>OX578141.1:133169660-133769660 GCA_951213105.1 Amaurobius ferox
GACTAAGGATTTCCACTTTCTGTTCTGAAGAACGGTCACTTCCGATTAAAATATTATATTTTCCCAGAAACATTTATTTCTTAGAATAACTATAGTTTAATGATGACTGATAAGATCAGCATTCAATTCAGAAGGGGACTGTGGGTTTCACTAAGGATTTCCACTTCTTTTTTTTCCTCTTCTGGATCTAATATATCTCTTGCAATATCTATTTCTCAAGATTGGCTATAGATAGAGCTTAGATGATGACTGATATGAGTTCAGGATTGAATTCTAGAGAAGGTAGGAAGGTTCACTAAAGATTTCCACTTCCGGATTTTTACACTTTCGGTTAAAAAAAAAATCTTGAAAGATTTATTTCTCAAGATTTGCTGAAGTTTAGATGACTGATATGAATTCCGGATGATATTAGCGGTTCATTAAAGATGTCTGTCCACTTCTGGTTTTTTTCCACTTCTGGTTCAAAGATTTCCTTCAAACATCTATTTATTAGGAATGGCTATAGATAGAGCTTAGATGATGACTGATATGAATTCAGCATCGAATTGTAGAGGAAGTAGAGACCCTAAGTATAACTATTATCAGTTCTGGAGATATCATTTCTAATTTTTTTTTCGAAAATCCTTATGACTGTGAGAACTTAGTTTCATCATTATCATCATCATTAATGGTTCGACAGCTGACTGTGTGCCTTGATTTTCCTCAGAAGATTCTTCCAAGCTGACCCCCTTGGCGAGATGTTTCTCCAGTTTTTAATCTTTAACACCTCAAAGTCCTTGTCCACACACTTGATCCATATCAACTTCAATTATCCTCCAGGTCTTTTCCTGATGGGTTCATAAAAATTTTCTTTGTGATTCGTTGGTTATCCATTATTAGCAAATGTCCTGAAAATTGCTTTCTGTTAATTTCAATGTATTTAATTATGTCAGAATCTTTGTATAATTTGTATAGTTCAAATTTGTATTTTCTTCTCCAAATATCATTTAACTGAATTTCACCAAAAATTCTGCGCAAAAATTTTCACAAAAAGTGAAATGAGTATACAAAACAGGATAAAAATTGCAAATACGTCAAACAGACGAAAAACAAAATAAACAGAATTTTGGGCTGTGAATTTATAATATTATACATACGCGTTACTTACATACATGTAGGACTTGACTTGGAGCACGTCAACAAAATCTCAAATCTTAGAATTTTATTAAAACAAATTTCAAGTCTCTAATTTTCTCCAAAAATTTTACAACTATAATTCGAGAACTGCTAGACATACAAAATTTGTCTTAATGCCATCATGCACAGTAAAAATATCCTTAATATTCTTAATTAACTCTATTGGTGTACAATCAGACGTTCTTGAGATACTTCAATTTATAGTTATAACACACGATTTTTGTATTATATTTATTAATTCAATTTTTACTTTCCCTGCAATAAATGGTAATGCATAGGATAAGTATTGGAATCGTTGTTGAAAAATCATAACTCGAGTCTTCGATGGATCTACACATTTGGGACCTCTAGAAGACGACAAACTTCTTTTAGCGAGCGTGACGTGTGTGTGTGTGTGTTCGTGTATCCACTCTAACTCAAAAACTAATAGGCCAAATTTTATAGGTAAGTTTCTTGTGCGTTACCCTGGTACTACATAGATTTAGGTACGATTGGGAATAAAAGAACCTGCCTTTTTTTGCAAAATGATCCTTAAAAATCGTATGTTAAACTCTAGTTTAAAGTCTAATTTCACAAAATTTTGTAAATAAGTCATTTGTGGGTTACCCTGGTGCTAATTAGATTATGGTACAATTCGACTAAACAGAACCTAATTGTTTGCAAAATGTTCTTTTGCAAAATGACCCGCAAAAATCATCAAATTCTAAAATAAAAGACTACGTATGCTCAAATGTATCAATTAAATACTTGTTTTATATGTAATTTTTGACGATAAAAATAATAGGCATCAACAGCGTTACTCTAGGACTAACCGTTAGCGAGTTGTTTTAGTTTTTCTCATTTATTCTAAGCCACCTTTGAAACTACGCCCAGTTGTTAAATGAAAACGAAAATGAAATTGAAAGTACAAATTCAGTGTAATTTTAAATAAGTATGCGTGTTATTTTGTGAAATAAAACTCAATAAATTATAAAGAAATAAAGAGAAAATGAATGTTAGTCTGTAGGGAAAGTGGTGTGCTGCCCATATCAGATTTTTACTTTGCCTGCAATGCATGGTAATGTATAGGGAAAGTATTGGAATAGCGTCGAAAATCGCAACTCGACTTTACTTTTCGATGGATCTACACGTTTCGGAACCTCTATAATACGAAAAAGTTATTTTTAGCATTTATTTTTAGCATGTATCCACTCTATATGTATGTATCCACTCAATGTATGTCTGTCAATGTATGAAAAAGTAATTGACCAAATTTCACAAAATTTGGTAGATAAATCACTTGTGGGATATCCTAGAGCTGATTAAATTTTCGTACTCTACGGGAAATAAAGAAACTGCCTTTTTTTGCGAAAAGGTCCTCAAAAAAGTATGTATCCACTCTAAGTGAAAAAATATTTGACCAAATTTTACAAAATTTGGTAGATGGTTGGCCTATGGGATACTTTGCTGATTAGATTTTGGTACGATTCGAAAGGAAAGAACCTGCTTGTTCTTGCAAAATGACACGCAGAATTTGCCAAAATCTAAAATAAAAGACTACGTATTGCTACGAACGTGTAAAATGCTCTCACCGGAATGTTTTTTGAATACCAAACGGAGAAAACACCCGTACATGCAACCTTTCCTATGACGCGAATCTATTGTTGCCATGTGAAATTCTGAGGAGAAGGTTGACGATTTATCGTCGATTTGGCGACAATTGGCGACTTTTCGAAGGTTCGAGAAATACCTCGAAATAACGATTATTTTATGAGATATGAGATATATTTAGTCGGTTCTATAGAAGGGTCTATAAAAGGAGTCATCACTCACTTGGAGAGCCGTTTACATGATACGAGCTACATTGAACTGTGACATACGTTAAGGTTTTGAGAGTAGTAGCTACTGTTTTGTGAAATGAAATACGTCAATGTTTTGAGAATAGTATCTGTTATTGTGTGAAATTAGTTGAGCCTTTAAGTGCTGTTTTACTGTATATTGTTCCTGTTAAGCTGTGCTTGTTAATAAACTTGTTAGTTATCTAGAAATTTGGACACATTCTTCGGACTCATCACTCACGATTCCAGAGGATACGTTGTAACAGTATGCTCGAATTCATCTATTAAATGCTTGTTTTATACGTAATTTTTGACTACGACAGGAACACACCAGTGTCCACAAATACACCGGTGTCCGAACCACCGGTGTCTGAACCACCGGTGTCCGAATACCGGTGTCCGAAACCGGTGTCCGAACCACCGGTGTCCGAACCACCGGTGTCCGAACCACCGGTGTCCGAATACCGGTGTCCGAACCACCGGTGTCCGAACCACCGGTGTCCGAACCACCGATGTCCGAACACCGGTGTCCGAACCACCGGTGTCCGAACCACCGGTGTCCAAAAGTTGAGCATAATTTCTTTTCGTGAGAATATTTTAGGAACGAAAAGTTGGACTGGAACGAAATTTAGTATGCGTGTGTAATAAGGTAATGTAACAACATAAAAAATCTGATGTGGGCAGCACATGACTTTCCCTGCAGACTCATATTCACGTTCTCTTTATTTCTTCAGTAATTCATTATATTGAGTTTAATTGCACAAAATAACGTCCATAATTATTTAAAATGGCACTGAATTTGCACTTTTAATTCAATTCTCGTTCTCAGTTGGTAACTGGACTTTTTTTCAACGGTGGCGTAGCGAAAAAACTAAAATATCTCTAGAACGGCTAGCCCTAGTGTAATGAGGTTGGTCTTATTCTTCTCAGCGTCAAAAATTACGTATAAAACAATGATTTAATGGATATATTTGAGCATACGTAGTTTTTTATTTTAAATTTTGATGAGTTTTGCTGGCCATTTCGCAAAAAAAAAAAAAAAGAAAAAGGCAGGTCCTGTTTTCCGAATCATACCAAAATCTAATCAACACCAAGGCAACCCACAAGCGACTTATCTACTAAATTTTGTAAAATTTTATGAATTAGTATTTCAGCTAGAGTGGATAAAGGCAATTTTTGCAGGTCATTTTGCAAAAAATGGCGAGTTGTTTTATCCCAAATCATACCAAAATCTAGTCAGCAATAGGGTCACACACACAATTGACTTACCAAATTTTATGAAATTCGGTCCATTAGTTTTTGAGTTAGAGTGAATACATACATTGCACAGACAGACATGCTGACAGTCACAGAGATAGACACACAGACAGACACACACACACACAGGCGTCACGCTAAAGACAGTGTTTTCGTGTTCTAGAGGTCCCAAAACGTGTAGATCCGTCGAAAACTCGAGTTGCGATTTCGACATGATTCTAATACTTTCTCTATATATTACCATGTATTGTAGGGAAAGTAAAAACAAGAAAAAATGCATGCAAAAATTATGCATTTAAAAAAGAGATGCTAAAACCTGATTTTTGCTTTTCATAGAAAAGCCGAAACAACACTGGTATATAAACATTATTAGGGGTTGTGATCACATCTTGCAGTCACACAAACCTCACATCGATATTTCATGCACTCAGTGAAATTTTTCATGAGGTGTGTGGGAAAAAATCCCACTCCTGAAGTAGAGATATTTTCAGCTGCAGAATTATCTTTGGTGGAAGGGATTCATATCCAGCGACTTCGGTGGCCACTGCATTAGCTGTATATCTTCACTTTAAAGAAAATCATCCACCGGCTGAAAGCGATGTTGCGCGCATTAACGTCCATTAATACAAATTGTGGACCTACAGCTACTCGAAAAGGTCGAACAAGGGGTTCTTATGTTTTGTATGCACATCTTACCAGTAACAGAAACTCTATAAAAAATGTGGAGTTCTGTGTGCCCGTTCAGTTTTATATCGGCACATGCCAAGAATCCACCACTTCTAAATTGGCCCCTGTCTGTGATGTTAAGGGGATGGTAACGTGTTCCCGACGCTCTCCATATTTTGGTATGTGATGCGACGAAAATCAGTCTGCAATCAATGAAGAGCATATTGCCCCACTGATTCAGAGTACAGCCTCGATGCTCCAGACTTCTGTAAACGCGCACGTCTGTGGGAACGGGTTAGCCAGAGACAAATTTTTAGGCATTTGGTATACAAACCAGTTTCCCTCAGCCTCCTGTAAAAATATTTTGGAAACAGAGTTGCTCCAGTGAGTGTTACAGCTCTCCAGAGAGTTTCCAGGCAGACTTCGTCCATCTTGCAGTTTATGGCAGATACCGTTACTGCCGAGGCATTGAAACCCACGGTCTTGTACTGGTTGTCGTCATTTCCAGTATTTTGGAACTTTCTCCCCTGTCTGGAGATTACACATTGTAGCAGTGCTCTGGAAGCTTCTGTCTGTGTTTGTCGAAATTCACGAATTCCGATGAATCTACCCTTAGGAAAAGATCAACTTGGTGTCTTTGTGCTATAATCGGTTCGTGCTTAACAGCAATAACACCACTTTTTGCGGAGATTGCAAAAAAATTGGAATAAGACATGCCTACTTCGGCCAGATGTATTTATGGTGTTGCGATATACGCATTGTATTTGCGCATATACAGTTAACTGATAAAATTTTCATGTGCACAAAGATTAGATTTGGTTAGTGAATAACACATGCACATTTCTTCTGTTCTGTTTGCGTTGTCTTTACTTTGTGCGTATTGCGAATTATGTTTAACTTTTGGAGACCAGTGTAAATGTATTGAAGTTCACTATTGGAAAGAGGGATCCCAAGATTGTGGAGCTGCGCCGTTTAAAACAGTTGCAGGATAATCAGAATATTCATGTTGTTAAAGAGATAGTGTGCAAATAGTATACTATAAAATAGCTCCCAGAGGTTGGCGAGCATAGCGAGCAAGAGTGAAATCCCTAGTGAGATAAATAACAAAGTCGAAACTTAAACTTTATAATACTGTTGCGAAACGAATCCTCTGAAATCGTGTGCGCACACGCAAGATAAAAGAATGAGTCCTAATTTCTGGATAACTAAACACGTTTATTTACAAGCACAAAGTAAACAGGAACAATATACATACAATCAAACAGCACTTAAATGCTCCACTAACTTCACAAAATAATTGATATTAATTTCAAAACATTGACAAATGTAATTTCACAAATCAGCAGCTACTATTCTTGAAACATTGCCAAAAATCACAGTTCATTGTACCTCATATCTTGTCAACTCGTCAACTTTACTCCAACGGGGTAATGAGTCCTTTTATAGTCTCTCTATAGAAACTCCTGGAAATCTTTCCATATCTCTTGGAGTAATCGTTATTTCGCGGTTTCTCTCGAATGTTCGAAAAGTCGCCAAATGTCGCCAAATTGGCGATAAATCGGCAAATTTGGAAACCCTTTTTGTTCTCGGAAATAATGGCAACCTTACGTCACGTCATGCTGGCGTCATAGTAAAGCCCGTTGGTTGTTTTCTCCTTCTGGTCGGTCTTCGAGAGAGAGACGAATGGAAGGGGGGAATAATTCGAGAAGAAAGGGAATACTACACGTTCGCAACAATAGCAATCTTTTAAAATTTTAGATATTCTTTATTATTTAAAGAAACATATGTTCGGAAACCTTCCATAGATTACCAACAAAAATAGTGAAGTTAATATTTGTAGAACTCATCTACAGATTTAGTTAGGACTGCTATCCTTTTGCAGATGAAAGCATCCATGGACCGTTTTAGGGCTATTTATACAGGCGTCAACATGATATAGCCAATACCTGCAATGATAGTAAGACATATTGTTGTGCCAAAATTTTGCGAACCTCTATGCAGACCGGAAAATTCAGTTCTACCACGCAGTCGGCATCAAATTTCATTAAAATTGAGTTCAAGCTTTAAGAGTCGACGTCAGGTTCACTGGGTTCCGGTCTAAATTGGGTGGCACTTCCCGGCCGTCCAAACGGTTACCTTACACCTTTCTGGTAGGTCGGACGGTCTGGGTCTCAACAACAATAATCAGGTTCATACTCACAGATATTGTCTATAAGGGGTCAAGGTGAGGATTATTCTTTCATTGCAGATAGCAGCATCCGCGGACCAGTTTCGGTCTGTTTCTGCGCTCGTTAGCATGAAATTGATGATCCTTGCCATGGCAGTAAGATACGTAAAAGTTGACATCAAGTATCAATCTTTATGAAATTTTATGCCGGATAGTTGGTAGGATTGAATTCTCACGGGTTCACAGAATTGTATCACATACCAAGTTTATTACAAACACCAGGAGTGAGCGAAGGAAGTACGTCACCCAAATGAGAAGGACATTACACTGAGTTTATAAAAAGTGTTATTTCTTGTTAATCCCTTTTCCTAGCAGAATATCCTTTGTGCACAGAGCTGAAAGAAAAATGGGTGTTATCCCTCTGTGCCCAAATGTACATTAGAAAGCTGTTACCATCAGAACTTAGCTGGCTGGTTCTCTGTTACGAATTTTAATATTAGCAGCGATGAACATAGAGCATAATTTAAAGATATATACAAAATGATAATGGTTTTTTGGCAGTGGCACAAGTTTTTATGTCATATTTTGAGATAAGTAAGAAACTATGGAATCTATTATCCAACGTGTTTGTGTCTTTCTAGCCTCCGCAGAAACCCCTGGAGACCTAGAGATTTGAAATTTGCGCAATTATTGGTCGAATACAGGAAGGAATCTAATGGAGCTGGATTTTAATTTTTTCCTCCGAGGGTCAAGGGCAGTGAAAAGTATTTACAAATCCTTCAAAAGCTTCTCTGGTGATCAAGAAGGCTGAATTTTTGCAGACATATAGAATCGATCGCAGGAGACTTAACGGAGTTGAATTTTTGATTCCCCTTCTCCTAGGGGCGTTGAGGAATGAGATGTTTTTGAAAAGTCCATTCAGCCCCTCTCCGGTGACCTAGAAGAATAGATCTTTTTACATTCCCTATATGCATAATGCTTAAGGAAAATATTATAACGGAGTCAAACGTTCGAATTCACGTATTCGACAGAAGAGCACGTTTCAAGCATCCCTAAACTCGAATCGAACGTTTTTAAGGGGATGTCTATGTGTGTATGTGTCCGCCCGTGAGTCTGTGGAGACGATATCTCAGGAAGGAATGGAGCGTTCCGAACGAAATTTGGTACAAAAATTACAATCAGTGAATACTGAAAGCCTATTGATTTTAATAGCAATCGGATGTTCGGAAAACCTCCCAAATTTTCGATTAAAATTTTGAAAAATTCATCAAAAATTCATGACCTTCAATAATGTTACGTTAATAATTATTTCTTATGCAATTTTTTATTAGAAAACGTTTGACATAAATTTAGAACGTTAGCCTGAACCGTTAATGTGATATTGCACATTTTTCAAATAAATTTAACAAAAAAATCACATAAAATTAAAAAGTTTTAAAAGTTGTGAAATATGTTCACTTTTCATATGTTGTATTATACAATAAATTTGTTAACAACATTATCGTGAATCTAGTTCATTCCATTCACGAGAAAAGATACTTCGGGTAGTACTTTTGTATTTTGACACCCGACAATTCGCCAACAGTCATTTATATATAAGAAATGCTCTTCTATCCATTTGTCTACAACGCTTGGCAATACATTTGGCAAACTTGGCGACGAATTTTCTCGAAATATAGTCAAGGCTCCAGATTGACGAAACTATCGTCGAAATTGCAAAAATTATGTTATCGAAAATAACGCCAAATTGTTGCATTAATTCTTAAAATATTTTAATATAGGGACTATATTGTTTATTGCGGATGTTATCAATATTGAGAATTGTCAATTTAGAGTTGCGTGAAATATAAGTTAATTGGGTACTTTGAAATAATTTTACATGCGCCGTCATCTGGAAAAGTGCTCAATGTACAATTCAACGTTAAAAACATTGTGCCGTAGATTCTATACATAATTTTTTCACCGTAAAAGAAATAAATCCATTGCATTATAGAGAGAAAATCATTTGCTGCCCACATCAGATTTTTGCATTTATTGTATCAACCATGGAGCAAAACCAAACGGAGACGAATTTTCAATTTCCCCAGAAGCAGCGTAAAAAAATGGGGATTCAAAAAGTTTTCCAGACCCTTCAGAAGTCTCCTATGAGTTAGAAGGCTAAACTTTGCACACGTATAGAATCGGCCATAACTTTGGGATATCATATGTTTCTGTAAAGTTTTCTATTGTTCTATTTTTTTTTTAATTTGTTTAATAGTATATTGCCGTCTCTATTTTGAACGTAATTTGTTATTTAAAGGTGATTCATTTGTTTATTTCTTTATTTTAAATCGATTTTGTCTTGCAGTGGGAATTTTAAATGATTTCAATTTATCTCCTTTTTATATCAATCTTTACTCTTTTCCCAATTAATGCATATTCGATGTTCCCCTTCAATTCTATGTATGTCTATGTGTATTGTTTTTCTGTATCTTCCCCTGCAGTCCTTTGTAACTGCTCTACTGTTCGACTACAACGAGAAGGCATTTGGGTCACGTGATTTTGGACGAGTCCATTAGTTAAATTCAATGGCAGGTAGAAACGTACTAGGAAGAACAGATTTTCAGAATTAGCGCCTGCAGTGCGAATTAATGCATATCTTGTGCAGTACGATAAAGAGCTTTATATGTATAAGTACATTCAGTGTAAGTGTTGGGATATGGTGGAATTGTTTTCTTCATAATGATTAAAATCATCTATTACAATAATGGTTGTAAATGTTTTATTAAAATTGAAGAGTTCGTGTTGTAATACTTTTCTTATAACTTAAACTGTTTTATTTAGTGAGGAATGCACAACGTGACATACACACATCTCTATATATTTATCATTATATATTTTACTCTTTATATCTTTATATAACGCGTTTAACTTCTATCAAACACACAGAAAAATTTTCGATCCAAATACTTTTGCTGCCATTGAAAATCATTTCAGTAATATCTATGCATCACATTTTATACAGTTACATATTTCATAAAGTATTAATATTTGTTCATTTTAAAATAAATTTTAGTAATTTAATTAATCTTAAATATGTTATCTAACCATTATCCTTGTTTGTGTGTCACTATTTGGACAGTTCTGCATTAGAGCTTAGATTGCATGGCCATGTCATCTAAGGAATCTATACCCCCCTCCCCCCGAGATACAACATTTGGGAAATTATAAAAATATATAAAACATTTAAAAAATACATAAAATATTTATATTTTATATATATATTTATTTATTTTATATATATATATTTTATATTATTTTATATATAAAATATTTAAAAAATTGTATCATTGTCGCCATTCTCGAAATCTGATTCTGCACTTTCAGTTGACCCTGAGTCATGTTCTGAAGAGGAATCGGCTTCTACCACTTCCTCTATAGTTTCTTCCATTAAATTGTCAATTTCCCAATATTAATTTTCAACTTTTACTACGTGCTCACAATATTTATTCCACTGCTCCTTTGTAATTCTGGCAGTGGCTTCAGAAGTTAGATTTTTCATTGCTGTTAAGTTCAGCATTAACATTTCTTTCTCACACATACCTCTTAATGGAAGCCCAAGCCATATATATATATTCTGAATATTATATCACAAATATTATATTCTGATTAACTAAATAAACAGATGTTAGAAGTTGGAACAGAGGTTAGACAGATTTTCAGTCGTAAACGCAATGCTAGTCCAACGCAACGATTCTAAATACGTTCCAACAATTCTAAATCCCAAATTATTGGCGAAATGCGCTCCACAAACGCGATCGCCAAACAGGTTTCTGCGTTCAGCAACCCTTTCCCTGTAATGCACAAATCGTCTGTTTGCTAGCCTTCTTCCCTATAGCGAAGTGGACTCATCCAAGGTCATCTGCCAAATCATGGTAGCCGGACAGTACATCCTTGGGTGAGCTGGGCTACCGTGGTTGTTGTTGTTGTTATTTCCTCCTCTCCATTGTCTAGCGGCGGCTAGACACTCTCCATGAGCTTTAAGAACGACCGTGGTAATAAATACAACGTATCGATCATTAGATAGAACCTAACGCAACCCGATTTTCGATTAAGACTACTATGAGAGTTTATTTCTCTGTCTATAACATAGTAAGAATACTAGCCAAATGCCCCTTAAAAATTAACTATTTCACAGTAAGAACCCCCCCCCCCCCCGGAAGATCATAAATTTTTTAGTAATTCGATGTTTCCAATGTTGAAGACCCAGACCGCCCGACTCATCCTAAGGACTCGAGCAACCGCTTGGACGCCCGGGATGTTTCCAATGTGTCTTATCGAACTGTTAATCTATATGCACCAACAAGGCAAATAACATACATAGGCAAATAAATTAGAAATACCCACTAAGGGATATAGAAACTAGAAATAATTTATTTGCCTATGTATTCGCCCATTTCCAATTCATTTGAACATTTCGATGCGCGCCACCCCAAAAGTACCAAATATTGCAACAGAGTAATTTTCTCCTCTGTTTTCATCATAGGACTTATTCTATCACTCAGTAGTCACTATCTCACTACTGAGTACTTTTCCTAAACAGTCCTAATTTCTAATGCTTTATTGCAGAACAATCCCGCTCCCCACCTCAAAATAAAAATTTAGAATACCTTGTTTTTTTAAACCGAGTCTTATGGAATTGTTTACCCATGCGCCAAACTTTACGTCTATCATACTTAAAAAAGACGTTTCTTATTTATTCGGCAGGTATGCGGCACTCGTTGATTAAACATTCTAATGGGGGTCTGCATTGGCTCGGGCCTGGCCCGTGGGCTTTGGTTCTATCCGGCCCACTGGAAACACAAGGATCGGGCCACGTTTATTAAATTAGTATCGGGTCGGGTCAAAATAAATAAAAAAATCAAAACTGGATCAAAATTGAAACAGAGAATTTTACATTACATATGAAACGATATTCTCAATTAGCAGATGAAAGTCTACCTGTCCCATATTAAGTAACAAAAGTTTGCTCTGTATGGCGAACGCAGATAGATAAATTAGAACTGGATACAGAAAAATAATAATTTCGGATAGGATTTTTCAAAATACAGAAACTTCGGGTTTAACTGCAGTAGATTAATGTTTCTCCCTATTGCAGCAACGAAGCACTTCTTTTTGAATTCTTTGTTTCTAAAAGGTATTTACTTATTCCCATTTTATTTTATTGTTTTTATTTTATTTTAATTTTTTTTTAGGTAAAAACGGGTTATTTTTATAGTTCAGGGACTCCACAACGATAGACTGAATGATTATTCAGTCGATTTATTTTATCACTTCAGTGTTTAAGAAACATGTTGTAGCCCCCCAACCCCCTCCCCCTTAAATACGCCCCTGGTGTGCAGCACCCCCAAAGTAACATAAAATGAGTTCTTGTTTCAAACTATCTACCCTTACACCAAATTTAAAGTCTCTATCTCATCGAAAAGTATGCTTTTCAATCATTTCATATTTCGAGAGTGTTGGTATGGAACAGATTCCTGGTGTCGATTATTACTAATTAGACAATGCTCTACGTTTTAGTTGACTTTTTTCGTATATATCGCTTAGTTGCTAAGATTGTTAGCCTCACATTTTAAATTTCCGGTTAGAGGCGCTATAATCATTTATTTCTATTCAATGGGGTATAGTCACTTTTACATACATTCTGCTGCAAAAAGATACGGGGTGTCACAAAAAGATTGACCTCGACTTTTATGCCTTAAATATTGATCTTAGACATTATAATAAATTACAAAGTTGCGTGAAAAAAGGTAAAGAATTTTATGAAATCGATTCAAATTTTCAAGGGAATTAAATTTTAAGAAATGCAAAATTTAAATTTTTATACGGCCACAATTTTTACCACAACATTTCCTATGAGTAAAATGTGCCCCATACACTAATAAGGTGATGTACAAAATTTCAGCATTTTATTTTAAAAAGTCCCAAAGATATGAAAAGACAAAAGAGCAGACTTAAACCACTTTTCGATGCATGGACGTGGATCCTCAGAGGGGAAAAATCATTTCGGCAGATCGCGTTTCAGAGGTCATACACAAATTACGAAAGAAAACAATTATTACATAAATAAATAATAATTTTGCTATTTATTGGTACAAAAGTATCTACACTGTGTAGAAATAATAACTTTACACAAAGATTACAAATCTTGTTCAAAATGTTTTCCATCCATGCCAAAGATCCATTAAAGAGGCACATATTATTTGCCAATGATGCATTTCTGCGTTGCGTCATTTGCACTCTTGCTGTAAGCATTTACATTTTAATTTGTGATTAATCCCTCACCAACTTTGTTTAAACATATCTCTGGGACTTTTTAGGATAAAATGGTGAAATTTTGTACATCACTGTCCCAAGGCAAATTTGGGACATTGCAAATTATGGAGGAGCGTAACCTACAAAGATGGTCCCTGTACTTCTCTTTTAATGCATATACACTTCCCTAAGAAAACACCTGCAAAAGGATGAGCAAGCCATGTTTCTGGGAAATATGGACAACGACCACCCAGTTACAAAGGGGCGCAGCAGGGCGCTCTTGGGGAGAGCTGACCCTTGTCCGGTTCGGCTGCACATACACGCAAGGTCGTGAGAACCCTCGGTCCACCTGCCAGACATTAATTCTGGGGTGACCGCCATCCTCCTGTCAGCACAGCACCCAATAGCTGGACATTTTTTGGAAATGTCCAATGAAGATACCAGGGGCTTTGATTGGGGGGACCAGTAAAAAACCTGGGGCTGAATTGTGTAGGAGGAGACATTTTTCCGATGATCGAGAGAGTGGTAGATTTTTCGAAAAGAACGGGGAATTGAGTTTAAGATTTCAGACAGAACGGAGAATTGGTTTGTGTGCTCGAGAGAGAAGAGTCTCTCAAAAATTACGTCTGCAGCGATGTCCGGCGATTCCTCCACCGAAGTACCCCGCATCCAGTGGCGCATCCAACGATATTCGAAGGTATGAAATGCATGTATCACATATTTAGTCTGTTGACACAGTTTTAATTAACGTCTTACTCTCTCGACATCTTGTTAAATCCACACTTGAGTAAATAGTAGGGACGAATTTAATTGCAGACATAAATGGAGATTTTAATTACATACATTCTTTAAGTATTCTTGATTTTTGAAAATGTCAATGGAGAGTCATTGTAATTTGTTAAGAATGTTAATTGAACCAATCAAATATGTTTTTAATATTATTATTTTTTAATTTTCATTTTTATCAATAAAACACATTGTTATTGTTTTATATCATGTCCGTTGTCCTCATTTGCCACTAATTTAATTCTATGTATTTTTGTTCGACACGGCCAATGTCGGAGATGAGAAACTATACTAATTTATGCGTTCTAACAGGACGTGTGGTGAAAACCCACATAACAATCACCTTAGTAGTGTATGGGGCACATTTTACTCATTAGAAATGTTTTTGTACGGGGGCCGTATAAAAATTTAAATTTTGTATTTCTTCAAATTTAATCCCATGAAAATTTTTAGCAATTTCATAAAATTCTATACCTTTTTCACGCAACTTTGTAGTTTATTATATATGTCTAAAATCAATATTTAAGGAATAGAAGCCGAGGTCAATGTTTTTGAGACACCCTGTATATGCACCCATAAGAAATTGAGCTACAGCCATGACACTTGACATGTATGTCTCATTTGAGGATATATGCAAATAATTAGAAACTGTGAGCAAAAAAACATTTTATTAAGAAATACCAGCAACAAGAAAATGCCATTTTAGTAAGTGGTAAATCCTCCCCTTGAAACTATACAAGCCGATATTTGGTACCGCATAGATTATATTATGTTGCTTATGTCCCTCTGCGGAAGATTCTGCACAAATGTTGCAACTGGTCAGCTAATTCAGTGGTATTCTGAAAAAGCTGCAATTGCCGTCCCAGCATGTTCCAGGCGTGTTCTATTGGTGATATGTTTGGGGACCTGGATGGCCATGGCAGGATATTAAGTACTCGAAGACATTGCTGAGAAAGTCGTGCAGTATGGGGTCGAGCGTTGTCTTGTTGGTAAATGAAACATGGGCGGTTTGACAGTATAGGCAGAACAATTAGTTGCAGAATATTGTCGACATATAGGAGAGTCGTCAGATTGATTTGCAGCACAACTGGAGGAGATATTTTTCTTTCGACCCAGATCGTCCGATTTACTCCATAGTTGTTGTTGTTGAGACCCAGACCGTCCGACCTACCAGAAAGGGACTTACTCGATAGTGTAAGGTGTCTGTTTGTATGGCCGGTACAGAGTCACCCAAATTGGATTTGAACCCAATCAATCAATCACCGTGAACGAGGGGCCGACCCATTGGGTTTACAACCTGACTATGCCTTGCCACGGAATTTCAAATTCGACGATACTAAATAAAACCTATCTTTTAAAAAAGTAAGATTCTGTAAGTAAGTTGTCAATTATATCAGTGAACTATCTTGCACCTGCCCACAGTACAATATACAATAACATACAAAGCATACATCTACTCATAAGTTTGGATCTATCAAAAAAAAATTATATATATATGCTAAATATTTTTAAATGGCATATGTCTATACAAACTAATTTCTAGAGGTAAATATAGTTACATACATATTTGCATAAACATGATTAAACTTAAACATCACTTATTCTCAGCGCATTCTATATACATAATACACACAAGAATTTAATATTACACATATAAAAGAGCTCTGAAGTGAGTTATACTCCCTAGTGGTAGCATATTAAATATATACAAAAATAAAATAATATCACACACATTAAAATTAAATCATATGATGCGTATTGCAATTAATATCTGTTATCCTAATGAAGAATTATCTAGGCAATACAGGATGTATATACAGTCAAATAAAACGTTCATTTTTTTCTAAATATGTAAAAATCTGTTGAATGCTTCTTCTTGACCAATTATTCGTGGTGATATTATTCGTCCATTTTTCGAAGAGTACTGTCGGTGGTCTAGCGAGATGCCATTTATTCGTTAATAGACAATCGAATACCTAATGAAGATTAGTCCCTTCTTCTCCACACACGCTTAAATCCGTATATCTTTTTCCAACTTTTTGGAGAAACTTCTTTAATGGACCGTGTCAAGAGAAGAATTGGGTGACATGTCTATTAGAACTCTTCATTGCAAATGAAACTTTTGGGAAGAAATCATATGTGATTCTTCCTGTAGACGAATAGTCCCAAGTGTCTTGCCATTGTTGAAGTAGTCTCATTTTCAAATCTCTTTCAAGGGAAGAGCTGGGAACTGGAAGTTCTAAGGTTTGAACTCAATTATCGGATGTGGCACTGAACGCTAATGAATCGGCAAGCTCATTTTCAATTACACCTGAGTGACCTTTGATCCATATCATCAGTATTAATCTATTGGGCTCTTTTTGGATTAATAGGTGGATTTTTTGAGCTAAAATATTTCTAATTGAAAGCTACTGGAGAAATTGAATATTGGACTGGTTGTCAATTAAAATTGTTACTGAGCTAAAAGATTGAAAACCAAACCGTATAAGAGCTTGATAAATAGCAAAAAGTTATGCTTGAAATACGCTGTTTTTGTTATTCGTTTTCCTGGACCACCTATATATACAGTAGTTGTTGTGAAATGCACAAAATGCTGATGCTGTACCTATTGACGTTTTAGAACCGTCTGTATAAATATATATCATTGTATTTTGCATGGTTGACTTTTTTTTAAATTCTGAATTTCTTGCTTGAATTGATGGGTGTTTAAACCAGGTAAACCCTTGTTTATCAAAATCTGATGATATGAACATTTTGTCTGCTTTTAATACATCTGTGTTCATTCCTAGAATTTGGGATTGTATGGCCACTTTTCTAGCGTTAGCTCTATGGGAGGAATTCCGGTTAGCTGACAAGGAGCTAACGTAGATATTGATCTGTACGCTCTAACTATGCGTAGCAAAGCAAGCCTCTGAGCAGAAATCGATATCCTTTTAGCACTAACACTTAAAGCTCCAGCCAATTTAGTACCTGTTTTATTTATAATGTTTTCTAATCATGTTCTTTTTAAAATATTCAACAGCGTGTCGTATAGCCTTTTTGATGTCACATTTACATTTCAGTCCATCTTCCTTTCACTTTTGCTATACAGAACATTTTCTATTAATGATCAATCTCAGGTATATATAATACAAGTAAAATAAAAATTCTTCAATTAAATAGTACCTTAAAAATTATCAGCAGGCGCGTTATTTTTAAAAAGGAAATAATTTATTACCTTCGTCATGTTATTTGAATCTATAACAAGTCAAACATCTTATAAAAATAATCACTTCACAATATTACAAACTTAGCAGCAAAATTATAGCGCAAGTGGTAATATGTGGTAAGTGTTTTTCTACTAAAAATAATATATATATAAACTGCTTGATTATTAAATACTTGAGAGAATTATTTTTTTATCCTAAATGTATTTACAAAAATCATAGTATAGTGCTGCCATCTGGTGCCCTTTATTCAAAATTCTTATTGAGTCGAAATATTTTTTGGACATTTTGAAGGTAATGTTTTGCTTCTACTGCATTTTTGCACAACTGGTATGAAATCAATTTATATGATGATTATGATTTTAGGGATAATATAAATCTTCAACAGGCCCAAGGGAATGTTTGAAGTACAGTTTTGAAATCATTTTGCTTTATATTTAAGAACTTTTGGGAAGTCTAAAACTTCTACAGGCTATGTAGAGCAGCTCAAGGTGTTACTATTCGGCCGACTTCATGTTGTCTCATTTTTTGTAATTTATATAATCAAGACATACTCAAAACTTTTCATATAACTATTATGTGTACTTTCAATTGCTTATTTCAATGTATAACTCCTTAGCAATACTGCTTAACCTTTTTATAAATATGAATATACAACATGATATTTTAGCGACTGGCAAAAAAGAAAATAAAAATTTGCCCGGTACTTGGATATGAATAGGGCATACCAAAGATCGACATCCAGTTACCCTTTTCAGTGTGAAGACAATTTGATAGCTACAATACGCCATAGGGATTTTAGATTTTAAACCTACAAAAACTGTAAAACTTGCCCCAATGCGGAACCAAATCAAGTCAACTGCGATAAGAATTCACTTACTTTCTGTAAAGTTTTTAGATGCATTTACAAGCGTCAATGTTCTGTCTGCCAGATGGCATATGTGGGACAGATTGGTACACCATTATATTTTAGAATAAATGTACATCGAAATAACATGAAACGTTATGATAAAAATCGCTATTCAGAAAATCAATTTGAGTATGAACATTTTTACAAACATGGTTTTGATTCAGTTATTATTTCTATTTTGGATATAATTCCAAATTCATCTGACAGAATTTACTATGAAAACAAACATATTTTAAAGCATAATACTGCTTTTCCATTTAGATAAAATCAAATTGTTAATAGTCACAATATAGTTAAAAAGGATTTATTCAATGCTTCAATTAAAACTCCAACAGTATATACTTTGATGCAAACTCATTCTCACAAAACCACATGCACTCAAAGGGGAATACACAAAAACAAACGCTCCCTTAACTTAGACATCAAATCTCAGCAAAATAATCTCAGTATACTTTTTGAATCTAACTATGATTGAGAAAAAAATCAGAAACTGGGTATTTGCCATCAAAAAGCAACAAGTAAATAAACTTTATATTTCACTCATAGATTTTAATAACGATAAACACTTCGGATACCATGTTTTTGACCTTTTATTAACAAGAGCAAAACTGTTAGGTGTTCACTTCACACTTTCACACAAAAAAGAAAAAAAAACCAATCTTATTGTGTTATTAATTACACAAATCCTATATTTAATTATTTCAACTTTACACAAATTTTTGAAAAATTCCAATCCTTTTTTCCAATTAAAAATGTTAATATAATAAAAGCATATAAATATCCAGTACCATTAGGACGTAAAATATACAACTACAATCTTTTATCAAAACAGTTGAACAATTCTGTATCTTGTTCATGTACTGAATCATGCTATCTATCCTTTATTGACCAACATCATGGGCATGTAATCACTAGAAATCTCAATTTAATTCAGGAACCTAACCTCAAACAATTTCTCAGCTATGGTACCAAATACAGACTACCACTACTATATAATAAAGAGAAAATAATACAAGCTTTTGACATTGATCTAGATAAATATATATATAAAATATCAAATAAATACCATTGCTCTTTTGAAGCCTTTAAGAGCTGGCAAGTACAAGCCACCTGATATGTAAAACAATTGATTCAACAATTTCCTATGCCAAATATACACATAACTACCAAGACATCTTTAAAGAGATCAAGTCACAAGACAAATTTGTAATCACTTATGTTGATAAGGCATCAAGTAATTATGCGTTTATTTGCAAACAAATTTATTTGGATGAACTCAAACTGCAACTCCATTCCTCAATTTCATTAACTCCTATAAACTATAATATCACTATTATAAGTAAACAAATTATTGTTTACTACAAACTTCTTAAACAGAAACACAATCTTAATTTTCCTTACCTGATACTCATACGTAAATTCCATAAATTACCAATTTCTTTTAGAACTGTTATTATAGAATTTAATTCATACACCAATGCTGCTGGCAAACAACTTCTAATTATACTAAATCAAATTTATGATCATTTTACTACACAACAAACACATATAATAAAAAATAGTTTAGAACTGATTAATAACCTAAAACAACTATCTTACATACATGATATTAAAACTTTTGATTTCAAAGACCTCTTTAATAACATTGATATTAATGATTTATATAAAGTTATACTAAATTTATATGAACAATTTACTCAATCAAAACACATCTCTTTTCCAAAATTCAAAACATTACTAAAATACATTCTGTTCAAACAGTATCTATCTCAAGGAAATTGTATATACAAATTAAATAAGGGAATACCACAGGGAGGAATCTCATCCACAATACTGGCCAAACTTTATCTACATTTTCACGAAATTCAGTACCCTTTCAACAGTCATCTCATGTACAGATTTATTGATGACCTAATTATTATTGGAATTACTAATGAAGCACCTATATTAAACTATTGAAAATGTATATACATCAAACTGGACCAACAATCTAGACTTAGTTTAAAACTCAAAATGCAGACACATTAAAATTTAAAATATACGACAAAACAGAAACACCATCCGCATGCTCATTGACTCTGTTGCCAGCTGTGTTACTGCCAGTATCGCCGTCCGCGGTGGTCCTACAACCTAATTATCAGACGGTGTTATAGCTCAGTGTATAGGTGTATCATGTTGCAATAAACATCACTTATTGTTCGTTGCTGTCTTTCTCTGTTTACCGATTTTTATCACTTTCTGCTCATTCGTCATTTTCACTGTAGTGTATATAGTATATATATATATATATATATATATATATATATATACACAGCTCATGTCTAAAAGTTAAGCATAATTCGTAAAATGTGAAAAATTCTGAGTTAATATGGATACAATGGTTCACAATCAGTTGTGGAGAATCGTGGGACGAAGGTAAATCATTGTGCATATGAAAAACAGTTCAGTCGATGCGCAAAGCACCGGCGCACGTCGAAACGAGTATAAAACGGCCTCGAGCGGCATGGCCAGTTGAGGCAGAATTTCGCAATTGCTGTGGTACGGAAAGTTGTTAACAATCAAAAAGACGAAAGATGTCCCAAAGATGCCAGACGACAAGCAGTTTGCATCCTCCTGATGTCTGCACAGAAACGAGCGCGTTTACAGTGGAGTTTGGAACAGCGGCAGTGGTGTGGACAACAGTGGGGCAATGTCATGTTCAGTGACGAATCCAGGTTTAGCTTGCAAACTGATTCCCGTCATACCACGATCTGGAGAGAACGTGGAACGCGCTTTCACCCGGGAAACATCACGGAAAGGCATCGTTTTCCGTTTGGGAGGAGTCATGGTCTGGGCTGGCATCATGATGGACGGCCTCACAGACCTCCCCATCTTTGACACGGGGTAGGTTACCGGTCAAAGATACAGAGACGAAATCCTTGAGCCTACCGTTTGATTGTTTCGAGGTGCTGTTGGGCCTGATTTCATATTCATGGTTGGTAACGCGCCTCCTCATCGTGCGGCCTTGGTCGACGACATCCTTCAAACTGAAGATATCTAGCACATGCAATGGCCTGCCAACTCTCCTGATCTGAATCCAATATAGCATGTGTGGGATATGCTCGGGAGACATCTTGCTGCTCTCCGCTACCCACCAAACTCCGTTCCAGGATTGAAAACTGCTCTCTGTGAGGCTTAGGACTCTTTGAGCACACAACTCATCCAAACCCTCATCGAAAGTATGGGAAATTGTTGTGCAGCATGCGTGGCTACCCGAGGTTCCCACACACTGTATTAAACTGTAGCATCGCATTGCTTTAATCATTCTGTTTCACTGCAGTTGACACTCGTATTGGGACTCCTTTTCTTTCAATCTTTTTCTTTGGATAATAAAAGTCGGTATTATCTTTGTTTTGCATTGTTGTCTTCTTCTATAACCCTATTACACCCGCATACCGCGTTTTCTTCCATTCCGATGTAGATTTCCTGAAATTTTCACGTAAAACAGAAACTGTGCTTGACATTTGGACGTGAGTGTATATATATTGTTGCGAACGCGCAATATTCACCTTGGCGCCTCCTGTTTCGTGTGTCTCGAGAGCCGGTCGAAGAAAACACAGTCCATGACGTTTCACAGTTAGAAGAAGGATTGCCAATATAAAAATGTAATAAGCATTGTTTTGATTTTGGATGGAACTTTTCTTGTTTTTTTAACTTGTGGTGAGTTTTTTGACTTCCATTCCGCACTTTGTTACTTTGTTTTAGGATCATACTGAAAACACCATGTTTCATCACCTGTAACAATCGATTTCAAGAAGTTTGGATCATTTTCAGCTGCTGAAATGATATCTCTGCAATGTGCACTTCTGTTTGATTTTTGTTCATTGGTTAAAGTGTGTGGAACAAATTTAGCACAGACTTTTGTTTTGGCCAAATCTTCGTGCAGGATGGTTCGAATCTTTTCTTTGTTGATATTTAAAGACTCTTCCATCATTCTTAGTGATGCACAGCGATTGTTTGCCACGAAATCCAGCACTTTTTCAATAATCTCAGGTGTCCTAGATGAACTTGGTTTTTCTGGTATGCTTATCGTCTTCTACCGTATCTCTTCCGTCCAAGAAACGTTTGTGCCACAGGAAAACATTTAATCTACTTAAGAAAACTCACCGTAAACTTGTTTCACCAATTGGTACGTTTCCGGGGCACTTTTACCAACTTTTGCTTTAAATTTAATTACAGCTCTTTGTTCCATCTCAATAATTCAACATGAAAACATTTTACTTCTGTAATGAACGGCCGTATATTTTGAGTTTGTTTAGCAAACGCATCAAACTTTTGGTAGTACGCCAGCAGACGGGAGGTTTATCACGCATGCTCGACTACATTGATGGAGCCAATGTACGCTGACATATAGCGCCAGTCTTAAAAATTCTTTGACGCACTGTATATATATATATATATATATACACTGGCTTCCAAAAGTTAAGCACGGACGGTTAAATCAACAAAAATGGAAAAGTAAAGATTTGAGTAATTCAAAATTGTACATGAAGGTAGCAAATGTGATTATACATTAAAGAAAATAAGAATTATGTACAAAGATGAAAAAAATATTTACTTTCCGTAAATTATATGATGACGTTACATTTGGATCATTAACAAAATGATGTTTAAAGGCAAACAAACCAAACAAAACTTACATTAATATGTTATGTGGCCACCCCGGATCTTCACTCAAATTTTACAACGATTTTACATGCTTTCAATGAGGTGATCAACCATCGCAGATGCGAGCAATGACCATTCCTTCAATAGGGCAATTTCCAACTCTGAGAGTGGCTGGAGGAAATAAACGTGCAGGGACCGCACGCCCGAGGGCATCCCATAGGTTTCCAATGGGATTAAGGTAGGGGGGAATTCCAGGTATTTTCCAGGTATTTGTACCACTTTCTTTTCACCACCAGGTACCACTTTCCAGGTATTTGTCAACGATGTTAGATTGATGGAAATGGCATTATCGTCCATAAGGAGGAAATCAGGACCAACTGCTGCAGCGTTGAGTCTCGCAATGGGGTCTAGGACTTCATTCCGATACAGCACAGTCGTCACAGAACCTCCTTTAAAGATGTGCAGCTCTGTGCGGTATCCAAATGAAAGTCCAGCCCACACCATGACGCTGCCACCTCTGAATACGTGTGTTCGATGATGTTCTTGGCCTGATTGCGTGTGCCTCGTTCTCTCCAGACCCTTACACGCTTATCATCTAATTCCAGGGCTAATCTGGACTCGTCCGTGAACAGGACGTTGCACCAATCTGAGACAGTCCAATTGACATGTTGACGACACAACTTTAATTTTGCCCCTCTGGCTTGGACAGTTAGTGGAACACAAAAACGTGGTACTCGGGCGTACAGTCCCTTCACGTGGAGCCTTCGGTTCACAGTACTGGCAGATATTGTCTTACCAAGTGCCGCTGCAGCCATGGATGTAACAGTTGTGGAGGTCGCTCGTCGATTCCGCTTGGCTACTATAGCAATACATAGATCATCAGAGAGGACTATAATCCTTGGACGATCAGGCACAGTTCTCCGGACAACTATTTGACTTGTTTAGAATTGTTTCCATAATCGAGAAATTACCGAATGATCAACGCCAAAGAATATAGCAACATCTTTGATTAACTATCCTGTTTCAATGCGTCCGACAGCACGTAAGCGCTCAATATCTGTCATTCGTCTTCTTTCAGCCATAGAAACACGAATATCATAAAAAGTAATCCTATAAATGATATAAACACTTCGTATCAGCATTTAAATGCGCCTCCTCAAACCCTTCAGAATGCTGGCGTCTTCAACGACTGCCTAATTAGTATATCTCCGGACAATCAATCGTGACTGGCTGCAACATACGATACTTGCATACTGCCATCTACATTCACAGTGATTTTCAGCCATTCAAATTCAAATACGCTTTCGAAAAATGAAAATTTGCATTTCGTGCTTAACTTTTGGAAGTGAGTATATATATATATATATATATATATATATATATATATATATATATATATATATATATATATATATATAATATGTGGTACAGATTTGTGAATATAATCCTTTAAGTACACAGATTAAATTTTTTTTATTTTTAATCATATATGTAATGTCGGTACTTGAAGTACTAGTCCCCTTGTTCCCTCCATAAATAATGTAAAGATGAAAAGTTGCAAAACAGAAACATGGTTTTTACACGTGGAGCTAAGCCTTTCTGGCTCCCAGTAAAAAAATTTTTAAAATGAATAAATTGAGCAAGAGAGATCAATCATGCTTAAATCATTAATTATAAAACACTTTCCAACTTCAATGCAATTTTATTTAAACATGTCTAAAATACAATGCATTCCTCCGTAATATTTTAAAACTTATCACAATACTACATTAATTTATTATATTTGAAAACTTAAACCTTCATCGAAAAAAATGAACTTCATTCAATTGACGGCATTGAAATATAAATTGCCTGGTTTAAACATCTCTAAAATATGATACATTCCTCGGTAATAATTTTAGAATTATCATAATACTATGATAATTTATTATATTTGAAAACTTCATCGAAAACAACTGAAATGCATTCAAATGACGTCATAGAAAAAATAGCACGCCTGGCTCTCTCTATAAAAGCAGCATTTCATTCTTAAATAATTTCCTATTCATGTCATTCGTCACAATACTATAATAATTTATTTTATTTAAAAATTAAGACCATGAAGAGCTGCAAGTAATTAAACTCTATGCGTAAAACTTCATCGGAAAAAATCGTCCTTCTCTTTGTAAAATCAATGAATATTTCATTCATATCAGCTATGCAGACTCCATGAACTAAATGATTTTGTGTTAAAGAAATACAGCAATTCTAATACAACTCATTCTACATATTTTGCTGTTTACATTTTACATAGGTGAAAAATAGGCTTCGTTGTAGAAATAATCAAATTTGGATGAGCATTTAAACTAAAATATATTGTCATTGCGTAATATGTAGATGCACAGAATTTAGGTAAAAATAAAGTGGTTTTAGGACGGATACAATACTCAATATGAATTAAAAAGAACTTTAAAAATCACGATTTTGAGACAAGATGAATGCCATATATCATTTTGAAGTGGATCACGTGATCGCTTCATATAACAGGTGTTATTATTATTTTAATTTTTATTTAAAAAACTACTGAATATATTTCGCCGAATTTTTTTTTATATAATTTATGTAACAATTTGAATATTACCTAAAATTTTCGAAGCAATTTTTGGATCTTAAATCCGCTTAAAAGATGTTTGAAAAATTAGGTCCTATAGGTCTCAATGTATTTCATTTTTTCAACCCGGGTTCAATCCAAAACTAATTGGGTGATATTATTCATTTATATTCCCATAGGTCCTACAGATCGTCTGAAAAACATACTAAAATTTCATTTTGATTAAGTCATTTTTACGGAAGTTATCGTGCTAACGGACAGACAGACAGAATGAACAAAGTTATAACAAAGTTATTATAACAAAGTTATACACTTTTCAACTTTGTTGTAAAGTTTTAAAAAGTGAAAAGCATTTCCCAAACCATGTACGTTATCAAGGGCCATACCTGGTTTGTTAATGCTGATTCTACGTTTCTGTGTGCATTACTGTAAATTGTATTACAGATATAATGCATATATATATATATATACATATATATATATATATACACACCTAGCTACCGGGCTACTTGGAGTGTCGTTACGACATAAAGCTTGATTAACCAGGGAGCAGTCTAACAACACCACCGGCCAGCTTTTGATATTTAGTTCTTGTTCCATTTTGGTTTCTATATCTTAATCTACTCTACCAAGCAGCGTAGCGCTATTCGAGTGAGATTTCTGTTATTTATATATCTTAAGATCATTATATATTTATACTGTATATATATATATATATATATATATATATATATATCGGGTGGTCAAAATTAAAACACCCCTACTCTGAGCTCTCTATACATCGATCTACTCAGTGTAAAGGTTCCAAAATTGTTGAACCTACTATTCAAAACATGGGGAAAGGGATTACTCGAAAAAAGAATTTGTTCCAGAAGCACCGATAGGTGGCGCTGTACAACAGGAAATATGCTGAAAAGACACAAAATAGTCACGAAAAACAAACAAACACATGTGATTTGGAATTTTTTCTTTTTAATTTCTTTTGCTGATATGAAAAAAAAAAGAAGATTAAAAAAGTGAAGAAACTTAAGCTGTCATTGTAACTGCAATTTCGCACTGTAAGCACAAAAATTTGCATAAACCCTTGGTTTGCAGCTACTATGTTCTGGGCATAAAAGGGGATAAAACTCGGAAATGTTCATTCTTATCAGCGATGGCTGTCACATTGCCAGAACGCGCTTTGCTTGTGAAGCTGTTTTATGAAAACAAAGGACATGCTGCAGCTGCACTTCGTGAGTTTCGTCGACTTAAGAATTTGCGCAAAGGACCATTACTTCCACAAGCTCTCAGGAGAATGATCGCTCGATTCGAGAAAACTGGACATCTTGGAGTTCAGCCGGGTCGAGGACGCAAATCGACTCGTTCAGATGTCGTTGACGATGTTGCCACCGCTATTGTTGAATAATCAATGGATAACGTTATAGGCTGTAGTAGTGCACGTGGAGTGTCACGACACTTGGGTTTTCCCTACAGCACAGTGCGGAACGTATTGAGAAACATAGTGTATTTTTTCCCGTACAAAATTAGTCACAATCACCACTTGCTGACCATCGACAGGGAGAAGCGACTGACCTTTGTAGTGACATTTCTGGCTAAAGTTGAAGTGGATGCATCGTGGCCATGGCAGATTCTATGGATCGATGAAGCGCATTTCCATCTAAGTGGAACAGTCGACACCCATAACTGTCGCATTTGGGACACGGAAAACCCTCGTACCTTCCAAGAGATTCTACTTCACTCACCGAAAGTTACAGTCTGGTGTGGATTCACAGCCACAATCATTCTTGGACCTTTCTTTTTTGAAGAGGCTACTCCCAATGGCCCTGTGATATGCACCGTGACGGTCAGGAGGTATAAAAACATGCTCGAAAATTTTGTTGTACCCCAACTGCAATAGCACTAATGTCTTGATTCAATTACTTTTATGCAAGATGGAGCGCCTCCACACATTGGACTCTGTGTACAGCAGTTTATTCGGCAACATTTTACTAATGGTAGAGTAATTAGTCGTGCGTTTCCGACAACCTGGCCATCTCGTTCTCCAGATCTTAATCCCTGTGATTTTTGGCTGTGGGGATACTTAAAAAGTCTTGTTTATTGAGGACGTCTGGTAACCATGGCAGATTTGAAAGACTGTATCACTCTGCATGTGAGAAGCATCTCAATCAACCAATTACGATCCGCAGTTGAACAAGCTGTCCACAGACTGCAGATTTTGCATCTTGAAGAAGGGAACCATATTGAGCAGCATTCCCTGCATCGATAAGCTCCTTGTGATATGAATGTTTGGTACGTTCGAATAAAATGTGTTACAAATGTGTATTTTGTGTCTTTTCAGCATATTTTCTGCTGTACAGCGCCACCTATCGGTGTTTCTGGAACTAATTTTTTTTCGCGTAAACCCTTTCCCCATGTCTTGAATAGTAGGTTCAACAATTTTGGAGCTTTTACACTGAATAGTTCGATGTATAGAGAGCTCAGAGTAGGGGTGTTTTAATTCTGACCACCCGCGGTATATATATATTATATATTATATATCATATATATATATACAATATATATATTATATATAATATATATATATATATATATATATATACAATATATATATAATATATATATATATATATATATATATATATATATATATATACAGGGTGTCCCAAAAACATTGACCTCGGCTTTTATTCCTTAAATATTGATCTTAGACATATATAATGAATTACAAAGTTGTGTAAAAAAAGGTACAGAATTTTATGAAATCGATTAAAATTTCCAAGGGAATTAAATTTTAAGAAATACAAAATTTAAATTTTTATACGGCCCCCGTACAAAAACATTTCCAATAAGTAAAATATGCCCCATACACTATAATAAGGTGATGTACAAAATTTTAGCATTTTATCATAAAAAGCCCCAGAAATATGAAAAGACAAAAATACTGACTTGAACTACTTTTCTATGCATCGACATGGGTTCTCAGAGGGGAAAAATCATGTCGGCAGATCACGTTTCAGGGGTCATATACAAATTACGAAAGAAAACTATGATTATATAAATAAATAATAATTTTGCTATTTGTTGGTACGAAAGTATCTACACTGTGTAAAAATAATAACTCTACACAAAGATTACAAAGCTTGTTCAAAATGTTTTCCATCCATGCCAATACAGAGCTGCATTCACCTGAAAACACTTCTGTGCACTCGATCAAGTTCTTGTTCGGTGATGTCACGACAACCATCTTGAATGCGTTGTTGCAACTCTGCTTTATTTAAGGGAGGTGACAGATAACAGTTGTGAGTGAACGACCCCACAAATAAAAATCCATAAGCGTTAAATCAGGAGATCTAGGGAGAAATTCAGCTGGCCCATACAAGCCAATCTACTTGTTTGGAAACTCGTTATTTAACCAGTTTTTCACAACTGTAGTATGGTGAGCTGAAGATCCGTCCTGTTGAAACCATACATGTGGAAGTTCTGTTAGGGGCAGTTCATCCATAAAATCAGGGATAACCGCATTCAGAATCTCCTTAACATATCTGTCACCCGTCAACGTACCATCATACAGTATGGGTCCAAGCATACGATTTCTGAAAATACTACACCATACATTCACAGAAAATTGCTTCTGATGATAAATATCACATACCAGGAATGGATTTGTGTCAGACCAGAAGTGCTCATTTTGAGGATTTATGCATCCACCTTGTTTAAAACAGCATTCGTCAGTCCAAATTACATTTTTCAGGAAAGTGGATTTATATCTTCCTGATTTAGAGCCCAATTACAAAAATCTAGACGACGTTGATAATCTGTTGGCTCCTGTCCTTGCACACCATGAATGTTAAACGGATGGCATTTATTTAGTTTCAGTATTCTCCACCCTGTTGCACGTGGTACGTTCATTTCCAAAGCAGCGGTACGAACACTACTATGGGGATGACTGCAAAAGTTAGCCAAAATATCAATTTTTACATCACTTAGTGAAGTCTGGACCTACCTACTCCACTTACACGATGCACGGCTTCCTCTTTCACTCATTCGTTGCACCAATTGGGAAACAAATCTCCCAGAAGGATGTCGAAAATTGGGAAAAGTACGTTGATATTCCCGTGCAGTTTGGTTAGCATTGCGAATGTATAAACTGTACAGCTAAAGCATTTCAAAAAGTTCTTCGTTGCTGTATTGCGACATACTGTCGGTATATGCTAACTATACTCTCAAAATGAAGCAGAAATGTGAAATAATTAAGGGTCGGTCAGACTGCCGGGCTGCGCGCGCTACGTTTGCGTAAGCGAAGCGACTGATCAATGGCAGAGCAAAAACAACTTTCTCATGTGATGATGCGACTGTTGCGATTGTGTGAAGCACCAATCAGAGGCACATACTTGCATATGCATACATTTCTAAGCTGTTTAATGTTCATTTTGATTGTGCCATTTCCAAGTTTTATTCTGTAATTAATCACGTAAAATTTTAAGGTATTTTTCAGGAAGCATATTCTTGAAAAATTGTAAATAAATCTAAAGATAAGAGGCAGATATTATTTGCCTATGATGCATTTCTGCGTTGCGTCATTTGCACTCTTGCTGTAAACATTTACATTTTAATTTGTGATTAATCTCTCACCAACTTTGTTTAAACATATCTCTGGGAATTTTATGGTAAAATGCTGAAATTTTGCACATCACCTTATTAGAGTACGGGGCACCACATTTTACTTATTGGAAATACTTTTGTACGGGAGCCGTATAAAAATTTAAATTTTATATTTTTTCAAATTTAATCCACTGAAAATTTTTATCAATTTCATAAAATTCTGTACCTTGTTTTATGCAACTTTGTAATTTCTTATATATGTCTAAGATCAATATTTAAAGAATAAAAGCCGAGATCAATGCTTTTGGGACACTCTGCACACACACACACACACACACACACATATATATATATATATATATATATACATACAGGGTGTGAAGTAAAGTCCTTATATAGGACCAGCAACTTTGAAATGGTTGATTATAGACACATACTTCCAATTAGAAAAAGTATGCATATGATGTATAGATGTTCGATATGTCTTGGATTCGACAAGGGGCTGAATAGTTATGAAAATGCGACATCGCAATTTTTATACGGTCCCTGGGTCCTACCACTGATATTTACAAAATTGAAGTCCTGTTGCTAGCGAGTACACCAAAACAAATTCCATGCTTCTAAGTCACATATTCTCTGAAATATGTAAAGGTAAATGTCATGACTTAAACCACATTATCTACTTAAGCTTTGGCGGCAAAAGCGCTCATTTAGGGGACCGTCTATAAGATACACAAAGTTAAATAAATATCCCGTGTGTTGGATAGCGAAAAACATGGAAACCCTGAAAGAAATAAAGGGTGCAAAGTACAATTATACCTTTTTACCACGCAACAGCGCAATAAAAGAACTATTCCAGTTAGTAGCACTCATAAACGGACCTACACACATCTGTCAACCTCTTTTCAGATTCAATGTAATCAACGTTTCTCAATTTTCATCTGATCCTTTACAACTTGCTCCAAGTTTCAATGTGCGATATCTCAGTGAATATGTATGTCACTTAGAAGCATGGAATTGGTTTTGGTGTACTCGTTAGCAACAGGACTTCAATTTTGTAAATATCAATGGTAGAACCCGGGTACCGTATAAAAATTGCGATGTCATATTTTCATAACTATACGGCCCCTTATTGAATCCAAGACATATCGAACATCTATACATCATATGCATACTTTTTCTAATTGGAAGTATGTGTCTATAATCAACCATTTCAAAGTTGCTGGTCCTATAAGGACTTTACTTCACACCCTGTATATATATATACACTCTAAGACAAAAAAATCGAAGCACCAAGAAAGAATTATCCAAATGAGAGAAAATTTGGCACGTGTAATGTGGATGTACAGAAAAAAATGATTAGAATTTCAGAACAATTGGATGATTTATTGCACTGAAAGATCTACACAAAGTGAGCACGTCAATATGGGGTTAATCCACCTCTGGCCTTGATACAAGCTGTTACCCGACGTGGCATTGATGCAGAAAGTTGCCGGATGGTGTTCTGAGGGATATAGTTCCAAATAGCCGCCAATTGACGAGTTAATTCGTCTACATTCTGGGATAGTCGCAGGCGACGCCTCACCTCAGCCCAAATGTGCTCAATAGGCGAGAGATCTGGGAATATGGCTGGCCAAGGAATTATGTAGTAAGCACGCTGACAATCAACGACAGGCGTGTCGTGTGTGGCCTGGCATTATCTTGTTGAAAAATTAGTCCGGGATGTCTCGAAAGAAATGGCAATACAACGGGTCGTAGAATGTCGGCAACTTACCGCTGTGCTGTGATGGTGCCACGGAGGACTATCAAAGGAGCCCGGCTATCAAACGAAATGACACCCCAGACCATAACTCCTTGTTGTCGGGCCGTGTGGCGTGTGACAGTAAGAGCAGAATCCTGACGATGTCCGGGCTGTCTCCAGACACGTCTGTGCTGGTCTTCGGGACTCAGTTCGAGACGGGGCTCATCACTGAAGACAATTCGTTCCCAATCTAAACAATTCCACGTTGATCCACCATTGCAATCGCTGTTGACGGTGCATAATGATCATTGGTAGGCGGCGTAATGGGCTCCGTGAGTATAGATTCCGCTCTCGTAGTCTTCTATTAAAGGTCTTGGTGGATACTTCCGTGTTTGCCACTCGTTGGATGGTTGATAACGACGAATATCGTGCTGTCACAGCTGCTCTAACAGTCGCTCTATCTTCCAGTTGTGTCGTCGCTTTAGGCCGTCCGCTGCCCACTTGCCGCTGAAATCTGCCATTCCGGACCCATTACTGCCAACATCGTCTAATTGCTGCATTGCTCCTACCGAAATGCCGAGCGATTCGTCGATGTGCCCATTCAGCCTCATGCAGTCCGACCGCACGCCCCCTTTCAAACTCCTTCATATGCTCGTAGTGGCCGCGAATTCGCCGGCGAGGCATTGTTACAATCAAGGTACATAAACGCAATCGAAATCCACTGCAGCGAGCGAGGTTCGCTTCTTATATACACCACCATGGTGCTCAGTTTCAATGCGATGTAGTTCCTACTACTCATTCATTGGCTGCGAATTTTTGATCATTAGCATATTCGGTCGAGAGGTGTTTACATGCAAAATTTCATTGCTATCGTAATATTTTGAGGGGTACGTCGATTTTTTTTATCTTAGAATGTATATATACAGGGTGTCCCAGAAAGATTGAAACGCGCTTTAATTCTTTAGCTGTTGGAGATAAGTGGGCAAAGTACATTGCAAAAATGTTGAAAGTAAGGTAGGAAATAAGACTACGGTAATGAAATAGTCCACCCATTAATTTTAAAAAAGTTACACTTTTTAAATTTTTATACGACTCCTTAGACAAATTTGGTCAATCAGAAATTTTTTATTTTTAATGCAACAAAATCATAAAAAAACGCATATCTGTATCTTTAAAATAGAGCGAGTTATATTTAATTGAAAATTGAACATTGTGAATAGGGACCATATATTAAATTAGAAATGTAAATTTGTGATATATCACAAAAAATATAAAACTGGATGATAATACGTAGGAGACATTTTTGCGAAATCCGCTTAGGCTCACGATGCAATCACGGATTCTTAAGTATTTTTCAATAACTAAGTACTTTTTCAATAATTAAGTACTTTTTTATCTAAACAATGTCCATCGTCCATTTGTTTATGATCCCTATTTTCACTGATGAAACAGCCTTTCACATGGTACTGAAAAGTGGCATAAGTCAGATATTTTCTTTTATCATAATTCAGTTGATTTTAAAGATACAGATATGTGGTTTTTTTAATGATCTTGTTGCATTAAAAATAAAAATTTTCTGATTGACCAAATTTGTGTAAGGGGGGGTCATACAAAAATTTAAAAAGTGTAACTTTTTGAAAATTAATGGGAGGACTATTTCATTAACGTGGTCTTATTTCCTACCTTACTTTCAACATTTTTGCAATGTGCATTGCCCACTTATCTCCAACTGGTAAAGAATTAAAGCGCGTTTCAATCTTTTTGGGACACCCTGTGTATTTATATATATATATATATATATAGTTGTATATATATATATATATATATATATATATATATATATAGTTGTATATATATATATATATATATATATATATATATATATATATATATATATATATATATATATATATATATATATAGCTCGCGTTTCAATCTTTTTGGGACACCCTGTGTATTTATATATATATATATATATATATATATATATAGTTGTATATATATATATATATATATAGCTATATATATATATATATATATAGCTCTCTCTCTCTATATATATATATATATATATATATATACGTAGAGCTGCATTGCGCCTTTTCCTTTGTAGAATCCTGGTAGTTTGGAGTATATTTGAATGTTTATATTGGGTTCTGTTTTGACCTATTTCGTTTTGCTTCTATATCTTTACGTTTTCTTTGATATATATATATATATATATATATATATATATATATATATATATATATATATATATATATATATATATACCGAATTCTGTTTTTCTGCTACAAAAAGGACACACAGACAGACAAGCATCTTCTTTTATTATGTAAGATGGAGACAAAAGAGCTTATGACGGCGCATTCAATCGTAAGGTTGTTGGACAATCTCAATTTGATAAACATGCCGAATTGTTTAGTTTCGTTTTTTGTCTATAGATGCCAAGGGATCGCAAAATCGTCAGTAGATGATCATTTCTTTCCAGAAAAATAAACAGAGCATTTTTTGCGGTCGCGCTGAAATACGATCGGGCCTCGTAAAATTCTGTCTAAATTTAGTGCCCACAGCCGGACGCTTATTAATACGTCGTTACGATTTTTTCATACATTGGTCCCGATAAATCGTACCCGTCCGCTGACAGGCCAGGGAGGAACCATGCAATTAAGATCCGCCGCAAATCGCTTCTAATTACCTGTAGGCCTCCCCGAAGTAGCCAAACAAGCCTTCTGCAGCTCATTAAACAGAGCGCCGAAGAAAAGTGCCGTCGGCGACCCGTCCAATTAGCTTTTTGCTGCCAACAGATAAGACTTCCAAGACTCACAGTGCCAATAAACTTTTATCTGGGCACTTCCTTCATCCAAAACAGCTCTTTTACCATACTTACACAATAGGAGGATCAGAGATGGCCATACTGCCAATAGGGGCAGCCCATACAAACTCTGGACCCCCTACAAACATTTATTCGGATCCGCTATCAAAATTTTATGTTCCTTCCTTATGAATCTTGTATATCATCCAATCCCACACAAAAAATATGGGGTCCTGTCCCCCTTCTGGCTTCTGGGTTCCCCACTGGAGTAATGCCGATCCCCTTGTGGGCTTACCTGCTGCCAAAGCCAAATGGCACTGGCCATACGTTCTTTATTTTTAAAGACTGTCCATTTTTTCAAGTAGCTGTCCTTTAGATTTTATTATTTTTTCAAAATTTAAACTTATCCTTTATTTTTATGACGGATTGAGAAGAACCGGCAAAATTCTTCCTTTCCCCTGTAAATTTGTTTACTAAGAGTCTGTTTTCTTACAGTTGTTTACTTGAGTTTGTTGCTTAAGTTTACTTAGTTGTTTACTTAGGTGAGCTGCGTAATCAAAGCTACATCACACACACAAAAAAAAATCTCTAAGACTGGCGAAGCAATCCAGCTTGTCATGAAAAATGAATTGAGTTATTTGAACATTTTACTAAAAAAAATAAATCTTTTAAAAATATATCAAAAATGGTAGAATTTTTTTTATGTCTTTCTCAGCTCAAATGCTTCAACTGAGAGAATATTTTCAATCATGAATAATTTTTGGACAAGTGAAAAAACGCAACATAAAGTTGGAACTCTAGAAGTTTGCATTTACACAAAATGCAACTAGGAAATAAATTATCTACAATTTTATGATTTTTGAAATCTGATCACGTTCTCTTAACAAAATCCATTCATCCAAGAAATATTAAAAGTAAACATTTTTAAAGTTTATTATTTTAATAAAAATCAAATGTAATTCATTAGTATAATTAAAAATATATGTTTACTACTTATATAATTTGATTTATTTTTGGCTAATTTTATCTTCCACTCTTTTCTAAATTATTCCGAATCTATTCCAGATTTAACACATGTAGGTGCGTACTCTGGGGTGGAGTGCGGGCTACCGGACTGCCGCCATTTCCCCCAGGATCCCATGAATGAAGTGTATCAAGTTTGAAAACATTTACTATTAAGACTAAAGAAGGAGTCTCAAACAATAGGATTAATATAAAACATAATTATGTACAGCCGGTCAAAAAAAAACATAGCACGCATGGGTATAAGCTGAATCCACTTTCAAGTATGTCCACTTTAAATTATGGATATTTTTTTAACACAAATTCAATAGTAATCTCTAATCACTTGTTGCACAAATTCCAAGAGTCCACGCTATGCATTGCAGTGCAAGTTAAAAACAATTCTGAGTATTTTCCATCAGCAATTGATGGATGGTCCCCCAAAAGCTTTAAAATGCAGTTTTGAATATAGATCTGTATTTCAATAAATACTGAAAGAAATGAGCTAAAATTTTGTACACCAATGTTTACGACAGTGATGAATAGATTGGCGACAAAATTTACCCACATTTCAATTCATATTTTTTATAGGCTAATTATTTCAGGAAATGCAAAAAGAAAAAAAATTCTACAGCACCCCATTTAAAATTAGGAGCTCGAAATTTCAAGCAATCATAACTCCCCAACGACTTGAGTAAAATATATAAATTTCATATGGTTAATGATGTGGTAATAATTATATAAAATTTATATCGGGGTGCTTTGACCGAAAATGAACCAGAATATTTTATCAAAAGTGGATGTTGCTCTTTAAAAATATTAAAGTAGTTCAAAATTAAATATGAAGACGCCCCCTTATGAAAATTAGTTACTCATATATTTATTGCAGGCATTATTATTAAGAATCTAATAATATATTTGACTTTGCTATACGATCTGAGGAGCTGGAATAACATGCTGTGTTCGGATTTTTTTTATTGACCAACTGTACTTAGTGGGCATTTTAATTCGGCAGGTAGGACGTACATTTTTAGTCGTCATTTTAGGTCTGTCACCACTCCACCCAGTCACAAACTCATTTGGAAATGCGTCGGAACAAATGCCAAAATTTTTCCTTTATCTTCTTCCAGATAATAGGGTCATCGCAGCCATACTGCCAATGCCACTTTAAGGCATAGTGGATCGCACGTATTCATAGCATAGGAATTATATTCAGGAGAGAGACTGTGATATTTAAAAGATTCAACGGTATCTTCCATGTCTGCCACGTTTAAGAAAGTTTCTCTGAAGGGGATTTCATCTGATGTGATCAAAGTCTGCTGTGAGGAGCACCTTCCTCTACGTAATACGATGACTTTAATTCTGTCACAGCGAAGTACAATATCCACAGAACAATGATTTTGGCATTGAATTAACACCACGTAAATTGAAATTGCGCGCTTTTGACAACTTATGAGTCCAAACAAAGTGGCTTTTTCATCCTCACGTGCAAAATTCTCATCAAAATGCAATTAAGTGTTTATAAATCTACCGTGAAATACATGCATGGTGAATTCTTGGGCGTTAAAATACAAAAATAGTACATCAAGTATCTTCTTTTGTGACAGGAATCACGCGAGAATGATATCAACAGATTTATTGTATAATATTTTATATGTGCTTATTTTATGGTACTTTCTACTCTTTGAATTTTGTATAATTTTTTTGATAAATTTATTTGAAAAATAGGCAATACCTCGAGAACGGTTCATGCTAGCGTTCTAAAATGGGTGCCATTTATTTAATAATTAAAAATTATAGGTAATGATTATTCATTTATCATCATTAAAGTTTCTGATTTTTTATGATTTATTTTTAAAAGTCACTTAAAAATTAAAGGATCTTCTAAACATTCGATCGCATTTAAAATCAATAGTATTCAGTGATTGTAATAATTGTACAATTATTTTCGAAACACTTCATTTGTTTGTGAACCATTGCACGCGCTAACACTGGCGTATTTTGAAATTCAATTGGGGGGGGGGGGCAGTTTTAAATATCAATCTCAAGGGATCCAAGTTAGAGGTTTGCACGGGCTCGGACCTGGCACGTGGGCTTAGGCCCGACTTGACGCACAAGCCGGACTCAGGCTAAGTTTTATAAAAATTGGGGCGGTACCAGGTCAAGATAAACAAGAAAGATCAATCATGCATAAGCATTGATTATGAAACACTTTCCAACTGAAATGTAATTTCATTTAAAAATTTCTAAAATGTGATTCATTCAGTGGTAATATCTTTTACATTATCACAGTACTACAGTAATTTATTATACTTAAATATTTAAAACTGTATCGAAATATAAATCATTTGATTCTTTATGCAAAATCAATGAATATTTCATTCATATAACTTGTATTCCAGACTCCAGAGCTAAATAATTTTGTGTGAAAAAAATTCAGCAATTCTTATGTAATTCATCTTACAATCGCTTGAGATATTTGCATTCTGCATATGTTAAAATTAGGCTTCCTTGAAGAAATAATAAAAGTTTAGGGACCATTTAAAATCACAACTATTGTAATTGCATAGGCACGGAATTTAGATACACAGATAATACACAGATAATATATATGTGTATGTGTATAAACTCAAAGTATTGGAATCGTGCCGAAGATCGGAACTCGAATTTTCAAAGGATCTACACGTTTTGGGACTTCTAGAACACGAAAAAACTACTTTTAGGAAGACGTCTGTGTGTGTAAGGGTGTATCTGTGTATGTTTCTGTGTGTCTGTGTGGATATTACATCCACTCTAATTGAAAAACTAATGGACCAAATTTCATACAATTTGGTAGGTATGTTTTTTGTGGGAAATCCTGATGTTCATTAGATTATAGTACGATTCGTAATAAAAGAATCTGCCTTCTTTGCGAAATGGCCGCAGAAATTGCCTTTATCCACTCTAGCTAAAAACTAATGAACCAAATTTAACAAAATTTGGAGTATAATATTTCAATAACCTACAAGTGATTTATATACCAAATTTAACAAAATTTTGTATATAAATCATTTGTAGGTTATTCTACTACGATTCGGGAAAAAGGAACGGGCTATTTTTGCGAAATGGCCAGCAAAAATCGTTATATATAAAAATAAAAGACTACTGGTGCTCAATTATATCAATTAAATTCCTATTTTATATGTGATTTTTGACAACAAAAAGAATAAGACTAACCCCATTACTCTAGGACTAGCCGTTCTTGAGATATTCTAGTTTTTTTGCGTTTTCGCTACGCCACCTTTGACAATAAGTCTAGCTATCAAATGAGAACCAAATTTAAGTTTAACGTGTAAATTCAATGTCATTTAAAATACTTATGTTGTGCAGATAAACTCAAATTATCATTGAATAAATAAAGAGAACGAATATGAGTCTGCAGAGAAAGACATGTGCTGTCCACATCAGAATTTTTAACAATATTACACCAATGATTTATAGAAGTGAACGGGGATTATTTTCAGGCCATTTCGAAAAAAATGTATGATCTATATTTAAAGATCCATCAAATTTTTGTCGAATAAAATGTTCAACAAATTTAAGCTGTGTACCAAATTTTAACTCTCTAGGACGTAGGAAAGTGCATTTAAAATGCCATCAATTAAATTTATCATGAAGAGTTATATAAAATTTAAAAATTGTTATCTACCAAATTTATTTTAAAATATGAAGCCACTCCCATATGCAAAACGTTTAAACAAATGGAGAGATATTTATTATATAATATCTCTCTCTTTTCTTTCTGGAAGATATCCCAAAGTCAGAATTTAATTGAATTTGTTTTTTTCCATATATTAAATAATTTTTTTAATTAAAAAACTACTTAACATATTTTACTGAATTTTTTTTTATATATTCTATGGGATAATGTGAATATTTCCTAAAAATTTCGAAGCAATTCGTGAATTTTAAATTTACTTAAAAAATGTTTGAAAAATTAGGTCCCATAGGGTTCAATGTATTTCATTTTTTCAACCCGGGTTCAATAAAAAACTAATTGGGTGATATTATTTATTTATATTCCCATAGGTCCTACAGACCGTCTGAACAACATACTAAAATTTCATTTTGATAAACTCATTTTTACGGCAGTTATCGTGCTAACGGACAGACAGACAGACAGACAGACAGACAGACAGAATGAACAAAGTCATAAACACTTTTCAACTTTGTTGTAAAGTCTTAATAAAAAAGCCAATAGGTAATGTTTACTTAAAGTTTAACACTATTTTATTTTCATTTTTAACACTTTACAACAAAGTTGAAAAGTGTTTATGACTTTGTTCATTCTGTCTGTCTGTCTGTCTGTCTGTCTGTCTGTCTGTCTGTCTGTCCGTTAGCACGATAACTGCCGTAAAAATGAGTTTATCAAAATGAAATTTTAGTATGTTGTTCAGACGGTCTGTTGGACCTATGGGAATATAAATAAATAATATCACCCAATTAGTTTTTTATTGAACCCGGGTTGAAAAAATGAAATACATTGAACCCTATGGGACCTAATTTTTCAAACATTTTTTAAGTAAATTTAAAATTCACGAATTGCTTCGAAATTTTTAGGAAATATTCACATTATCCCATAGAATATATAAAAAAAAATTCAGTAAAATATGTTAAGTAGTTTTTTAATTAAAAAAATTATTTAATATAGGGAAAAAAACAAATTCAATTAAATTCTGACTTTGGGATATCTTCCAGAAAGAAAAGAGAGAGATATTATATAATAAATATCTCTCCATTTGTTTAAACGTTTTGCATATGGGAGTGGCTTCATATTTTAAAATAAATTTGGTAGATAACAATTTTTCATTTTTTTTAATTAAATTTTATATAACTCTTCTTGATAAATTTAATTGATGGCATTTTAAATGCACTTTCCTACGTCCTAGAGAGTTAAAATTTGGTACACAGCTTAAATTTGTTGAACATTTTATTCGACAAAAATTTGATGGATCTTTAAATATAGATCATACATTTTTTTCGAAATGGCCTGAAAATAATCCCCGTTCACTTCTATAAATCATTGGTGTAATATTGTTAAAAATTCTGATGTGGACAGCACATGTCTTTCTCTGCAGACTCATATTCGTTCTCTTTATTTATTCAATGATAATTTGAGTTTATCTGCACAACATAAGTATTTTAAATGACATTGAATTTACACGTTAAACTTAAATTTGGTTCTCATTTGATAGCTGGACTTATTGCCAAAGGTGGCGTAGCGAAAACGCGAAAAAACTAGAATATCTCAAGAACGGCTAGTCCTAGAGTAATGGGGTCAGTCTTATTCTTTTTGTTGTCAAAAATCACATATAACATAGGAATTTAATTGATATAATTGAGCACACGTAGTCTTTTATTTTTATATATAACGATTTTTGCTGGCCATTTCGCAAAAATAGCCCGTTCCTTTTTCCCGAATCGTAGTAGAATAACCTACAAATGATTTATATACAAAATTTTGTTAAATTTGGTATATAAATCTCTTGTAGGTTATTAAAATATTATACTCCAAATTTTGTTAAATTTGGTTCATTAGTTTTTAGCTAGAGTGGATAAAGGCAATTTCTGCGGCCATTTCGCAAAGAAGGCAGATTCTTTTATTACGAATCGTACTATAATCTAATGAACATCAGGATTTCCCACAAAAAACATACCTACCAAATTGTATGAAATTCGGTCCATTAGTTTTTCAATTAGAGTGGATGTAATATCCACACAGAAACATACACAGATACACCCTTACACACACAGACGTCTCTCGGCCACTCTAACGGTTACTCTAAGTCCTCGGACGAGTCGGGTGGTCTGGGTTTTCGACACACAGACGTCTTCCTAAAAGTAGTTTTTTCGTGTTCTAGAAGTCCCAAAACGTGTAGATCCTTTGAAAATTCGAGTTCCGATCTTCGGCACGATTCCAATACTTTGAGTACATACACATACACATATTATATTATCTGTGTATTATCTGTGTATCTAAATTCCGTGCCTATGCGATTACAATAGTTGTGATTTTAAATGATCCCTAAACTTTTATTATTTCTTCAAGGAAGCCTAATTTTAACATATGCAGAATGCAAATATCTCAAGCGATTGTAAGATGAATTACATAAGAATTGCTGAATTTTTTTCACACAAAATTATTTAGCTCTGGAGTCTGGAATACAAGTTATATGAATGAAATATTCATTGATTTTGCATAAAGAATCAGATGATTTATATTTCGATACAGTTTTAAATATTTAAGTATAATAAATTACTGTAGTACTGTGATAATGTAAAAGATATTACCACTGAATGAATCACATTTTAGAAATTTTTAAATGAAATTACATTTCAGTTGGAAAGTGTTTCATAATCAATGCTTATGCATGATTGATCTTTCTTGTTTTCTGTGATTTCAATTTCAATTATCAGATTCCGAATGTCTCTAAATTCTCAAAATTAAATAAATTCTAGTCTTAAAGTAAAACGCTTCCGTCGATTTCTTTCCCATAACAAATATTAAACGAAAATTTACTTGAGTAAACTGTTATAATTTAAAATTAATATATGGATAAGACGAATTGTTGTCCTTGAATTTATTACTTTCCTTATATACATAAGGTATAAAGAAAGTATTGCGACGGGGTCGAAAATTCGAATTCGAGTTTTCGACGAGAGAGTACGTTTCAAGTATCGCCCTGGTCAAGAATCAAACATTTTTGAGGTGATGTGTGTGTGTGTGTATGTGTGTGAAAGTGTGTGTGTGTGTCATTGAGTCTGTGGAGACGATATCTCACGAACGAATGGAGCGGTTCGAATGAAATTTGGTACAAAAATCACAATCCGTGAATGCTGGAAGCCTATTGTTTTTAAACGCAATCGAATGTTCAGAACTCTCTAAATTTTCGAGTGAAATTTTGAAAATTTTTTCAAAAAATCAAAACCTTTAATAAAGTTACACGAATAGACATTTCTTATGTAATTTTTCCTCAGAAAACGATTGACATAAACTTTAGACCGCTAGCATGAACCGTTCTCGAGATATTGCACATTTTTCAAATAAATTTATAGAGAAATTCCAGAAATTAAAAATATATATATTAACTGTTGAGAAACATGTTCACTTTTCATATGTAACATCATGCGATAAATTCGGTGACAGCGTTCTCGTGGATCTAGCTCGTTCCATTCATAAGAAAAGATACTTCCATTCATAAGAAAGAGTAATACATTTGTATTTTAACGCCAATAGTCATTTATCTGCTATAAGAATAACTTATTTCTCCGTCCATAACGCTTGGCGAGATTTTGACGCCGAATTTGTCGGAATGTCGCCAACTTGGCGACTTTTTTAAATGCTGCCAAATTAACGAAAATCTCCCCAAATGGATATAAATGACGCTAAATCGATGAAAATGACGACTAATTAACAAAAATTCAATATCTTGGAAAGAATTTAAGTATCTACTATAAGAATAACCTATTTTTTTTTTGCTAAAAAAGTAGTAAATTCATTGCATTATATAAGGAAAGTCCTGTGCTGCCCACATCAGATTTTTTATATTTGTATTCTGAACATCTATAACTTTAATTTAAAATTATTAAAATTTTAAAATATCCATAACTATGTCATAATCAAAGAAAATAACACCTATGTATACTTACGTGGTAAGTTTAATTGCATTGAAATATTCAAAATTGTTCCAAATTTGCAGTCTTCGGGTTTTACTGCAGTAGAAGAATTTCCTTTCTATTACAGTGACGCAGTAGCCGAAGCACTTCTTTCTGAATTCTTAGTTTCTAAAATCTGAGTACTTATTCCATTTTTTTATTATTATTTGTTTATTGAAGATTAAAACGGTTTTTAACACTTTACAACAAAGTTGAAAAGTGTTTATGACTTTGTTCATTCTGTCTGTCTGTCTGTCTGTCTGTCTGTCTGTCTGTCTGTCTGTCTGTCTGTCTGTCTGTCTGTCTGTCTGTCCGTTAGCACGATAACTGCCGTAAAAATGACTTTATCAAGATGAAATTTTAGTATGTTGTTCAGACGGTCTGCAGGACCTATGGGAATATAAATAAATAATATCACCCAATTAGTTTTTTATTGAACCCGGGTTGAAAAAATGAAATACATTGAACCCTATGGGACCTAATTTTTCAAACATTTTTTAAGTAAATTTAAAATTCACGAATTGCTTCGAAATTTTTAGAAAATATTCACATTATCCCATAGAATATATAAAAAAAAATTCAGTAAAATATGTTAAGTAGTTTTTTAATTAAAAATTATTTAAAATAGGGAAAAAAACAAATTCAATTAAATTCTGACTTTGGGATATCTTCCAGAAAGAAAAGAGAGATATATTATATAATAAATATCTCTCCATTTGTTTAAACGTTTTGCATATGGGAGTGGCTTCACATTTTAAAATAAATTTGGTAGATAACAATTTTTCATTTTTTAAATTTTATATAACTCTTCATAATAAATTTATTTGATGGCATTTTTAATGCACTTTCCTACGTCCTAGAGAGTTAAAATTTGGTACACAGCTTAAATTTGTTGAACATTTTATTCGACAAAAATTTGATTTATCTTTAAATATAGATTATACATTTTTTTTGAAATGGCCTGAAAATAATCCCCGTTCACTTCTATAAATCATTGGTGTAATATTGTTAAAAATTCTGATGTGGACAGCACATGTCTTTCCCTGCAGACTCATATTCGTTCTCTTTATTTATTCAATGATAATTTGAGTTTATCTGCACAACATAAGTATTTTAAATGACATTGAATTTACACGTTAAACTTAAATTTGGTTCTCATTTGATAGCTGGACTTATTGTCAAAGGTGGCGTAGCGAAAACGCGAAAAAACTAGAATATCTCAAGAACGGCTAGTCCTAGAGTAATGGGGTTAGTCTTATTCTTTTTGTTGTCAAAAATCACATATAAAATAGGAATTTAATTGATATAATTGAGCACACGTAGTCTTTTATTTTTATATATAACGATTTTTGCTGGCCATTTCGCAAAAATAGCCCGTTCCTTTTTCCCGAATCGTAGTAGAATAACCTACAAATGATTTATATACAAAATTTTGTTAAATTTGGTATATAAATCTCTTGTAGGTTATTAAAATATTATACTCCAAATTTTGTTAAATTTGGTTCATTAGTTTTTAGCTAGAGTGGATAAAGGCAATTTCTGCGGCCATTTCGCAAAGAAGGCAGATTCTTTTATTACGAATCGTACTATAATCTAATGAACATCAGGATTTCCCACAAAAAACATACCTACCAAATTGTATGAAATTCGGTCCATTAGTTTTTCAATTAGAGTGGATGTAATATCCACACAGAAACATACACAGATACACCCTTACACACACAGACGTCTCTCGGCCACTCTAACGGTTACTCTAAGTCCTCGGACGAGTCGGGTGGTCTGGGTTTTCGACACACAGACGTCTTCCTAAAAGTAGTTTTTTCGTGTTCTAGAAGTCCCAAAACGTGTAGATCCTTTGAAAATTCGAGTTCCGATCTTCGGCACGATTCCAATACTTTGAGTACATACACATACACATATTATATTATCTGTGTATTATCTGTGTATCTAAATTCCGTGCCTATGCGATTACAATAGTTGTGATTTTAAATGATCCCTAAACTTTTATTATTTCTTCAAGGAAGCCTAATTTTAACATATGCAGAATGCAAATATCTCAAGCGATTGTAAGATGAATTACATAAGAATTGCTGAATTTTTTTCACACAAAATTATTTAGCTCTGGGGTCTGGAATACAAGTTATATGAATGAAATATTCATTGATTTTGCATAAAGAATCAGATGATTTATATTTCGATACAGTTTTAAATATTTAAGTATAATAAATTACTGTAGTACTGTGATAATGTAAAAGATATTACCACTGAATGAATCACATTTTAGAAATTTTTAAATGAAATTACATTTCAGTTGGAAAGTGTTTCATAATCAATGCTTATGCATGATTGATCTTTCTTGTTTTCTGTGATTTCAATTTCAATTATCAGATTCCGAATGTCTCTAAATTCTCAAAATTAAATAAATTCTAGTCTTAAAGTAAAACGCTTCCGTCGATTTCTTTCCCATAACAAATATTAAACGAAAATTTACTTGAGTAAACTGTTATAATTTAAAATTAATATATGGATAAGACGAATTGTTGTCCTTGAATTTATTACTTTCCTTATATACATAAGGTATAAAGAAAGTATTGCGACGGGGTCGAAAATTCGAATTCGAGTTTTCGACGAGAGAGTACGTTTCAAGTATCGCCCTGGTCAAGAATCAAGCATTTTTGAGGTGATGTGTGTGTGTGTGTATGTGTGTGAAAGTGTGTGTGTGTGTCATTGAGTCTGTGGAGACGATATCTCACGAACGAATGGAGCGGTTCGAATGAAATTTGGTACAAAAATCACAATCCGTGAATGCTGGAAGCCTATTGTTTTTAAACGCAATCGAATATTCAGAACTCTCTAAATTTTCGAGTGAAATTTTGAAAATTTTTTCAAAAAATCAAAACCTTTAATAAAGTTACACGAATAGACATTTCTTATGTAATTTTTCCTCAGAAAACGATTGACATAAACTTTAGACCGCTAGCATGAACCGTTCTCGAGATATTGCACATTTTTCAAATAAATTTATAGAGAAATTCCATAAATTAAAAATATATATATTAACTGTTGAGAAACATGTTCACTTTTCATATGTAACATCATGCGATAAATTCGGTGACAGCGTTCTCGTGGATCTAGCTCGTTCCATTCATAAGAAAAGATACTTCCATTCATAAGAAAGAGTAATACATTTGTATTTTAACGCCAATAGTCATTTATCTGCTATAAGAATAACTTATTTCTCCGTCCATAACGCTTGGCGAGATTTTGACGCCGAATTTGTCGGAATGTCGCCAACTTGGCGACTTTTTTAAATGCTGCCAAATTAACGAAAATCTCCCCAAATGGATATAAATGACGCTAAATCGATGAAAATGACGACTAATTAACAAAAATTCAATATCTTGGAAAGAATTTAAGTATCTACTATAAGAATAACCTATTTTTTTTTTGCTAAAAAAGTAGTAAATTCATTGCATTATATAAGGAAAGTCCTGTGCTGCCCACATCAGATTTTTTATATTTGTATTCTGAACATCTATAACTTTAATTTAAAATTATTAAAATTTTAAAATATCCATAACTATGTCATAATCAAAGAAAATAACACCTATGTATACTTACGTGGTAAGTTTAATTGCATTGAAATATTCAAAATTGTTCCAAATTTGCAGTCTTCGGGTTTTACTGCAGTAGAAGAATTTCCTTTCTATTACAGTGACGCAGTAGCCGAAGCACTTCTTTCTGAATTCTTAGTTTCTAAAATCTGAGTACTTATTCCATTTTTTTATTATTATTTGTTTATTGAAGATTAAAACGGTTTTTAACACTTTACAACAAAGTTGAAAAGTGTTTATGACTTTGTTCATTCTGTCTGTCTGTCTGTCTGTCTGTCTGTCTGTCTGTCTGTCTGTCTGTCTGTCTGTCTGTCTGTCTGTCCGTTAGCACGATAACTGCCGTAAAAATGACTTTATCAAGATGAAATTTTAGTATGTTGTTCAGACGGTCTGCAGGACCTATGGGAATATAAATAAATAATATCACCCAATTAGTTTTTTATTGAACCCGGGTTGAAAAAATGAAATACATTGAACCCTATGGGACCTAATTTTTCAAACATTTTTTAAGTAAATTTAAAATTCACGAATTGCTTCGAAATTTTTAGAAAATATTCACATTATCCCATAGAATATATAAAAAAAAATTCAGTAAAATATGTTAAGTAGTTTTTTAATTAAAAATTATTTAAAATAGGGAAAAAAACAAATTCAATTAAATTCTGACTTTGGGATATCTTCCAGAAAGAAAAGAGAGATATATTATATAATAAATATCTCTCCATTTGTTTAAACGTTTTGCATATGGGAGTGGCTTCACATTTTAAAATAAATTTGGTAGATAACAATTTTTCATTTTTTAAATTTTATATAACTCTTCATAATAAATTTATTTGATGGCATTTTTAATGCACTTTCCTACGTCCTAGAGAGTTAAAATTTGGTACACAGCTTAAATTTGTTGAACATTTTATTCGACAAAAATTTGATGGATCTTTAAATATAGATCTTACATTTTTTTCGAAATGGCCTGAAAATAATCCCCGTTCACTTCTATAAATCATTATTGTAATATTGTTAAAAATTCTGATGTGGACAGCACATGTCTTTCCCTGCAGACTCATATTCGTTCTTTTTATTTCTTTTTTCTATGACGTCATTTGAATTAATTTCAGTTGTTTTCGATGAAGTTTTTAAATATAATAAATTATCGTAGTATTATGATAGTTGTAAAAATATTACCGTGGAATGTATCGCTTTTCAGATATATTTAAACCAGGCAATTTTTATTTCAATGCCGTCATTTGAATGAAGTTCATGTTTTTCAATGAAGGTTTAATTTTTCAAATATAATAAATTAATGTAGTATTATGATAAGTTTTAAAATATTACCGAGGAATGTATTGCATTTTCGACTGTTTTAAATAAAATTGCATTGAAGTTGGAAAGTGTTTCATAATCAATGCTTTAAGCATGATTGATCTTTCTTGTTTTTTATGTCCAGGATTTCAAAACGACATACCGAATACGGATTCAGTAGATTTTTTTTATCACATGTGTGTTTAGAAAGAATTTTGAAACTTTTCAATTTCAAGAGGAGGATTGAACCCCTAACCCTCCCCATTAAATACGCCCTTGCGCACTAACACACGCATACTAACATACACACAGCGTACACATACTAACATACCTACAATGTCTCGAGAACGGTTCAAGCTAACGTTCTAAAGCTTGTGTCATTCATTTTAGAATAAAAAATTACATGTAAAATGATATTTTATTTAACGTTATTGAATGTTCTAATTCTTTTTATGATTTTTTCTGAAATTCATTTGAAAATCTAAGAGTCTTCCGAACGTTCGAAATCTTTTTTCTTTAAAGGGCATTATTATCAAAAAAATATTAACCAAAAGAGTAACACTTATTAATCAAAAGATTAAATATAACTTCCAAGCACGCAGTTATATTTAATCTTTTGATTAATGCACACTGTGTCTAGCATAAAGGAGGCTTATTACGACCTTAAATCAATTGTAGTAATCTAATTTACACAAATTTGCATCTGTCAGGGAAGTACAAGGGATATGTAAATAATTTTTCACTTCGACATTCCTTGAATTATTTTAAATAATTAGAGGTAAGGAAGATGGATTAGTATGCCCAATCTGCAAAACAAATTAATGTTCGTTCTTAACCCTATCGGTCTGTTCCGATTTATTGTACGGCTGAATTGTTTGGGTCAATATCACACATTCCACAGAAATTATCACTTTAGATATATAATGCTTTCATAAATTTTATTACAGTTAAGATAATACCGTTAGTGATATAACTAGTAACATATATGATGTAATAATAATTCTTAAATTCAGCTAACAACATTTTTGAAAATTCGTATTTCCGTTTTACCTTTCATTTTTAACACTTTCCAACATAGTTGAAAAAGTGTTTATGACTTTGTTCATTCTGTCTGTTTGTCTGTCCGTTTGCACGATAATTGTCGTAAATACGGCTTTATCAAAATGAAATTTTAGTATGTTATTGAGACGGACTGTGGGACATATGGGAATGTAAATAAATAATATCACCCAATTAGTTTTGAATTGAACCCGGGTTGAAAAACTGAAGTACATTGACCTAATTTTTCAAACATTTTTTAAACAAAGTTAAAATTCACAAATTGCTTCGAAAATTTTAAAAAATATTCAAATTATCCCATGTAAAATATAAAACAAATTTCAGCAAAATATGTTCGGTAGTTTTTTAAATAAAAATTAAAATAATAATTACACCCATATAATATGCAGAGATCACGTGACCCACTTCAAAATATAATATGTCATCCATCTTTTTTCCAAGTGTCAAAATCGTGATTTTTAAAGTTCTTTTTAATTTATATTTAGTGTTGCATCCGTACTAAAACCGCTTTATTTTTGCGTATTTTCTATGCATCTACACTCATTGCCATAAAAATGTGCATACCAAGAAGTAACTGTGGGATCGTAACGAAACTTGGCACGAAGGTACGTATCAGGTCAGTGGCGGCTCGCGTATTGACACTGTGGCACTGTGGGAGCGACAGTGCTCTCTCTCTCCCTCGCAGCCTCGCGTGCAGATTCCTGTGTACGCATGCGCACAACAGTCAAACACCACGCTTCACAGTTCCAGCGGCATGGTGTTTGACTGTTGTGCGCATGCGCACACAGAAAGCTGCACGCGAGGCTGCGAGGTTAGAGTGAGCACTGTCGCTCCAACAGTGCCACAGTGCCTATACGCGAGCTGCCACTGTATCAGGTAGATATGCACATGATTAGAAATACAGCGTGATTGCGCAATGGCACCAGAGGTCTTTGAACTTCGTTCTCCCTGGCGCAGAAAAGGTACTCAGAGGCTTTTTGCCTGTACTTAATCTGTTGCAGAGGAGTTACTGTTAGAGCTGTTAGAGTTGGAGAATCATCTGAATGATGAAAGCCCGGTGATCAACTCGGCCAGTAGCCCGCCATCTAGGCCGTTCTGATTTTACTGTGAGGAGTGGACGAGAGAGAGGTCGCATACACGATGGTCAGGCTTAGGACGCCCTCGGCAGACCAATAGCCGAGAAGACCGCCACATCACCTGACGCACAGCGCCAACTGCATCATTGTTGTTTCCATCCGGAAACAGGCAGCACCTTCACTACAGGCCCCTGTGTCTGTCCGTACCATAGCGAGGCACCTGGCTGAAGGACATATGGTATCGCGACGCCCATTACGTGTGCTGCCAATGACACCCACATATTGTCGCCTTCGTTTGAAGTGGTGTCGCGCTCGATGGGATTGGGCCGATTGGAACCACGTCGTCTTTAGCGACGAATCGAGATCCAATTTGGCCAGTGATGACAACCGTGTACGTGTGTGGAGATCCCGTGGTGATCGCCTCAATTCTGCCTTTAGTTTACAGCGGCACACCGCTCCCACAGCTGGTATGGGGTGCCATCGCATACGACACCCGGTCACCTCTAATACTGAACGGAACTACGCTGCCACGGAACCATGACAGCCCAGCAGTACGTTCGTGACATCCTTCAGCCACATATGTTGCCACTCATGACAGGGCTCCCAGGCGGAATTTTTCAACAGAGCAATGCTCTGCCTCACACAGCAAGGGTGTCACAGGAATGCCTCCGCCACATTGCCACCCTTTCCCTGGCCTGCCCAATCCCTAGATTTGTCACCGATCAAGCATGTCTGGAATCATTTGGGACGGCATGTTGGACAGCCTACGGGTTTTGTCGAATGCGATGCGCGCTTGCAACAACTATGGAATGAGATGATGCAGAACACCATACGGGACCTATATGCCTCAATTCCCGCCCGCATCACATCGTGTATTCACGCTAGAGGTGGCCCAACAGGATACTAGAATCTCCATTCATGTGTAGTTTTTCCTGTAATAAATGATCCTTTTGCTTTGATTTTGTATCACTTACTTATATCAACGTTGCACTCGCATATATAAAATTTCGTTCGATTCTGACAACTCTCTTGGTGCGCAAATTTTTATGGCAATGAGTATACATTCTGTGTCAACACAATTACAATAGTTTTGTGTTTAAATGATCATCAAACTTTGATTATTTCTGCAACGAAGCTAATTTTAATGTATGCAGAATGTAAACATGTGATTGTAAGATGAGTTGTATAAGAATTGCTGAATATTTTTCTCGCAAAATTATTTAACTCTGGAGTCTGGAATAAAAGTGTATGAATGAAATATTCCCTGCTTTTCCATAAAGAGCCAGACGATTTATATTTCGATGACGTCATTTGAATAAAGTTCATTTTTTTTCGATGAAGTTTCAAGTTTTCAAATATAATAAATTATTGTAGTACTGTAATAATTTAAAATATATCAGCGCTGAATATATCGCATGTAGGAGATGTTTAAACTAGGCAATTTGTACTTCAATAACGTCATTTGAATAAAGTTCATTTTTTTCGATGAAGTTTTAAGTTTTCAAATATAATAAATTAATGTACTATTGAGATAATTTTAAAAATATTACTGCTAAATGTGTCGCATTTTAGAGATGTTTAAATAAAATTGCATTTCAGTTGGAAAATGTTTCATAATCAATGCTTTATGAATAATTGATCTTTCTTGTTATTTATAGTTTTGGATTTTCTAAATATAAACAGGATACAATGCGTCTGTTTTATCTAGACTAATAAAACGTATATATATATATATATATATATATATATATATATATATATATATATCGATTTAAAAAACTGTTTCTTTTCTTAGAAAGTTGAAGTTATTTTTTTTGTTATTTTGTTTTTTATTTACTTTCCTTACATAAATAGTATAATACATAGGAAAAGTACTGTGACGGAGTCGAAAATTCGAATTCAACTTTTCGACAAAGGATCCCGTTTCAAGCACCTCCGAACATGAATCGGATGTTTTTGAGCTGATGTCTGTGCATGTAGCTGTGTTAGTGTGTATGTCCGTGAGTCTGTGGTTGTGATGTCTCACGAACAAATAGGACATTTTTAACGTAATTTGGTACGATTATTACGATCCATAAATACTTGAACTCCATTGATTGATCAAGCGTTCGGAAGATCCTCAAATTTTCGAATGATTTTCTGAAAAAACCATAAAAAATGTTAGGACATTCAGTAATGTTAAATAAATAATCATTTTGATTTTCCCACGTATTTCTTTTTATTCTAAAACGAATGACACAAACATTAAATTACTAGTTTGAACCGTTCTCGATATATTGCGCGTTTTTCAAATAAATGTATAAAAAATACATAAAAATGAACAGCAGTAAATGCCATCAAATATGTAACACTTGGCAAAAAATTTGGCGACATTGGGAACTAATATGGCCAGCTTGACGACTTTTTTAATGTTGAGCCAAACTGGCAAAAATGGCACTTAAGTTACGGAAATGACACCAAATTAAAAACAATGACGCCAAAATGACGCTAAAGTTACGAAAATGGCGCCAAATAACACCACTTCATTCATTGAAAGTGGCGCTAAGTTATAATTAACATATTTTAATATAATGGAGTATATTACTTAGCACATGTTGGCAATATTTCCAATTGGCATGTTATATTTGCGCGGCAAATAAGTTAATTTGGTACTTTAGAATAATTTTACATATTTTCATCCAGAAAAGTGCCCAATGCCAGTGTACTTTTCAACGTTAAAAACATTGTGCTGTGAATCTTGCCTATCATTGTTTCGCATTGAAAGAAGTAAGCACTTGCATTATGTAAGGAAAGTCATGTGCTGGGCAAATTAGATTCTTTTGTTATGAGGTGTTTAGATCTATCATGTGCCCAAAACATTCGAAAATTTAAAAAAAATATTCCTCAAAAAACTATTAATTATCAATCACGATTTCGATATATATATTTTTTAAATTGTCTACTGCTAGTCATTTCATTTCTGACAACCCTCACATTCCCGCTAACCTAGACTGATCATCTGCGTCTATTAAAGTTCTCATACCTGTGTGAATAAATCATAGATTTAGAAGAAGAACTGGATGGATATCATAATATTAAAACAAGAAAGATCAATCATGCTTAAAGCTTTGATTATGAAACACTTTCCAACTTCAATGCAATTTTATTTAAACATGTCTAAAATGCAATACATTCCTCGGTAATATTTTAAAGCTTATCACAATACTACATTAATTTATTATATTTGGAAACTTAAACCTTCATCGAAAAAAATGAACTTCATTCAAATGACGCCAGCTTGAAATATAAATTGCCTGGTTTAAACAACTCTAAAATGTGATACATTCCTCGGTAATAATTTTAGAATTATCATAATACTACGATAATTTATTTTATTTGAAAACTTCATCGAAAACAACTGAAATTCATTCAAATGACATCTTAGAAAAAATAACACGCCTGGCTCTCTCTATAAAAGCAGCATTTCATTCATAAATAATTTCCCATTCATGTCATTCGTCACAATATTATAATAATTTATTTTATTTAAAAATTAAGACCATGGAGCTACAAGTAATTAAACTCTATGCGTAAAACTTCATCGAAAAAAATCGTCCTTCTCTTTGTAAAATCAATGAATATTTCATTTATATCAGCCATGCAGACTCCATGGACTGAATTATTTTGTGTTAAAGAAATACAGCAATTCTAATACAACTCATTCTACATATTTTGCTGTTTACATTTTACATAGGTGAAAAATAGACTTCGTTGTAGAAATAATCAAATTTGAATGAGCATTTGAACTCAAATATATTGTAATTGCGTTGTTTCAGTATGTAGATGCACAGAATTTAAGCCAAAAATAAATTGATTTTAGGACGGATACAACACTCAATATGAATTAAAAATAACTTTAAAAATCACGATTTTGAGACAAGATGGATGCCATGTATCATTTTAAAGTGGGTCACGAGATATTTTCATATCATGGTCACGTGATCGCTTCATATAAGAGGTGATATTATTATTTTAATTTTTATTTAAAAAACTACTGAATATATTTCGCTCAATTTTTTTTATATATTTTAGGGAACAATTTGAATATTACCTAAAAGTTTCGAAGCAATTTGTGAATTTTAAATCTGCTTAAAAAATGTTTGAAAAATTAGGTCCCATAAGGCTCAATGTATTTCATTTTATCAACCCGGGTTCAATCCAAAACTAATTGGGTGATATTCATTTATATTCCCATAGATCCTACAGACCGTCTGAACAACATACTAAAATTTCATTTTGATTAAGTCATTTTTACGGCAGTTATCGTGCTAACGGACAGACATACAGACAGACAGACAGAATGAATGAATGAACAAAGTCATAAATACTTTTCAACTTTGTTGTAAAGTGTTAAAAAAACGATTTGGGGGCAATTGGAGGTCAAATTCCCCTTTGAAATACATTTTTTAAGGGTCGGGGTTTATAATTTATTTTCCTTCGATATTCACTTATTTCAAAAGCCAAACGCATCTTAATGAAATGGTATTTAAATTTTAGTAGATATGGTTTTATGTAACTTCAAAATAACAACAAAACAACAATGCTACGCTACGGCACAAATTACTCATGGCGTCCATTTGCAATTTTTCATCTGCTTCGGCGGCTACAATTTTGAGTAGCACATAGAACGTCCTGTTATCCATCCAGTTTCTTTTTCTAAATCCATGGTATAAACAGATGTTTAAAAACAGACTAGGGGATTTTTTTCATGAAATTAAAATCGGTATTTTTGAAAAAAATTTCAAAGCAAAACTTTAATACAATATATTCATTTGTCTAAATCAAAAAAATAAACGGTAATAAATGAGTGGAACCTTTGCACCTTTATAAGATAAAATTCTGAATACTTTGAATATGAATGAGAGTTTTCGCATTTAAATACATAATAATAAAATACAATTTATTTTGTCAACTCGCTACACGAATTACATGCGCCCGCGCAGCGGACCAAAAGCCGCGTTATATTTTAATACTTTAAAATAATAAAAGATTATTTATTTTGTAACTGGTTATATCTTGTAAAGGGTTGTATATGCCCGCGCAGCTGGCGTATCATTATTGTATGTAGAAAGGTTATCGTTATTGACAGGTAACTTTTACGAGCAAGTTACGAGGTTGCAGAGCGAGCACGTATTTTTAGTTTATGTGTTTAAAAAATGATTACTAAAGAAGTGACCAGCATAAAATAGTGGCACGAGCTACGGGAATCACATCTAGCATAGTTCTTATTAACTGGCGAAGAAAATTAGAATCCAGCTCATTTGACATCGATAGCAGCATAACCAGTATTGTATTTAAGGAATGGGGGGGGGAGTCTCTGGCACCCCGTCCCATATTTTGATATAGAGGAAATGCTCTTTTCAAAATCAGTTCTTGACCAACCCTCTTATTTTAGCAAATATATTTTTTTCTCTTTAGCTACCCACACACACACACTGTAATTTTCTCCTTAATCCCTCACTAGTTATAGATTGTGACTTGACCTTTTGACTTTTACACTGTATATTTCCTACTATATTACGTGACTACTCGGTGCTCGAATGTTGATTGGAAATTATAAGTGGAGTAAAAAAAGTTAATTTCCTCATTCCTCCAAAATAGCCCCATTCGGTTCGTTTTACTTCGTTTCATTTTGGATCGAATTAATTTGGAGTGTATACGTTAAGAAACATTTCAACTAGCTTTGGGACAATTGCCTTCTACCAATCAGAAAATTTTTGCTTTTATAGGTGAATGTATTATTTAATGCGGCCATTTTAATATTTTCCTCACACACCCACATGTGTGAAAGCCCCAGGCCGTCCGGCTCGTCCAGAGGACTTGGAGCAACACACCCACATGTGTGTGCAAATGATTAGAATATGGAAGCAAAAACACGTTTTATTAAGATATGATGGAAATAAGATGGCATTTTAATAAGTGGTAGATCCTCCCCTGCCAGCTGTACAAGCCGATATTCGGTGCGACATAGAGTCAGTTTCTCATGTCTCTTTACGGAAGATTCTGTCACAAATGCTGCAATTGGTCAGCTAATTCAGGGATATTCTGAGAAGGCTGCAATTGCCGCCCCAGCATGTCCTATCCGTGTTCTATTGCTGATGGTCTGGGAACCTGGATGGCCGTGGGAGGGTATTAAGAAGACATTGTTGAGAAACATTGTTGAGAAAGTCGTGCAGTATGTAGTCGAGCGTTCCCTTGTTGGTAAATGGAACCTAGGCGATTCGATAGTATAGGCAGAACAATCGGCTGCAGAATATCGTCGACAAACAAGCGAGCCGTCAAATTGGCTTGCAGCACAACTAGAGGAAATATCTTTTTTCTTCCGACCCAAACCGTTCAGCCTACTCGAAGGTGTAAGGTATCTGTTTGGAGGGACTGAACCACCCAATTTTGATCGAAACCCACCGGGGGCGACATACACAAGGACAGTGCCCTGCTTTTCTTACCACCAAACTCCCGGAAAGACTTTCAGCCCTAAATATTTAACGTGCCCGTACTCTGCATGAACACGGGAACAGTTTGGGCAGAATCGGGAATCGGACCCGGATTTTCCGAGTTCAATCCCGGTACTTTAACCACTGGGCTGTCCTACCCCAACTAGAGGCGATCGGTTGGCCCACGAGATGGTTCCCCAGTTTGTCACACCACGTGTGATGGCTTTGTACCGCTCGACAACAAATTCAGGGTCAGAACGCTGGCTAGACCTCCTCCACACACGTATGTGGCAGTCATCACCACTGTGAGGGAAGCGGGATTCGTCACTAAAAACAACATGACTCCAATCAGACACTGTCCGGGCTCGGCACCAATCCAGACGGCTCTGCTTATGTTGAGGGGTCAATGGCAGTCACCTTAATGGACGTCGACACCTAATCCCATTTTCTGTCAGTCGTCTCCTAATAGTATCCCTTGATGCAAGGTGCATGGAGGATGGCAAATGCCTTCGAATCAGTGGCGAATCATTGGGGAGTGTGGCCCCCGGCGATCTTTTCCGAAGAGCTTCCCCTCCCCCCACTAAAAGCCAGTTTAAGAAAAAAAAGAAAAGTACTTAAAAATAAGCACGTGAATCTTGCTCTATACAAATCTTGCTATGCTTTTTTTTTCATCCAATAAACATACTTGAAATATTTGCACCTAAAAGTTTGAACAGAAATTAAATCAAAATGAAAATAGTAATATTTTATGAAAATATTGAACGATACAAGTTTTTAAATATTATGCATTTTTATTTGTTAAACTGTGCGGTAAATATTGATATTACAGCACAATACTGAGGAAAGGACTAAAACTTCTTAGGGTACTTTAAATTGGACTTTTCTGGCTTTTGCTGCAGCAAAAGTATCAATAAGATCTGTAAAATATAACGTTTTAACAAGATCGTTCTCAATGTTAAGAATTAACACATGATTTAACCTTTTTTTCAGTCATTACGTTTCTTAACCTTTTGCTTATGGAAGGGACAGCGTCAATCTCTAACGAAGAACCTCTCAAAAAGACAGGTATTCGACATACCCTATCCTAAACAGTTTGATTCTCCTTTGCAGGCCAATTCCTGCAAAGGGGGATCGAACTGTTTGGGATAGGGTATGTCGAAAGCCTGTCTTTTTGAGAGGTTCTTCGTTTGGGAATGACGCTGTCCCACCCGTAAGCAAAAGGTTAAGTTGTTTTTGATTAGTTTTAATTTAGAGAATGACCTTTCCCCACTAGCGTCTGAGATCACCAAACACAGATAAGTACGAAGTACTATTTCAACATTTGGAAACGCTTGAATTACGTTTTCTCCACATAAATACGAATACAAACACTTTAAATCCACTTTTTTATCACCACTGAATATTTTTTCAAATATTTATCAAAAATACTTTTTTATATTTTAAACAAAAAAAATTTTTTTTCTTAAAGATTTTTACTTTTATTTTTCGTTCCAAACCGCCCTCTGTGAAGCGAGGCCCCCGGCATTCGCCGGATTCCCCAGTATGTTAATTCGCCACTGCTTCGAATAGCTGATAGCAACACCTTTAGTATGGAAGTGGCTCCTCTCCTGATTGCACGATCCTCTCGAGCAGTTGTCTGTTTGGAGCTTGCTGAACCTCTGCGATGGTTACATACACCTTCTCTGATCCACTTCTGCCAACACCGAGCAACTACCATATCGCTTCAACTAAGATGGCTGATACGTATAAAATAATACGGATAAGATGATACGTATGTTGGACCAACCAGCTTTCTTTGGGCCTATGATGCGATCTCTCTCTAAATCGAAAATTGTTCATAGCGTCGTCGAGTATGTCTCAAAGGCATCTTTGTACACAACTTACAGTATCAAAGCAGAAAATCCAGTTCCACTTGCCCGTCAGTGAGAACACCAGTCGTTTTAAATGCTTTACAATACGTTGTTCTCATGCGCGCTGCATGAGCCCTATAACATCATTGGCGCTGACAGTTTGATCATTTGCAAAACGAATTGAATGCATATAATTTTAACATCAGAATATATATATATACCAGGTGGTCAGAATTAAAACACTCCTACTCTGGGCTCTCTATACATCGAACTACTCAGTGTAAAGGCTCCAAAATTGTTGAACTTACTATTCAAGATATGGGGAAATGGATTACGCGAAAAAAAAATTAGTTCCAGAAACACCGATAGGTGGCGCTATACAACACAAAATATGCTGAAAAGATGCAAAATAATCACAAAAAAACAAACACAAGCGATATGGAATTTTTCCTTTTTAATTTCTTTTGCTGATATGAAAAAAAAAATAAGAAGATAAAAGTGTGAAGAAACTTAAACTATCACTGTAACTGCAATTTTGCACTGTAAGCACAAAAATTTGCATAAACCCTTGATTTGCAGCTACCATTTTCTGGGCATAAAAGGGGATAAAACTGGGAATTTTTCATTCTTACTAGCGATGGCTGTCACACTGCCAGGACGCGCTTTGCTTGTGAAGCTGTTTTATGAAAACAAAGGACATGCTGCAGCTGCACTTCGAGAGTTTCGTCGACTTCAGAATTTGCGCAAAGGACCATTACTTCCACAAGCTCTCAGGAGAATGATCGCTCGATTCGAGAAAACTGGACATCTTGGAGTTCAACCGGGTCGAGAACGCAAATCGACTCGTTCAGATGTCGTTGACGATGTTGCCACCGCTATTGTTGAACAATCAATGTATAACGTTATAGGCTGTAGTAGTGTACGTGGAGTGTCACGACACTTGAGTGTTCCCTACAGCACAGTGCGGAACGTACTGAGAAACATAGTGCACTTTTCCCGTACAAAATTAGTCACAATCACCACTTGTTGACTATCGACAGGGAGAAGCGACTGACCTTTGTATTGACATTTCTGGCTAGAGTTAAGTGCATGCATGGTGGCCATGGCAGATTCTATGAAGCGATGAAGCGCATTTCCATCTAAGTGGAACAGTCAACACCCATAACTGTCGCATTTGGGACACGGAAAACCATCGTACCTTCCAAGAGATTCCACTTCACTCACCGAAAGTTACAGTCTGGTGTGGATTCACAGCCAAATTCATTCTTGGACCTTTCTTTTTCGAAGAGGCTACTCCCAATGGCCCTGTGACATGCACCGTGACGGCCAGGAGGTACAAAAACATGCTCGAAAATTTTGTTGTACCCCAACTGCAACAGCACCAATGTCTTGATTCAATTACCTTTATGCAAGATGGAGCGCCTCCACACATTGGACAGTTACCTTACACCTTTCTGGTAGGTCGGACGGTCTGGGTTTCAACAACAACAACACATTGGACTCTGTGTACAGCAGTTTCTTCGGCAATATTTTACTAATGGTAGAGTAATTAGTCGTGCGTTTCTGACAACCTGGTAATCTCGTTCTCCAGATCTTAATCCCTGTGATTTTTGGCTGTGGGGATACTTAAAAAGTCTTGTTTATCGAGGACGTCTGGTAACCTTGGTAGATTTGAAAGACAGTATCACTCTGCATGTGAGAAGCATCTCAATCGATCAATTACGATCCGCAGTTGAACAGGCTGTCCACAGACTGCAGATTTTACATCTTGAAGAAGGGAACCATATTGAGCAGCATTTCCTGCATCGATAAGGTCCTTGTGATTTGAATGTTTGGTACTTTCGAATAAAATGTGTTACAAATGTGTATTTTATATATATATATATATATATATATATATATATATATATATATATATATTGCTAGTATCTAATTAACCCTGTCACAGACAGAGAAATTAACACTTTTAAAGAAATTATGTTGTGATATTTTGTTTTATAATATTTTCTATTTTGTTTTATAACGTTGTTATATATAGCAAAAGTAATGTGACAGTGTCGAAAATTCAAATTGGAGTTTTGGATGGAAAAGCACGTCTTAAGCAGCCCTAAACAAGAATCATACGTTTTTGAGGTGTTATCTGTGTGCGTATGTATGTCAGTGTGTACACCGTGGGCCTGTGGATGCGATATCTCACTAACGAATGAAGCGTTTCTAAAATAATTATTTGTAGAATTAAAAAAGTAATTAGTATTATCAAATATTGCAATAAATAAAACTGCTGCTAGCTTACAATACATCCAACTTCTGCTTCATGCTTTGCGGCCATTTTAAGGGCGTATTCACTTCTACCAGTTCTTTTGGCCTGGAGAGGTGAGACTTACATTACCATCAAATTATCGTCAACTATTGTCGTCACCTAACTGACATATGCCTGCATTCTTCAATGAAGTTTTGTAAGTTATTATCATTAAATATGTTCACTTTCCATATGCAGTATTATACGACAAATCTATTTACTTTCTCTTAGAATTACTCGTAGTTCGTTCCATTCGCGACAGAAGAGAATTTTTTTAACTGTTTTATGTTTTGCAACTGAAAAATTTTACAATTATCATTTATTTCACATTACATTAATTGAATATCAGTTGCATTTTAATGCAGATTTTGCACGTGAATATTAATAAGTAATTCTGTTTAAACACTTAAGTTGCTATACGCGCCCAATTTTAATTTACGTGGTGTTGATTCAATGCCAAAAATATTGTGCCATGAATCAGTTACATTATAATTTCACTGTGAAAGAACTAAAGTCATTGCACTATGTAGGGATTGCAATGCTTTATAATTTCACTGTGAAAGAACTAAAGTCATTGCACTATGTAGGGATTGCAATGCGTTATAATTTCACTGTGAAAGAACTAAAGTCATTGCACTATGTAGGGATTGCAATGCTTTATAATTTCACTGTAAAAGAACTAAAGTCATTGCACTATGTAGGGATTGCAATGCTTTATAATTTCATGGAACAATATAATAGCTTACCACTTTTGCATACTCTGAAAAACCAAATACCTGGCTAAATTAAATGAGAACTTGGTAAAGACTATAAAGAATTCTATGAAAGGAGAGAAAGTAAACATAGATGATTTGACGTTGCTCATCATACTACTGAAGAGTAATTTTGTTACTCAAAAGTTGATCCCAATAACAATCTTAAAATTACTGATAAAGTCACAAATCAAATTCTCAGATGTTTCACTGATTTTTATGTCATTTTCTTGCATAAAATTGAATGTTCAAAATAAATAAGATTTCTTTTATTATATAGCGTGCATATTTTTGCTTCATATTTAGCTTGTCTGCTATCATGCGGTCAAGAGAGGACTCGCGAATTTTGATGGATCTTCAAGTTTTACGAATCTCTGAATACGATTCAACCATTTTTTTCAATAATGTCTGTGCGTCTGTGACCACGATATGCCTCTAACAAATTAATCAAATCGAATGAAATTCGGTACGATTATATCATTCGATATAAAGGTTAAAGAACTACAGATTTTAGAGGTTAACGGACCCAGGGAAGGCCTTCAATTTTCTAATTTTTTTAATCGCAAAAACATCTGAAAAAGATGGATAGCTCGAAAAATGTTATGGAAATCAGTATTTCATATGCGATAGTTTTACTTAAAAGTGAATGACATATTTAAAACTCATATAACACGCACCATTCTCGACCCCCATATCTAAACCAACTCGACTCCCGCACATATAAAATACACCGTTCTCGAGGTATTGCGCATTTTTTGTTTCCAGAATGAAAAAAAAAACATAAAATAATTAATATACCCACTATTATCAATTGAGTGAATTATCTGCAAATATTATTCATCAAAACTTAAGGATAATAATATAATAAATCTATTATTTAGGAGTTATTACGAGCCATTCTCAGGATATTAGGAGTTGTTCTATTCCACATGGAGTACAATATCTCTTGGACAAATTGAGAGAATCTGAAAACTGGTACGATTATTTTTATCAATGCACTTCAAAGGCCTATTGATTTTCAAAGGAAACAGGTTAGGTATAAGCCCCATATTTGTAGGAAATTTTTTTATAAATCAAAAAACGATCCCATTTTCCATTCACTACTATTTCATAAGCAAGGAAATGCAAAAATTTAGTTTTTTTTTACTGCCTACCCTCCTTAGTGACTGCAAAATTATATTTATGTCTTACTCTTATACAGTCCCCTATTTCTTATATCCTACGTGAGCCTTCTATAGTTAAAAAAAATACGTATAGCTTAATATCCTTGAGATAAGAAATTAAAAACACAAAAACATTAAAAACACTAAAACATTAAAAACACTAAAACATTAAAAACACTAAAACATTAAGAGCACTAGAACATTTTGAATATCAAAGAATTTTAGATTTAATGCAAATGATAAAAGTCGGGCGTCAAACGACCATCATCATATCGCATCATTAAAAACCTCATTACGTAAAAAATTTATACTAAGCCAAACAGACACAAAACAAGAAAGATCAATCATGCATAAAACATTGATTATAAAATACTTTTCAACTGAAATGCAATTTTATTTACATTTTAAGCTGCTTCAAATATTGCCATCGACCAAATTATTCATAACTTTATTGAAAAAGACAATGCTAGTTACACAAAATGAACTTTATTCAAGTGACGTTATCGAAAGTATAACTTGCGAAGTATTTACGGTGTTTTTGAGATTAATATTAAGTCACAATTAAAATATCTCATTATTATGGAAACTATATAGTTTGCTTATCTCATGTTAAATTAGTTCTTCGAAATTGTTGTAGCTATAACAAACCATTTCATTTTATAAATCGTCTGCCTCTCTATGTAAAATCAACGAATATTTCATTCATATCACTTATATTCCAGACTCCAGAGCTGAATAATTTTGCAGGGAAAAAATGCAGCATTTCTTATACAACTCACCTTGCAATCGCTTTATTTGTTTACATTCTGTATGCTATAGTTTAGAGTTAAAATTAGGCTTCGTTGTACGAATAAAAAAAGTTTAGTGATGATTTAAAATAAAAAATGTTGTAATTGCTTTAGCATAGAATTTAGATACACAAATAATACTCAAAAACAAAGCGGGTTTATGACAGATGCAACACTAAATATAAATTTAAACAATCTTTAAACATCTACGGCAAAAACATACAGCGGGGGAAAAATGGAAGACATATTTTATTTTGCAATGACTCACGTGATCCCTTCATATAATATGGGTTGTTGTTGTTGAGACCCAGACCGTCCGACCTACTAGAAAGGTGTAAGGTAACCGTATAGACGGCCGGGAAGTGCCACCCAATTTGGACCGGAACCCAGTGGGGGAGATATCCACAGGGACCGTACCCTCCTTCCCCTACCACCAACCTCTCCATATAATATGGGTGTAATTATTATTTCAATTTCTATTTTAAAAACTACCAAACATATTTTGCTGAAATCCACGATACGCTTTAAGCCATGTCTTCGAATACCTTACGTTTCTTTAATTTATTTATTTGCTTTCCACGGTTGAGGAGCGCAGAAATTGAGGCAGTTTGAAGAGGCGATTTTATAAATGTATTATTTAAGCAACTGGCGCCTAATTAGAACCTGGATAACGCCGGTCAATTCGTTGTAGTGAAAAATAAATATTCAAAAGAAAAAAAAATGAATTAAGTGAAAGTCGCCCGGAGAAATTGGTATTTTCAGAGTCGATATTACAAATAGAAGAATCACTATAGATATAACTAAAAATTGATTCATAGAACAGATTAGCCCTGAGGTAATTACAGCGATCCACGTACCTAACCGCTTAGAAATGTATTCTTTCCCTTTATTTTGTACATTTTTCTTTTAGATTATTTATGTTTTGTTTTTTTAATACTCAATGTTTTTTATATACACATTTATATAATTCTCTTTTGGATCTGTTTCTACTTTTCGCTGTGGGCTCACTGTAACATGCAAATTTTCGTATGTGTTGAGCTTAGTATAAATTTCTTCCGCAGTGGTGCTTTTCTTGATGCTTTAATGATAAGCATTTGACGCCTGAAAGCGTTAAAGGCTTTTATCATTTGTATTTTACGTCCGAAATGTGGAAATAAATGTTTTCTTGTTTTTTAATACTTTCTGTAGTTCTATTTATTAACTAGCCATTTCACTAGCCACCAGTTTTATTTCTTAACTAGCCACCAGTGGTCACTAAATGTTTTTTTTTAATGGCCAGGCACTTGATTTTCGTCATTCGCCTTTCGTCAGCGGCCAGAACGTGAACCATTTAGCCGTCCTAAGACGTTGCCCCAGGCGCACCAGAGGGGGGGCGGAACACACTACGCCCACAACACAAACATCCATACCTTACGTGGGACTCGAATCCACAACGCGACGGTCGAGGGTCACTGAATGTGACACCTTCATACTTAATAAAAGTTCTGAATGTCAAAATCTGTTTCAAATTTAAGCATAAAAGTGGAATGGCGTACATTTTTGAAAAGCAAAGTGGTGTCTGTTTTCTAAAATCCTTTTGCATTATCCGACTCGCCCCCCCCCCCTTAATTCAAATGTTCGATTTCTATTTCGTTGATCTAGAGGCTCAGACGGATTGAATGAAATGAAAAGATAAGATTCTAGCTAGAGTGGAAGTGCTCGATAATTAAACAAATGGTTTGGTTTTCTTTTATTATTATTCCTTTGCACATTCACCCCTAATTCGAATTTTTGAAATTTTACATTTTTCCCTTGGTCTCACAAAGCTGAAACTCGGATTGAAGAACATCAAAACAAAGATTCTAGCTATAGTGAAAGTGCTCGATAATTTTAATACATCATGCCCTCACTCACTCTATCAGTTCAATACATATTATACATATCCAACATCAAGCGACTAATTTTCTTTGTGTTGGGATAATGTGCCTCAATTTTTTTTCAACATTTTTGGTTCATTGTATGTATAAGTCAGTAAGTATATATCAGTATAATAACAATATATCAGTAAGAATAAACGCGAAAATTTAATCTTTTTTAACAATCCCATCCCACCACGGATAGCACAAAAAGATTTAGTATTAGTCTCTCAATGCAGATGATTTTTGATGTGAAACATCTTAGGACGTGGGATGCGGATTAAACAAAGAAAGAAATGTGACTATGAGGAAATAAAACTATGTAACGGTCACTATACTGTTACGAATACCTAACAAGAAATATTATAATTTGAAAGTCCAAGTCGCGTGATTTTGGCGACAAATTTGTCAAAATAACGTTCACTTGGCGAGTTTTCGAGAGTTCGAATTTTATAGATTGGCTTCACGAGTTACTTGTGTCTCCTTTTATTTTAACCATAATGATCTCCTGTTACTTCTCCTGTATTGGTGCTGGGATGATGCATCTCTGTAAATTATTTAAAATTCTTTTCACTTAATGGCTTTACAAAACTAAGAAAAAGCAACACTTGATGATTTCACATTCCACTCTAATGAATTTTAAAATTAAAAAAAATGGTATTTTTATAGGTATTGATGCACTCTTTTTTTTTATACGTCACTCTATTTGTTTGGCCTCTATGTATTTTCACTTTATGCACAATACTACTTTTCCTCTATACATAGTATAATGTATAGGAAAAGTAATGTGACGGGGTCGAAAATTTGAATTCGAGTTTTCGACGATGAAAGAGCACGTTTCAATCACTAGAATCAAACGTTTTTGAGGTGATGCTTGTGTGTAGTTGTGTATGATGCGTGTTATTGTTGAGACCCAGACCGTCCGACCTACCAGAAAGGTGTAAGGTAACCGTTTGAACAGCCGGAAAGTGCCACCCAATTTAGACCGGAACCCAGTGGGGGAGACATCCACAGGGACCGCACCCTCCTTCCTCTACCATCAACCCCTCGGAAGGACTTACGGACCCACATGTTTAACGTGATCGTACTCTGCATGAACACTGCGGCAGTTGTGGCAGCGTGCAAATCCAGCGCGCAAACCACCGAGCTGCCGCGCCCGAAATGTGCCAACAACACGCGGTGTTCCCAGGTGGTCACCCACCTAAGTACTAACCGCGCCCGATGATTGACTTCTTTTGAAAAAAATGAAATTTTTTTGAAAAATTTGAAATTTTGAAAAAAAAAACCCATCAAAAAATCAAAACCTTCAATAATGTTACGTAAATAACCATTTCTTATGTAGTGTTTAATTAGAAAACGATTGACACAAATTTTAGAACGTTAGCATGAACAGTACTCGAGATATTGCACATTTTTAAAATACATTTATAAAAAAATAACACAAATAATAAAAAAATATTAACTATTGTGAAATGTGTTCACTTTTTATATGTAATATTATGTGAAAAATTTGTTAATGTCATGCTCGTGGATCTAGTTCGTTCCAATTACGAGAAAATATACTTAGAGTAATAGTTTTGTATTTTAACGTTTGCAATTCGCCAACAGTCATTTATATATAAGAAATGCTCTTCTCTTCGTTTGTCTGTAACACTTGGCGATACATTTGGTGAACTTGGTGACTCACTTAGCAAAATATCGCCAATATGGGGATATTTTTCACCTGATTGACAAAAATATCGTCAAAATTGTAAAAATGAGGGCAAATTGATTACAGAAATGACGGCAAATTGATGAATAAATCATTCAATATTTTAATTCATGGACTACATTGCTTATTGCGGATGCTATCAATATTGATAATTGTCAATTTAGAGTTTCGTGAAATATAAGTTAATAAGGTTTATCGAAATAGTTTTACATGTTGTCATCCGAAAAAGCGCCAAATGTAGAAGGATGATTTTCAAATGAATTGCTGTTTTTAGCTTTACATCACATAAAAATGTGATTTATAATACAAATAAAATTATACTCTTTTATTAATTTTTTGTAATCTTTTTTTATACTAGATAAGAAGGAACAAAATGGCTTCCATTAGCTTTGTTACCAACTGCAGAAATCAAAACCTATTTAAAATAATAGTTGTAACACTCCTGAGGTAACACTCATGGGACACATATTAAATTTAAATTTTAAAATATTAATAATTATATTTTAAAGGAATCACTTGCAATTTTGTTAATTAAAATGTAAATCCATATTTTTTTTATTCATATACAAAAGCTAATCTAGTTTGAAAGTATAAAAAGAGACTTCCTTAAGTGTGGTGTTTTGAGTTGGGACATGCAAATTTCTTACTTAAAAACTAAAAATAATAGAAAATAGCTAATATTTTTAAAACATAAACACGTTAATGAGTACATTTCATTAATTATAAACTAATGGTACCAATATATGTTCTAAAAGTATAAAAAAAATAATTTTTTTTAACATGAAATATGGGTTCAAAAATTGGGACATCAAACAGGCGGTCATTTTGAAAATCACCCAGAATTGAACGTTAAAAACATTGTTCTATGGGTCTTATACATCATTTTTTTCACTGTGAAAGAAGTAAATTCATTGAATTATATAAAGTCATGTGTTGCCCACCTCATATTTCTTTTCATCATAATGTATTTTTTTCTTAATGTATTTTATTCGTTAAATGTATTTTATTTCACTGACTTCAATTCTCCTCCAGCCGTAGCAATAAAGGCTCTAGTAGTTGACATCCAAATATCTCGACTGATCCGATAGTTGACATGGGTAATATTCCAGTAGTCGACACTTCAAATTTTAGTTGATCGTCATCCAAAATCGTGGCTGCTCCAATAGTTATCTTCAGTGACGTGACTAATGGAGGGGGTGTACAACACCCCCCTTAGCCCTTGAAATAAAAGAAAGCTTTTTAAATTTGTATATCCTGAATTCAAGTTGTTTACTGATATATTATTTCATTTTTAATATGGTAACTTTTAATATGGTACCAATGTACTAAATAAAATTATTTCCGAAAAAGCTCGATTACGCACAGATAAAAAATATATATGAAGGGAGTGCTGGAATCGGTTTTCTCCTACAATTTATATATTTCGGATGCACTAATGTTCTAATGTAAAAGACAATTAATGAACGACGATTTACGTTTAAATTGGCAGTACCAGATGGCGCCATCAGCAGAAGTGCAGCAGAAAATATCGCACAAATCTGTCGTAAACTGGAAGTGTCTTTGACTTAAAATAACTGAAACATTGATTCGAATTTTTAAAAATATCGCTGAGGCATATCATCTCAAGTCCGATTGGTCAGAGTACTTGTGTACCAAATTTCATAGTCGTATCACGTTCAGATTTTTTACTACAGACAATCAAATAGACAAAGAGATACCCTACACCTTCTGGTAAGTCGGGCGATCTGGGTCGAACAAACAAACAGATAGGCAGACATATTCCTTCATTATTATTATGGAAGACTAGTATCAAAGTCTGTCATAGACAGGAAAACTAATACTGCTCAAATATTACGTTTCAACTTTTTTCAAAACGTTATTTTGTTTAACAGTGTATGGAGCTTAGAATAAATAGACGCCTTAATAAAAAAAATTGGCTCAGTTAGGTTTTGTATCGTGTTCGATACTATAAATGTATAAAGTTTCAGCGTTCTAGGCCACCGGGATCTTCTAGAGGGTCTCTAAAAGGTTTCAGATCCCCCTAGTTAATGGATTACAAAGTAAGCGTGAAATTGCTCTGTTAGTTTCTGACCTTAGCCGATACTATAAATGTTGAGACCCAGACCGTCCGACCTACCAGAAAGGTGTAAGGTAAGATACTATAAATGTTGTTGTTGAGACCCAGACCGTCCGACCTACCAGAAAGGTGTAAGGTAACTGTATGGACGGCCGGGAAGTGCCACCCAATTTAGACCGGAACCCAGTGGGGGAGGCATCCACAGGGACCGTACCCTCCTTCCCCTACCACCAACCTCTCGGAAGGACTTACGGACCCACATGTTTAACGTGATCGTACTCCGCATGAACACGGCGGCATTTGTGGTAGCGTGCAAATCTAGCGCGCAAACCACGGGGATACCGCACCCGAGATGGCCAACAGCACGCGGTGTTCCGAGGTGGTCACCCACCAAGTACTAACCGCGCCCGATGCTGCTTGACTTCGGTGATCTAACGAGAACCGGTGTTTTCAGCACGGTACGGCCGTTGGCCCGATACTATAAATGTGCAAAAATTCCGTCTTCTAGGTTGCCGATTGGAGAGGAGAGGCTCCTGGAGGGTCTGAAAAGATAAAAATACGTTAGACAATTATTATATATATATGAGCGAGGCTAATATAATGCCCTTTTCTGCTGCTAAAATCGGATTCAATACTTTTACTTAAAATTCTATGCTGACTAATCATCTCATCGTCTGTACTGTACTGATCGCGAAACCATAATCCACAGGTGGTGGTGGAGGTTCAGTTGAGCACTTTCTTGCTATTACAGTGTTATCTATTTAGAATGAAAAACAAATATTTCATATGTTTTATATTTTGCGTATTAAATGACTGATGCACATAAAACAAGAAATATTTCTTATGAGGCTATAAAATCTTTTAAAATGTTTATAGCCTAATATTTCTCTTAAAGCAATTTGGTACATTTTTTGCAATCTCATTTTTGAAATAAATATTTAAATAAACGAAATAAAAACCGTGACAAAATTTATTAAATCTATTACCTTAAAATATTTTTCTCGTTGAATAATATTTCAAAACTCACGTGCAATATCCAGTATTTTCCTTAACTTGAATGAGTTTTTTTGTTGCCAGACAGAATCAAGAGATAAGTGAAATATCGTTTAATACAAGGTTCCGATAAAAGACCTTAAGTACCTCAATAACTTTGCAACGACAGATCCATGAATGTACCTTTTAGGTCCATCTACAACAAAGTAGTCACGCCCAATCCAATAAAAATGACTGCAGTGCCCCTTGTTGAAAATTGCAAAAGTTAGGAAAACGAACTTAACAACAAAGAGAAAAAAATCTAATACGGGCTGCATATGACTTTCCCTATACATACAGGGTGAGTCAGAACTCTTAGGCCAAACTTTGAGGGGTGATAAATCCCATCTAAACAAGCAATTTTTGATGGTCTGCAGATTTCTGCTCGGTTGGTTGGCATCCATTTTGGGAGTCCTACGAAATAGAGCAGTGCTCATAGATTTTTGTTAATATTCGCAGGCAGGCTGCTGAGGGCGACCGTAGGAAAATAAAACTATGTGTAATTAGAATGACTTTAAAGGGCGTCATTTCCCCAAATATAAACGATATTTAACCAATTTTGCAAGGTTGGGAAAGTAATATATATTTTAAGCAATACAAAATACTTTTGAAATCTAATGTAGGAAAAAAAAATCCATACCTTCCGTAGAAAAAAAAATACAATATATTTATTGGAAAATTAACTGGATATTAAAATTACAATGCTTGTAAGGCAGTGACTTACAAAACTTTCATGGAGAAAACAGATATATTAGTTAGGTGACAATTGTTTCGAAGACGTTATAAGTCCTCTTTTTCAGGCCAAAAGCACAGGTAGAACAGTATGCGCCCTTAACAACCACGGAGAACGAACTGTTTGTTTGCTGAACGAACAGTTCCCTCTTATTCCTAACTGTGTTTATTTAAAGTGTATCAAAGGAATTTATTTATGGCATTTCAAAAGCGTTTCTGTATTATATAAGTAGCGGCTTTTGAAATCCTTATTTGCCAATTTAGTATTTATTATCAAATAATCTGTTTTATATATTTTTTATATATTATAGAAGGCTTATAAAATTTTCTCAATGAAATAATGAGAATAAAGCCTCATTTATGAGTTTTTCATTTTTAAATACTCTTGTTATAGGGATGAATTAGACTATCCTGAACTTGAATTTAAAATGTTAAATAGCTTATTAAATCAAATGTCAAATAGGTGATTTGTGCATTCATTTTTAACACTTTACAACAAAGTTGAAAAGTGTTTATGACTTTGTTCATTCTGTCTGTCTGTCTGTCTGTCTGTCTGTCTGTCCGTTAGCACGATAACTGCCGTAAAAATGACTTAATCAAAATGAAATTTTAGTATGTTGTTCAGACGGTTTATAGGATCTATGGGAATATAAATGAATAATATCACCCAATTAGTTTTGGATTGAACCCGGGTTGAAAAAATGGAATACATTGAGCCCTATGGGACCTAATTTTTCAAGCATTTTTTAAGCGGATTTAAAATTCACAAATTGCTTCTAAAATTTTAGGCAATATTCAAATTGTTCCATAAAATATATAAAAAAAATTCAGCGAAATATATTCAGTAGTTTTTTAAATAAAAATTAAAATAATAATAACACCTCTTATATGAAGCGATCACGTGACCATGATATGAAAATATCTCGTGACCCACTTTAAAATGATACATGGCATCCATCTTGTCTCAAAATCGTGATTTTTAAAGTTCTTTCTAATTCGTATTGAGTGTTGTACCCATCCTAAAACTACTTTATTTTGGCCTAAATTCTGTGCATCTACATACTTTAACAACGCAATGACAATATATTTCAGTTTAAATGCTCATACAAATTTGATTATTTCTACTATTAAGCCTATTTTTCACCTATGTAAAATGTAAACAGCAAAATATGTAGAATGAGTTGTATTAGAATTGCTGTAATTCTTTAACACAAAATCATTTAGTCCATGGAGTCTGCATGGCTGATATGAATGAAATATTCATTGATTTTAGAAAGAGAAGGACGATAATTTTCGATGAAGTTTTACGCATAGAGTTTTACTTACTTGTAGCTCCATGGTCTTAATTTTTAAATAATATAAATTATTATAGTATTGTGATGAATGACATGAATGGGGGAATTATTTATGAATGAAATGTTGCTTTTATAGAGAGAGCCAGGCGTGTTATTTTTTCTATGACGTCATTTGAATGGATTTCAGTTGTTTTCGATGAAGTTTTCAAATATAATAAATTATCGTAGTATTATGATAATTCTAAAATTATTACCGAGGAATGTATCACATTTTAGAGATGTTTAAACCAGGCAATTTATATTTTAATGCCGTCATTTGAATGAAGTTAATTTTTTTCGATGAAGGTTTAAGGTTTCAAATATAATAAATTAATGTAGTATTGTGATAAGTTTTAAAATATTACCGAGGAATGTATTGCATTTTAGACATGTTTAAATAAAATTGCATTAAAGTTGGAAAGTGTTTCATAATCAATGCTTTAAGCATGATTGATCTTTCTTGTTTTTTCTGCCGGCATTCCTTGAAAAGTGTAAATATTTTAAAATTCTGATTTTCTCATTTCGTATTATCAAGTAATTATTTTAATATATTATGAAAGGATTTTAAAATTTTCTCAGTAAAATGATAATAAGAATGAAACCTGTTATGATTTTTTTATTTTTAAATATTTTATTTGAGGAATTTATTGGACTATTCTGATCTTGAATTTAAATGTTAAATAGGTAATTCATTCAAATTTTTCGGCAGGCATTACAAAAAAAATGTAGATATTTGAAAGCTATTTTCTTCAGAGTTGCTATCAAATTATCTTTTATGAAAAGGGCACATCTAAGAGTAAATTTTTATCTAGTTAATTCTGTAAATGCCCATGCTTATTTTCTTTCAATTTTTGGAACAGCAGATTTGTTAAAATACTGTCATTTTAAGCTTAATCGTCTTACACTAGATGTAAATAAAACCTTTTATCAAGCAGTTATGTTTGTTTTTCTTTAGTGAGTACATTGTATGATTTTTTTTGCTATAATTATGCAGCAGGATAACACATAATAAACTTTCGATTTTATTCAACTTATGCAACAAGTAATTTCAGTTATGTTGTCATTGCTCTGAGAATGGAAAATCCAACTACGTTAAGTTCTGTCCAATCGTCGATACTATAACTAAGAAGATGGAATATATTCAATCCTTTTAGTACTATAAGTGTGCAAAGATTCAGCTTTCTAGGTCACCAGGGGGTTTCTAGAGGGTCTTAAAGAAATTTTCGATAAAAAGCGCATTTTCTCCACTATGGGGAGTAAATCGAAAGTCCGGCACCATTAGGTTCTGTACTGTAGTCGATACTATAAATTTGCTAAGATTCAGCCTTCTAGGTCAAAGGAGAGGCTTCTAGAGAATCTGAAAGTACATTTTATCTGCCTCCCCTCTTTTCTTCACCCCCGGGGGTAAATCTAAAATCTGGCTCCGTTATTATATGTATAGATATGCATATTTTTAATATTTTTTAAACTATGTATTAAAATGACAAGCTCAAGTTGTGGAACGTGGAAGACCCAGGCCGTCCGACTCGTCCAAGGACTTGAGCAGCTAATTGGACGACCGGGAAAGGAAGCTAGCAGGTGCCGGCTTCCAAGGCCAGCGACCGACGGTCTGTAGATTTATTAAAAACTCAAAGTTGTGTTACAATTGAAGAATATATCTCATAGACAAACAGTTTTACAGACGAGTAACCAGTGACAAATACAAACAAGAAGACAAAACGGGGAACAAGAAATATGAAAAATAACGCAAACAAACATACTGATAATACGAACAAGGGAAGTAACACAGACAAACAAAAATGAATGAGGGTATACTCAATATGTAGTAGAAGAAAGTGAATTATAAAAGGTGATGAGTAATGGTGATTACAATATTTACAATTTGATTAGACAGTTGTAGATTTTTATGAGTTAATTAAATGATATAAATGAGTTATTAGAGTGATATATAGGATATGTACATGATGCGTTGCCAAAGCAGTCGAGTGTGCAAAAGAGATAACCAAACGTAATTGAGAGTTATGGTGAGCATACAATAGAGTGTACAAAACGAGTAGAGTATACAATATGTACAAAATATATACAGGTTGAGAAAAATATGTACAAAAACGCGGGAGACATGAAAAAAGACTTCACTAATCAATAAGTTGAAAGCAGAAATACCCGACGAGCTTGTCATTTAACTTTATTTGAAATATCTCTTGCAATGAGAACACAGTTCTTAAGATAAAAGATAAATTGACTGTTTTTGCTGACTCTGGAAAACCAAGCCCCTTGATTTCCAGGGGTAGGTTTAGTAAGATGAAATTTCTTAGTTAAGGGGCAAGAGAAAACAAAATGATCAACATCGCCGAAAGAGTTGCAAAGGCAGTTAGAGGATTTAATATGTTTAAAATAATATAAATAGTCGAGAAAAGGGCCATGACCGGTTAAGAAATATATTAGGTATTTGTTATAAATTTGAGTATTAACATTAACATTGGGGAGATAATTAAGGATACTGGATGGGTCATGAGTCCTAGGGGAAATATAATCTTTGAGGTATTTTTGCCAGTTCTGAAGTAAGAGATTTTTACAGAAATTTGTTAAATAAGAATAGGGGGAAGGGACAGTTAAAGGGGATCCGGAGGAGGTTGCTTCTTTTGCATGGAAGTCCGCGACTTCATTTCCCAGGTTGTCAGCATGGGCCTTGACCCAGGAAAGATTGAAAAGGTGTTTAGAGCGAGATGCCGAAATTTTGATAGAATTAATGTAATTTGATTTATTTTTAATGGATTTAAATACCTGAGTTAATAGCTCAAGTTGTATCATTATTGGCCTAGCCAAGAACTCGAAAAGAGGAATGGTCGAGTTCTGAATTTCATTTTCCAATATGAGCCCCTTTCAAGAATTATTGCAATTTTTTAACCATCGGGGGAGGGAGCAAAGTTATGACCCCATCCCTGCCTACGCCACTGAATTTTATACATTGTATTTTTTATTTTTAAAAATATACTATTAAGTGGAGTGATATAAGACCCCAAAAGTATTTACGCTTTTTAACATTTTCCAACACAATTGAAAAATATTTATGAATTTGGTCATTCTGTCTGTCTGTCTGTCTATCTAAACGTTAGCACGATACCATCCGTTAAAATGACTTTAGTGAAATGCCATGGTACTGTGTTGTTGAGACGGTCTATAGGATGTTTGGGAATGAAAATGAATAATATCACCCAATTAGTTTCGGATTTAACTCGGGTTGAAAAATTAAATTCTTTGAACCCTACGGGACTTTATTCTTCAAACATTTTTTAAGCGGAAAAAAAATTCACAAACTGCTTCGAAAATTTTAGGAAATATGCAAATTATCACATTAAATGCGTAAAAAAAATTTCAACAAAATATGTTGGTAGCTTTTTAAATAAAAATTGAAAAATTATTGCACCCATATTGTATGAAGGAATTGCGTGACACATTGCAAAATAAAATATGGCTTCCATTTTTTTTTTCCGCTGTGTATACTGTAGATGTTTAGAGATCGTTTAAATTTATTCTCAGTGTTGCATCTGTCATAAAACCGCTTTAGTTTTGGGTATTATCTGGGTATCTGAATTCTGTGCCAAAGTAAATTACAATATATTTCACTTTAAATGATCATTAAACTTCCTTTATTCTTACAATGAAGCCTCATTCTAACGCTAAACTATGGCATACATAATGTAAACAAATCAAGCAATTATAAGATGAGTTGTTCTGTATAAGAATTGCTGAATTTTTTTCACGCAAAATTATTTAGCTCTGAAGTCTGGATTATAAGTGATATGAATGAAATATTCATTAATTTTACATAGAGAGGCAGGCGATTTTTAAAATGAAATAGTTTATCACAGTTACATCAATTTGGAAGAAATAATTTAACATGAGTTAATCAAACGATATAGTTACTATAATAATTAGATATTGTAATTGTGACTTAGTATTAACTGCTTCTGTAACCTTATTGATTTTAAACGCTATCAAATGTTCGGAAGCTCCATTTTTCGCATGAATTTTTGAAAAAATCATTCAAAAATAGGCACTTTTACTAATGATAAATATAATAATCATTTCAGACGTAATTTTTCGTTAGAAAACGAATGATATAAACTTTAGAATGGTAGCACGAACCGTTCTCGATATATGACACTTTTTCAAATAAATTTATCAGAAAATGTATAAAATTAAAAAAATATATATCGTCACATACGTTTACTTTCCATATGCAACATTACGTAACATTATTTGCATAAATCTAGTTCATTCCATTCATGAGAGAAAACACTTTTTATGATAGCTTTGTAATTTGACGCCCAAAAATTCACCAATAATCATTTATTTCATGCATTTCATATTTATTAAATGTTAATTGCATTTTGATGAGGATTTTGCACATGAGTATGAAATAGTCATTCGTTTGCACTAGTAGATTGACAGAAACGCCCAATTTTAATTGACGGGCTCTCAATGCCAAGATTCAATGCCAAGATCATGGTTCTGGGGGTCTTGTTGTTGTTGCACCATTGTTCTTGCTGTTGCACCATTATTTCTATGTGAAAGAAGTAAAGTCATTTCATTATGTAGTGAAAGGCATGTGCAGCCCACATCAGATTTTTTACTTTCACTACATACGTAGTATCATGTATAGGGAAAGAATTGCGATAGGGTCGAAAATTCGAATTCGAGTTTACGACGATAGAGCACGTTTTACGCAGGCCTGACCTCGAATCGAACCTTTTTTGAAATGATGTGTCTATCTTTATGAGTGTGTGCGTCCGTGAGTCTGTGGATGCAATATCTCACGAACAAATGGAGCGTTTCGAAGGAAATTTGATGCGATTATTAAAATCAGTGAATACTAGAACCCTGTTGATTTGAGATGCAATCAAATGTTTGGAAGACCCCCTACCTCCAAGTTTCGAATGAAATTAAAAAAAAATCAGAACGTCCTTTAATGTTGCATAAAAAATAATTTCTTATTCCTTTTTTATTAGAAAACGAATGACATAAACTTTAGAACGCTAGCAAGAAATCTTCTCGAGATATATTGCACGTTTTTCAATTAAAAAGTAGGTAATGTTAAAGGTATGTGAACAATCGCGAAATATATTCCTTTTCCATATGCAATATTATACGGCAAATTTGTTAACATCATTCTGGTAGATTTAATTCGTTCCAATCACGAGAGAAGATACTTTTTGCAATAGTTTTGTATTTTGACGCTTACAATTCGCCGAAAGTCAATTATGTGTTTGTCTGCCCAACTGTAATGCTTGGCGATAAATTTAGCGATAATTTGACAAAATGTCGCCTACTTAGTGACTTTGAAAATATCGCCAAACTGACGAAAATACTGCCAAATTGGCAGAAATGACACTAAATTAACAAATCATGTTTAATGCTTTGGAAAATGAAATTCAATTTATTTGTCAATTCCTGCCGCTTTGGGGGGAATTAATATTCTTGATTCAAAATATAGTGAGCGTTACGGTTTGTGGGACAGGTAGGTTTTATTAGAGATCTAGCGTGTCGTAAATCAATGGTGTTTTTTACGGGGTGATATAGTAATTATTTTTAAATAAGAAGTATAAGAATTAATTAGTATGACTGGCTTAATGTCCAGATTTTTTATACCCCCATTTAGCGATGACTCAATGTTTATCATAGTAATGAGATTCGCTTTATTAAACAACGAAATGTTAAATAGAATATTGGCATATGAAAAACATTATAAGAATTGTAATTTTAAATTTTAGGAAATCTATGGATTGGAATGCAAATCGTCAGTTTTATGTAATTACATATTAGTTTCTAATTATCATAAACGTTCAATATATGAACTATATTGATTAGTGGCTGCTTGCTATATTTCTAATTATCAAGTTAGATTTCCGCAAAATGAATTTGGAGCTCCGAAATAGTTTTACATGTTGCCACCCAGTAAAGCGCCCAATATTTAATGTACAATTCTTCGCAAACAACATTGTGCAGTGGATCCTGAACATCCTTATTAAACTGTGAAAGAGACAAAGTCTTTTCCATTTTCGGTTCAAAAATTATGTAGGGAAGGTCGTGTGCTGCCCGTATCAGGTTTTTTCCTCATAGGCTTGGCCTATTTAATTGATGGCAATCAAATTTGTCATTTATGTTTGTACCGAAAAAAATTCTAAAGTATTTATTTCTCACGAACTACTATAGATAGAGATGATGACTGATATGGATTCAGTATCACATTTCGAAGGACATAGGAAGGAGGGGGGCTCTAAGGATGTCCATTACCGGTTTTTCTCCATTTCCGGTTCAAAATATTTCCATTTTCCATAGAACATTATTTTTCAAAATGGGTTATGAGTATGGATTCAGCATCAAATTTTAAAGTGGACAGGTAGTTCACTATGAATTTTCACTTCCAGTTTCTTTTCCACCTCCACTTCAAAAAATTTCCTTAAAATACCTAACTTCCAGGATTAGATATAAATAGAATTTAGATGATGACTAATATAGATTCACCATTAAACTTTGGAGGGAGTAGGATAACTCACTAAAGATTTCCACTTTTTGTTCTCGAGATGTTACTTTCGATTAAAACAATTAAAGTTTTCTTGCAACATCTATTTTTAAAGATCGGCTATAGAAAGAGCTTGGAGGACAAATGATATGGATACAGTATTGAATTTCAGAGGGGAGCGGGTTACGGGTTCAGTAAGGATTTCCACTTCCTGTTCAAAAATTTTCCAAAATTTCCGGTGAATTTTAAATTTCTTTATAATATATATTAATTTAAATTTCTTTATATCTATATAAATAAAAATGAAAATCTGTCTGTCTGTCTGTCTGTCTGTCTGTCTGTTTGTTTGTCACACCATCACGGGAGAACGGCTGAACGGAATTTGATGAAATTTTGTGGGTAGCCCAGAAATAGCCCCACTTAAAATTATATCCGTGTTTTAAGTTTCTACGACCAGTGGTTCTCGAGATATTAGTAAAAAACGAAATTTTCGTTTGTCTCATCGTCACGGAAAAACGGCTGAACCGAATTTAATGAAATTTGGTGAATAGCCTTGAAATATCCCCCCATAAATTTTGTCCAAGTTTCGAGTTTCTAAGACCTGGGGTTGTCGAGATATTAATGAAAAACGGAACTTTTTCCTAGGAGTTCTACTCCCTAACTCCGTGGTTTATGCAAACGAAAAGCTTGAAAATCGTTTGAAAGTGAATTAAAATTTAATCTCTGAGTTTGATGGGAGATTTTTTGCGTTAATTAGTCACTTTCTGAAAACATGAATTGTTTGAAACATGATTTAAAGGGGGAATCTATCTCCATGGTTCATGGTTTCTTTAAAACAAGCTTTTACGGAACAATGAGAAGTATAGAGAAATCAAAATCGTTATTTAATTTCGCAGTTTATGTTATAAGACATGACATATTTAACATGTTATAAGATTCTATCTTATATCATGTTACTCAGAAACGCAATTAAATTAAATCTGTCTGTTAATTTTAATAATTATTTTTTCGATTTGAATAATAAATAAATGGATATAAAAATATATTTTAGAAAAGAACGATTTGATTTTTCTTATAGCATTTTTGACTGGATAATATCAATTACGGTCTTCAGGTTTAAAAATTATTATTATTTATATTTTCGGGGATTATTGATTCAAGGATTATTGATATTTTCAAGTTATTATGCAATTATTTTATTATGCCAAAATTGTTTAAACTCATATATTGTATGTTGTACGAATCTTCTACAAATACACGTGTATATCTTTTAATCTACGAGAATATAAGTAGTACAGGTATATTGACATATGTTTTGATATATATTGGCATATATTGGAATCAATTACGACCTTCTGGTATGAAGAGTACGGATATTATTGATGTTTTCAATTTATTACGTCATCTCTTTTATTTTGGCAAATATTTTTGAGACGCATATTGTAATACGGGTAATCTTCTACTAACACATTGGCATATTTTCTGATCTGCGACAACATAATTAGTACGGGGTTGCATATATTCATTCAATTCCTATTTTTTCTTCTGTAAATTTGCTTACAAAAGGGGGCAGGATGTTTTATTCTTCAGATCTGATCGTGAAGATAATTTTGCATAGTGAGAACATATATTCTTAAACTTCTCTTTAGGAGCAATAAATTTAATATTTTAACAGAATTTGCACATGATTGCGAACTATAAGTTTCTTTAAATTATACACTCCGTACGAATAACGGATTAAATTAAATGTGTTTGTTAATGTTTTTATTATTTTTTTTCGATTTAAATAATAAATAAATGGATAAATGGATATAAAAGTATATCTTATGAATGGACGGTTTGATTTTTCTTTTAATTATATTAATTGCTGACTGCGTACATCAATTTCATTTATTTTGGCAAAGAGTTTTCAAGCTTATATCGTATTTAGCTACTAAACTCATATATTGTGTTTAGCCAATAAATTCATATAGCCGATTGTTGAAACAGAAAAAGAGTAGAGCGGGTATATCTTCTAATACAATTGTAGTGTTTTCATTTAGTATATTGAAACGGGATAAGAATGTTTCATTCAGATCTGCAAATTCAAAGCTACGAATTTGGAGGGATATCGCTAATTTGACAACTTTTCTTAAACTTTGCCAAATTGACGGAAATGTCGCCAAATTGATATAAACGACACACAAACAGCTGCCATAAACCTTCGGGTTGGTCGTGTGGCTTGGGTCTTCTACATATCAATGAAATTTTTTTTTGTTTTGTTAGAAGAGAGTACTGAAATGATGTTTGGTTAGCATTTCTCTGTCAGACCAACCATCCTACTTAGTAATACATTTAGCGAATTTTTAAAATGTCACCAAATTGATAAAAATGTTTTCAAATCTATAAAAATATCTTGAAATTGATAAAATTGCGCTACATAAATGATATTAATTGTTTTTTGTTAGGGGATAGTATTGTGATGATATTTCGTCAATTTGTCGCAAAGTGGAACTGTCAGTTCTACAGTCCCACTTGGCGATAAATTTGGCGATTTTTTAAAATGTCGCTAATTTGACGAAACTGTCGCCAAATGTTCCATAGAAATATAACTATTTAGACGATATTTTTTCTACCAATTTATTTGAAGCAAATGATATCATGTCGCTTAACAACGGATTTAAATCCAATGTGTTTATGCGGCAGACGATTTTTATTAAATCCTTTCCGATTTGAATAATGAAGATATGTATATAAAATAAATTTCATTGCCATTTCATTTTGGACTGGATAATATCAATTATACTCTTCAGGTTTAAACATTATTATTATTGATATTTTCCGGAATTATTGATTCAGGGATTATTGATATTTTTAAGTTATTACGCCATTGTTTTATTGCGGCAAAAATTGCTGACACACGCATATTGTACGTTGTACGAGTAATCTTCTAGGAATGCACGGGTATATCTTCTAACCTACGAGAATATAAGTTGTACAGGTATATTGGCATATATTTTGACATATATTGGCATATACATTGGAATCAAGTACAGTCTTCTGGTATGAAGATTAAGGAGATTAATTATATATTCAATTTATTACGTCGTCTGTTGTATTTTACCAAAAAACATTTGTGACTCATATTGCAAAACGGGAAATCTTCTACTAATAATCGGACATTTTAAGTAGTACGTGTATATCTTCCCATATAATTTTAGCACTTTAATTTTGACATATATTGGAATAAATGACTGTCTTCAGATTTAAAGATTACGGGTTTATTGGTATTTTCAATTTATACATGTAATCTACTAATACAGGTTATATTTTCTAATATTCGCGTATATAATTAGTACGGGTCCCATACAATTTTAACGCTTTTATTTTGCATATATTGATTGAATTCCATATTTTTTTTATATTTGCTTACATAAGGGGTCCACGATGTTTTATTCTTCAGATATGTCCATGAAGATAATTATATATAGCGAGAACAGAGATTCTTAAACTTCTTTTTAGGAGCATTATATTAAATATTTTAACAGAATATTTTGATTAAACATGTCATTTAGTATACTATAAGAATTTGGGCATGATTATGAATTTCAAGTTTCTTTATATTATATACTCCGTACGAAGAACGGGTATGCTGCTAGTTATATATAAGAACGGGTACTGTTATACATAAGAACGGGCATACTGCTATTCTTAATAATTCTGGTGAAAATGAAGTGCAGACCCCACTTTCCGCGATATGAAGACTCCTTCAAAAATGTTTTGTTTGTAACTCTTTTTTATCTGTTTTTGTTCACCCGTAAAATGAAGTATATGATTTGCAATTCCCGTTACAGGGCTGTAAATATGAGTGTTTATCGGATGCTTTGGTTTAAGGTGAATTATAAATGATAACTGACATCAGGTCTCGGGACATAGCTAAAGAGAAGAAATACTGATCACAGCTCAGTTTTCCATTCTGAATTGATGGCTATAGATGAAGCCTCAATCTATATCAATTCATCCAACCTTCCGTACAACATTTGGATCTTGTCATATAGTAGGAGCTCCATACAGCAGCTGAAAAACTGGAGCAATCTAGTAGATAAGACCAGCCATGATACTAAACTCATATCCAAATGCTAGGCAACAAACGGGAAAAATTAGCATATTCGGCGAAAGAAGCGAAGTGTAGCCATAAAATTTGCATACATGACAGACGCACGAATTTTGCATACTAACATTTTTAACAAGAAAACGTATTAGGTATAAAAGCGGCCTGTGTTTGTGCAGAGCTTGTATCTACGCGCTACGGATTACAGAAGGAAAATCGAAATAACCAAATTTTGAAAAATGAGTTGACGACATCATCTGAGTGACGTCAGGCGATGGGCGGTAATAGAGAGTCTCGAATGGGCCAGCGATAGCCGGAAGAAGCCCAAGCCCTAAATGTCAATCGTTCTGTCATTTGCCACCTGTGGAACAGGTATCAAAGTGAAGTAACAGTGTCACGAAGACAGTAGACAATCAAGGGCGCTTAGGACGACCGTTTTCTGTGCCTGCAAACACGACGCCACACTGCACATCATCTTGCTTCCGACCTTGCAGCGTCAGCAGGAAGAGCGGTATCTCGGCAAACTGCTTACAGACGACTACATGCAGGTCAGCTCTATGCAAAAGACCAGTGGTTTCGCACTGACGCCCTCGCACAGAGGGTCCCGATTAAACTGGGCTCGAGATCACCTCAACTGGACTGCATAACAATGAGGAACTGTGTCGTCACGGATGAACCACGGTTTAATGTGCAGAGTGACTCCCGACTGTTATTGATCTGGAGAATGCCTGGAACTTGCTATCACGCTAGTTACATCCGCGAAATGCACGCATACAGAGGCGGTGGTATGCTTTCAGGGATTACTTTCGGCGCCCATACTAATCTCTACATCTGCCCCTGCGGTACTGTGGCTGCAGTGCGTTATAGAGATGACATTTTTGCCCAATATGTCTAACCATTTCTTGCGGCCATGGGTCCTGATACCATTATTTTGAACGATAACGCGCGAGTTCACGGGGTTCGCATTGTCGGCCAGTACTTAGAATCGGAAACATTTCTTCGTATGGAATAGACATCGAGATCACCCAACTTCAATCCCATCGAGCATGTATGGGGCTTGGGAGACTTTTAAGTTCTCTTCATGACCCTCCTTGGAATATTTACGATCTAAGAACATGTCTTCTCCGTAAATGGACACAGATACCCCAAACCGCCATAGATGATATTATTCTTGGCATGAATCGACGCTGTCGAGCATGTGTTTCCAGCAGAGGTCATCACATTCCGTATTGACAGACATCCACCAGCGAACTGTTTTTTCCGCCCAAACTCCTATGTTTTTGTTTATCTCTATTATTTAATTATTTATTAATAAGTTTCTTTGCATTTACTCACGCTAGCGTCTTTTGTTATATCCCGTGATCTGTGAATTCCAATAAATACTTTCCTTTTTATCCGCTTTTATAACTTTGATTGATTTTATGCAAAAATGTAAAAGATAAAAATTCCCTTAAAAAGCACACAAAATTCCTAAAAAAAATTTTTTTTTTCAAATATTTTTAAAATACGAGTGCATTTTGTTAAAGGAAACGAACACAGCATGTCCTTTTTCCTATTTTCTACTTCCTACAAAGTAAATTCTGACCCTCGTAATACTATTGTTACGAATATGTATATTCACTGTGCTTTGCCTCCACTTAAAGAGAAAACACTTTTACAGGAAACCATTGCTATTACGTAAATGTAGGGTTGCCGTACCTTGGTGACTTTTTGGAGAATGGGTGAGTGATTTAGCAAAATATCGCCAATTTGGCGAGTTTTCGAATCCACTAGAGCTTTTTAGAAATACCAATTTGTTTCGATAATACCGCCCGCTTTCTAGAAATTTCTATGGAAAGTATATAATGCATTGTTCAGTTGGAGAGAGCTGAACGTGACACGATTCAAAGGGAATTGTGAAATACGTCAGTGTTTCGAAGGCAGAATCGGCTATTTTGTGAAATAGTGGAATGTTGGACGGATGAAAGTTGGACAAGAAGAGCTGATAGAGGACATGAAAAATATTACAGTCGAATACAAAGAGATGAATAACGGACAAAAAGAAATGATAGCTTTCATTAAAACCTGTCGAGAAGAGATAAAGACCGGACATGAGAAGAGATAAAGGCCGGACATGAGAAAATGAAAGCCGGATAAGATGGGATGAAACAAGATATGAGAAATATAGAATCCGAGATGAAAGGTGAACAAAAAAAAAAATGCTCCAGAAACAAAGTGACGAAGGACTCAGAGATCGTTAGGCTGGCTCGCAAGTGGATTGGAGTGCTGGACTTGTGAGGAAAGAGGCCATACAAAGAGATGATGTCCACTTTCTGATCACGAGGAAAAAAGAGCATTGGCTCCCCAAAAGCTGCATAAGAAACCAGTCGGCGGCCATGAGACAGGATGGATGTTGCAGTGTGAAGAAAATTCCCCTTTTCAAATCTACTGGGTTTCATACTTGCAAAGAGCCGAAAATAGACTTAACTTCATGAGTCGTTTAGGTAGTATCAAAAACACCCCGTGCAAGATGATCTTGGATTCGGGTTCGAATATCACAATCATTAACCAGTGGGGGCGTATATGGGGTACTGTGTTCCCCAGTTGTAGCACTTGTAGTTTTCCCTGAACTTATAGCAATCCTGTTCTTCTAGTCTTCTGTGCAGCTAAGTTTATTGTTGTCCTTTCTTCTTCTTCGACCCAGACCGTCCGACCTACCCGAACGTGTAAAGTATCTGTTTGGACAGCCGGGACAATGGCACTCAATTTAGACCGGAACCCAGTGATGGCAGCATCCACAGAGACCGTACCTTCCTTCCCCTACCACCAACCTATCGAAAATTGTTATTCTTTATCAGTTAAGACGTGAATGTAATTTTTACTATTATTTCATTCTGAGTAATAGAAGGGTTTTTATGACATAGGGCACTAGGTGCCCTCGCTATACTTAATGTTCCACTTTTGTGAAATAAATTAGTCGAAATGTATACATTTTAGTGTTTCCGTTGGAATTTTAGTGCTGTATTTCATGCTAGATTCGTTTGTAGGATTTTTGTGCAGAATTTGCTACATTTTTACATACTTTTGAATATTTTCACACATTAACGCTATTAATATAAAAATTGAAAACTGCTTATAAATATTATATATGTTTATACAGTAAATATGTTCAATGTATTACGTAAATATTTTGTTAAATAGTGTTTTTCAATGAAAAATGGTACACTTTTTGGGTTGGGATCCTGTATACCCCTCGCGATTTTTTACGTCAATGAAGTAGGCGCGCACCCTCCCGGATTCTAAGTGATGTAGCTTGCCGCGGTAATGGCCAAACTCTGTACACGGTACCCATCTTTGGTCTGGCCTGCGTACTGTCACTGAGGATAAAGTGTGGTGGAGAAAATGAACGTTGATATTTCTATCAGGTAGAGCACCTACAGCCATGTCGCTTGCATAGCGGATATTTTTTACTCATGCATTCTGTTGGACTTTTTGAAGGAAAATGGATTTATTTTTACTTTAAAAACAATGGACTACGGACCGCTTCAGAAAATATTTCTTTGATTGGAATGGAAATTCGGCTTCCAAAGAGATCGGCGAATGGAAACACTTTCTGATCTTGGATGTAGTATAACCCCCTCGGTTTCTTCCTTTTGCACCCATTCCTCTTTTGGACTTCGGGTTTGTTGGTTCTCTTGCACTGGCGAATTGGACCCAGCGTATCCTCGAAACAGCTGTATACTGCATTATTGTGTTATTTGTGCTTATATCCGTTGCTCTAATTTTTCTTATCCTTTGCACAAAATGTATTTTACTTATTGATTTCCTCGACTTCAACGAGCCTTACTTTTCATTTTTTCACGGCTTCCAAATTCAATCGTTCTTCAAATTTACGTTTAAAAAGGCAGAAATTCTTAAATCATTTAAGCTTTCTTGTGTAAAATTGCTCCGAAATTTATTTCCATGAGTTGTAATCTCAATTTTTTAATAAAGTTCGTACATATATTCCTAATTTTCGCTTGTCCCTTCTTAAGCCAGTTATTTAATCTTGCCCCTCTCACTTGGACAGTTAGTGGAACACAAAACGTGGTACTCGGTACTCGGTGGTACTCGGTACACACACGTGGTACTCAGGCGTACAGTCCCTTCACGTGGAGCCTTCGGCGCACAGTGCTGGCAGATATTGTCTTACCAAGTACCGCTGCAACCATGGATGTAACAATTGTGGAGGTCGCTCGTCGATTCCACTTGGTTACTATAGCAATATATCGATCATCAGAGGGAACTGTAATCCTTGGACGATCGGGCACAGGTCTCCGGACAAGTGTTTGCTTTGTTTGGAATTGTTTTCATAATCCAGAAATTACCGAATGATCAACGCCAAAGAAAATAGCGACATCTTTGATTGACTGTCTTGCCTCAATGCGTCCGACAGCAGGACAGCGTTCACTATCTGCCATTCATCTTCTTTCAGCCATAGAAACACGAATATGATCAAAACTAATCCTACAAAAGTTATAAACACTTTGTATCAGCATTTAAATGCACCTCCTCAAACTCTTCAGAATGCTGGCGTCTTCAGCGACTGCCTAATTAGCATATATCCGGGCCGTCAATCGTGATTGGCTGTAACATACGATATTTGCATACTGCCATCTACATCCGCAGCGATTTTCAGCCACTCAAATTCAAATACGCTTTCAAAAAAAGAAAAATTGAATTGCGTGCTTAACTTTTGGAAGTCAGTGTAGAACGCAGAGTCTCCTCCAGTGGCGGGTTTCGGCTTTATCATTTGGGGGAGGAGGGTTCGTATCACGCCCGTTACGCCTATGTACACGGATTATATGCAATTTTCACTGTCATTTATAAGAATAAAATTTATTTATTTTGTTATCTTATATAACTATCCAGTTTTAATTTCCGACCAACGTCGTTTACATTTTCTAATGTTCAGTGTAATACATAACAATTCCTTTCTGTCCAGTCACAACGTTTAGAGAGCTATAAGCAACAATACTGCAATGAGGAAATTTTCCTCTTCCTATAAACAGTTTTTGTTCAAGTTTTTTTTGTTGTTGTTGTTAAATTCTGTTACCCATAGTCTAAAGATAGTGTTCGTGTCGATTTGGAGTCAATTGTTTTCGCTGTGGCTATAAATATAGTGGTATTTGAATTATGATGACTCTGCATATCTGCATAAGGATCCTTTACAGTTAGAATAAAAGGAGGTCAAGAAAAGTAGGCCAAGTATGTTCAGTTATGCTTTAGATAGGCTTTCATTTTCATTCATGTTGAAATTCACATCTTTAAGCTATGAAAACTGAATTGATGATCTCATTGCCAGACATGTAACCCTATTGCTCTTGAAACTAATCCTAACAAACTTTTAGGATTGTATACATAGCTGTTCTCAAGTTAGAGATAAATCAAATCTTATTGGATAAATAAAAAGACTTGCTTATTTGATCGCCCACGCATTGGGCAGAGTACGAAACTCATTAGTTCGTTGTATATTATTGGGACACTGTGCTGTCAGCGCATCTTACTCGTAAAAATCTAACAGAACAGTTGACTCTTCACTTCTTTCCTTATTCTCTGAAACGCAATAAAATAGGGCGTTTCACAACCATCACATAAACTTGATATGCACTTGAAGAATACAACTAACAGACTGTTCAGGTATTTATCATAGTTCTGTTCCTAGTACGAAATGCAAATTGTTCTCTCCACTTATTCATCTTGCCGAACCCCCGTTGGCGAAGAAATTTGCCGTCATTTCGGTGCGATTTCTTTCTCTCGATATACTGTACAGTCGAACGTCGATATCTCGAATCCCTCGATATCTCGAAAACACATTTTCCCTGCACTTTTGAAATTAAATGAATGTATTTTCCATAAGCATCTAGAAACATTTTCTTTGAAACCCTCGAAAATACAGACTCCTGTGCCATGCGGGTGGTTGACTTCATTTGGAGAAATGCTACTAAGAAAACAATACAAAAATGTTTCATCAAAGTAGGATTTGTAGTAAATAGAAGCAAACCACCGATTTAAATGTAGTCGAAGATCAGGACAAATATAGAGTAACTTCGAAACAGTCTGTGGTCATCAAAAAGGAACAAAATCTCGACATTTCTTTCAAAGATTTCTTAGAAGTAAATCCTTTTTTTGAAACATTCGGTACTTTAACAGATGCAGACATTGTAGCGGATGTAATGGCAGCATCGCACGAATAAGTTGATAAAGTGAAACAGTAGGGAAAGTACCAATAAGTGACTGTGAATGAATCTGAAAAACTGTTAACACATTGCGTACCTTTCTAAATCCTCGAAAAATATAGGTCTTAAACTATATTTGCCTCAATGTCTACCTTAGAGAAAGCTGTTCAATCACACATAGACAAACAGGCGTCAGACTTCATTGACGGATTATGTTTGATAAGGTACGTTGTATGTTTGCAAACTATGTACATTTACTATATGTATAAATGTGCATATTATTGATCAAAATGGCTTTATTTAATATTGAACCTTATGTCTCGAAAACGAAAACTCTTTATCTCGGATGGATTTGTTTTTCTATTTCCGTCAGATTAGATATATCAAGGTTTGACTGTATATGGTTGCCGGGCGAAACAAAATGCATATAGCAAGAAAACACAAATTTATGGAAATACAGTGAAGTTCGGTTATAACGGCCTCGGTTATACTGCGTATTCGTATATTACTCGGGTATAAGCATGGCTCCCTCTCTTTTTTCGTCGCCCCGCCTCATGTCTTTTTCTGTTTTCTATCTGTTTTCTGTGATCAAACAAGACATGGTGACGAGTAAGAATTATAGAAACGATTGTACATATTGATATGATTAATTGATATTGGTACACACAGACCAATTTGTCAAGTTTATCACTGATAAACATATAGCTTCTGCAGCAACTAATGAGATTATTGAAGTATATTTCTAGAACAAAAGAAGCTCTGAAGGGTATTGTTACTGCTCTGCGGTGAATTGAAGGGTATAGAAACATCACTTCGTTACTAAGATTAATCCAATTAGCCTCTAAAAAAGGAAGTTATGAACCAAAAAGATTTATATAAACAGCTTAAATTGCATATTTTATGACTTCCGCAGCAACGTAATGACTGAAACACATGTAAGTACACTACCGTTTGTACGTATAGTAATGCACATGCTATTTAGTTGATGCCATTTAATTAAAATCTGTAGAATACTAAATTTTGCATTCTGTAAACGCATTTGTTTAACAGACAATTAAATCTAAAGCATAAAAACATTTATTTAGAACGTAATAAAATAGACAGCTATCGTTTAACACAGAAAGTTGAGTATTAAACTAGCACGCCTCCGTTTATAACGCGGCTGCCCTTATAACAAAGGGTGGTTTGCTTTCGCCTGAAACTTGCCTTATAACCTGGATTCTCTCAACAAATTTATATGCATTTAATGCAAAACAAAATTGGCTCATTTCCAGAAAAAGTGTGCTGCCATGATAAATGCTATAAATTTTCGAAAAACCTTTAGCTCGTTTATTTTTCAATTATAAAAATCTTAAAAACTTAGTTTACTTTTTGACAATTTAAATTGCAAAAAGTATTGTTTATTTTTTTAAGTTTTTGTTTACGTTTAATAACTTAAAATATCTATTTGTTTACTTTCAATAGTTTAAATTTAAAAAAAATGTTTATCTTCCGATCATTTAAATTGAAACAAAAGATATTGCTTTTTTCTATATTTTAAATTTTCAAACTTCTGTTTACTTTTCAAAAGCTTGAATTTTAAAACGTTTATGCTTACTTTTAATTATTTAAATTTTAAAATTCTTTGTTTACTTTCAGTAATTCAAATTAAAAAAAAAACATTTGTTAATATTTTGGTAATTTGAATTTGTTTTTTAAATGCTTGCTTTTCTATGATTTAAATTTAGAAACGTCTGATTACTTTTCAAAAGCTTGAATTTCAAAAAGGTTTCATTTGGTTTTGATTATTTAAATTTAGAAAACCTTTGTTAACTTTAAATAAATTAAATTTAAATCACATGTTTACATAATGGTGAAAGGGTCAACATGTTTGAAGATGATGATGTTACATGCAGAATGTATGACCTATGACGTATGACGTGTGACGTATGACGTCACATACTGAAAGTGCATTATACATCATTGGCTGGTCATCTTTTTAATATATTTTCTTTTGCAGATATTTGAAAATCGGTAAGCTGCACAAGTACCGACTTTTACTTCCCCTACATACATTGCACAACTAGCCATTTCACTCACTCGTTATCAATAACTTGTGGTCACTAAATGTGACATCTACACACTTAATCAATGTTGTTGGTAACAAGTTTTAATTGTTGGCCTGGAAAGGATATAAAATTGTGTATTTACTGTTTTTAAGAGGCGAAGTGCTGTAAGTCTTTAAAAATCGTTCTGTATCGTCACACCTAATTCGAATTTTCGAAAATTTTTATTTTTTCGTTGATCTGGAAGCTAAGACGGATCAAATGAGACCAAAACCAAGATTCTAATTATAGTGGAAGTTCTCTATAATTTTAATGTCATTCACTGACTCACTCAGTCAGTTCGGTGCATATTACATCGATGTATAGAAAAAGTATTGTGAAGGGGACGGAAAATTAGAATTCGAGATTTTGGACGTAAGAGCACGTTTCAGGCCTCCTGGAACTCGAATCGAACATTTTTGAAGTGGTGTATGTGTATATTAGTGTTTGTCTATTAGTATGTATGTACGTATGTTAGTGTATGTACCAGTGAGTCTGTGAAAGCGATATAATGAATGCAGCGATTCAAAAACAATTGGTACGATCAATGAATTATAGAATCCTATTGATTTTAAACGTCATCAAATGTTCAAAAGCCCCCCCCCCCCCTCCACTTCCAAAATTTCACATTATTTTTTGAAAAATCATCAAAAAATCAACACCTGTATGAATGTTAAAAAATCTGATGTGGGCAACACATGACTTTCCTTATATAATGAAATGAATTTACTACTTTTACAGTAAAATAAATAGGTTTTTCTTCTAGTAGATACTAATATCCTTTCCAAGATATTGAATTTTCGACAATTAGTCGTCATTTTCATTGATTTATCGTCATTTTTATCCATTTGGCGAGATTTTCGTTAATTGGCAACATTTCAAAAAGTCGCCAAGTTGGCGACATTCCGCCAATTTCGTCGCCAAAATCTCGCCAAGCGTTATGGACGAAGAAATAAGTTATATATATATATATATATATATATATATATAACTTATTAGATATTGAATTTTCGACATATATTATATAGCTATTATTATATATTTATATATTATATAACTTATTAGATATTGAATTTTCCACAATTAGTCGTCATTTTCATTGATTTAGCGTCATTTTTATCCATTTGGCGAGATTTTCGTTAATTTGGCAACATTTTAAAAAGTCGCCAAGTTGGCGACATTCCGCCAATTTCGTCGCCAAAATTTCGCCAAGCGTTATGGACGAAGAAATAAGTTATTCTTACAGCAGATAAATTGGCGTTCAAATGCAAAAGTATTACTCCAAGTATCTTTTTTCATGAATGGAACGAGCTAGATCCACGAGAATGATGTCACCCAATTTATCGCATGATATTATATATAAAAAGTGAACATGTTTCTCAATAGGAATTTTTTTTTCTATTTTATATAACTTTTTGATAATTTTTTTGAAAAATGCGCAATATCTCGAGAACGGTTCATGTTAGCGTTCTAAAATTTATGTTAATCGTTTTCTAATGAAAAATTACATAAGAAATGTCTATTTACGTAAATTTATTATTGGTTTTGATTTTTTGGGGATTTTTTCAAAATTTCATTCGAAAATTTAGGGGGGTTCTGAACATTCGATTGCGTATAAAAACAATAGGCTTCCAGTGTTTACAGATTGTGATTTTTGTACCAAATTTGGTTCGAATCGGTCCATTCGTTCGTCAGTTATCGTCTCCACAGACCCACTGACACACACACACACATACTTTCACACACACACACACACACACACACAGACATCACTTCAAAAATGTTTGATTCGTGATCAGGGATGCTTGAAACGTGCTCTCCCGTCGAAAACTCGAATTCGAATTTTCGACCCCGTCACAATACTTTCCTTATATGTATTTATGTATATAAGGAAAGTAATAAATAATCATTTTTTACATAATGTTTCATTACAAAACGAATGGCACTCATTTCAGAACGCTAGCAGGAACCGTTCTTAAGATATAGTACGTTTTTATATAAATTTATAGAGAAAGTTAAATCGGAAGTATCTTTAAATAAGTTTACTTTGGCCATAAATTCGTCGAAATATTGCCATCTTGGAGACTCCTTAAAATTTTTCCAAATCCACGAAAATATCGTCAGACTGCCAGAAATAACACTAAATTAACGAAAATGATGACAAAATTAATGAAAATTTAATATTTTCTAATGATTATAATTGTTTAACATATGTGCTATATTGCTTAATGGATACTATTTCTAATTATCCAGTTAAATTTGCGCGAAATACAGGTTAATTGAGCACTTCTAAATAGTTTTATACATTGTCATCCAGAAAAACGTAAAATATTAATGTATAAATCAAAGTGCAATTCAATGTTAATGTACAAGTCAAAGTCAAAAAGATTGCGCCATATTCTACATCATTAGTTTTCTGTGAAAGAAGTAAAACCATTGCATTATGTAGGGAAAGTTGTATGCTACCTACATCAGATTTTTTTTCTTTTATGTGAAACATCTTAGAGTTCAGATGAAGTAAATCTTGAAATAAATGTGATTTAAATTATACGGAAGTATGAAACGGATGGGACATCATATTTTTATGAATACGTGACCAAGAACCATTGTTGTAGAGTGAAGGTTCGGATCGCTTGACTTTTGCGTAAATTTGATGACCGTAGCGGCGAATTTGGCGGAATATCGCCAATTTAGCGACTTTTAGAGCGTTCTTGAAATTTCTCGAATTTTGTAGATTGACTAAGAACTTTATGAGTTACGTGCTTTTCCAAGAACTTTCCACAGAGGTTATTGTAGATAAGCTTGCTATCGTTCAGTTGACTTGTTGACTTGATAAGAATAAAAATATCTGTCGAACTCAATACAAAATCCAATGCATAATTTTTCCAGATTACATATGCCCTTTAATCTGTATTATTAAACAATACTGGTAAAAGGTACAAAATAGTTAAATTTTTTATCTGTGCATCAACATCTGTGCTATACGACATACGTCAATAAGCGTTTATAGATTACATCGACCGCACACTTTCCCGGCGAAGTGACTGTAACATCGTCTATAACTTCATCGTTAATGGTACGACTCGGATGAAATAAAAACAATTGAAAAAATATAAAACAATTTCAAAAAACCAAAAATTATCGAAAACTTTCACTTTCCTTGTACCATTGTCACACACAACACACATCAACCTTTTTCCATTCGAAATATGCAAAGGGATTAATGTTTCACATCAATCTGTAGCAAGTTACTCTCTAATTTTATTTCCTAACATAAACACTTGATTTTTGAGTGCCATTCTGGAATACACTGCAGGTCATATTTTGTAATTTAAATTCGAAAGAATGTTTACTTTTCTATAATTTGAATTTAGAAACTTCTGATTACTTTCAAAAGCTTCAATTTCAAAAAGTTCTGTTTACTTTTACTTGAATTTAAAGAAACCGTCGTTAATTTTAAATAATTTAAATTTAAATTTTATGTTTACACAATGGTAAATCGGTCAACATACTGGCAAATGATGATGTCACATGCAGAAAGATAAGAACTGTGCGTAGTGTATAATTAGAGTTGTCAAAAAACCCGGAAATTTTGGGGAATGAGCGGGGAATTTTGGAAGCATTGGAAACTCTGATGGGAAGAAATCAATTTACGCGTTTCTTATATGATCTCATCCGGCGCATTACAAAGTTGAAACCCCAGTGAGGGATCGTCATTTAAATAAATATACCAAATCTTTGTATTAGTTTGAAGGTAAAGTGTATTTAACATTTGAAATTACAAAAGTTCTATTGAAAATAGGAAAGTTATATTAGTCACAAAATTATTTCAATTATTAGGACTAAGAATATAGATTTCTTGTTATTGTTCATTATTAATTGAATATGAATGAATTAATTACTTTGTACGAGTAATAAGTATTTCACCGTTCGAAGTGCTTTTACTTTTAAAATATATACAAATTAAATTATAATTTATTTAGAAATTAATTTTCATTTTTATGTATAGTAAAAATCCCAATTTAAATACTTTTCTTAGATCTAACAAATCTCGCTCAACTTTCCATGCTTCAGCGATTTGCCTTCCGAATGCAAAGTTAATAGTTTTGTGTCACTTACATATTTCTTTTACAATGCAAACTGCAATAACTGAAAATTCCCACTTTTTGGGAACTTTCAAAATTCCCTTCCCAAAAAATCCCAGTTTATTGCCGGGACTAAACCTGGTTCTTTCCAGTCTTTGCAACTCTGCATATAATAGGTAACGTATAATATAATGGATTCACCTCCGACTATTGCTTATACTGCATGTAGATATAGCCACGGAAGAGTTCATGCGAAGCTCTGCTCTTACTAAATACAGCTCACCACAGAGTTGACAGATGTTATCGCAAGTCAAGGGGACCCCTCTCTTTGCGGTACAGAGAAAAAGATGAGATCCTATGTTGAAGCGGAACAAATATGTTATGCCTTTAAGAAGATGTAACAGATAGCAAATTTTTAAAATGACAATTTCTTGATATTTTTGTTCTAAATTTAGAATGAGTAGAAAAAATCAAGGTGCGGTACGAGCACAGAGAACACTAGACAATAATTACTTAACTTTTTTTTCTTTCCGAACATCGGAGAAACTAATTAAACACAGAGCATCACTACGTTAAGCTCGTACATACATATACAGTGTTCCTAGGAAGTTTTTAAGCTCCCTATTAGTTCTGCTTTGAAAGGTCAACACGCCTATATATTTAAATGTGACCATGCCCGGTAGAATAAATGTGATTACAGCGCCCCTAAAGTAGAATTAATAATCTGATGTGGGCAGCACATGACTTTCCCTGCAGACTTATATCCACGTTCTCTTTATTTCAATTAAATTTAATTCACTTTTAATTCAATTTTCGTTCTCATTTGATAACTAGACTTATTTTCAAAGGTGGCGTGGAGAAAATACGAAAAAAACTAATATATCTCGAGAACGGCTAGTCCTAGTGTAATGGGGTTGGTCTTATTCTTTTCTTCGTTAAAAATTACGTATTAAACAAGCATTTAATGGATATATTTGAGCATACGTAGCTTTTTAGTTTAGATTTTGACAATTTTTGCGGGCCATTCTGCAAAAAAAGGCAGGTTATTTTTTTCTGAAACGTACCAAAATCTAATCAGGACGAGGGTGACCTATACGTGACTCATCTGCCGAATTTTGTGAAATTCGGTCCATTAGTTTTTCAGCTAGAGTGGATACAAGCTTTTGCGGGCCATTTCGCAAAAGAAGGCGGGTTCTTTTATCCCGAATCGTACCCAAAACTAATCAGCACCAGACTCGCCCACAAGTGACTTACCTACAAAATTTTGTGAAATTCGGTGTATTAGTTTTTTAGTTTGAGTGGATACAAAATCTGCACAGACAGACAGACACACAGACAGACAGAGACACAGACACACACACAGACGTCACGCTAAAATTGTTTTTTTCGAATTCTAGAGGTCTCGAAACATGTATATCCGTCGAAAACTCGAGTTGCGATTTTCGATATGATTCCAATACTTTCCCTATACATTACCATGTATGGCAGGGAATGTAAAAACGTTAGAATGACAAAATAGGCAATAAAATGAGATGGACATCGCAATGCAAAGTTGTGGGGTACTGCTTCTAATGAGAAGAAATTGACAATAAAATTATTACAGATGGCAGTTATTTGTGGTTTTATAAACCCCGACCGCACAGCTCACCTTAAGATTTAGAGCATGCGATTGTACGGAAGGGAGATAGACGCCCCAACAGAAGCGGATTAAACAGTCCATCCGGTCCTACTGGACAGCTAAATTGAAAACCAATCAATTTAAAATTTTTGCCGAAGTAATTACAAGCAAACATTGGCGACAAGGCGTAAAAAAAGGCAACCATAATTGCATCCAACAGAAACACGATTTTGTGTTCCAAATGATACACAGAATCACAATAATCATGTGTTCCAATAATAAATTCATTAAACACAAGCATCAAAATATAAAATGATTCTGTATTCAAAACGATAACTAGTCACAAAGAAAACCTAATAGTCATACCCAAACTAAAACCAGGTGAAAATGACCAATAAAATGAAATATACAAAAAATCAGTACTACCAGATTACACATTATAGCAATGAACTAATATTTAAAAATAACCACCATATATACAAGTTATTCCTCGTAGAAGCAGAGCACTGAAATCCATAGTAATAAACGTCTAAGCCATATAAAAGAAATCTAATGTGAGTAGCACATGACTTTCTTTATTTAATGCCATGAATTTACTTCTTTCACAGTGAAAACATGATGCATATATGATCCACCGGACAGTGTTTTCAGCTTTGAATTATACGTACGTAAAATTTGAAATACCCAATTAACTTATATTTCACGTAACTCTAAATTGACAATTATCAATTATTGATAGCATCTTCAATAAGCAACATAGTCCATATATTAAAATATTTTAATAATTAATTCATCAACTAAGTGTCATTTTTATTCATTTTTGCAATTTTGACGATATTTTTGTCAATCTGGGACGAAATATAGCCAATTTGGCGATATTTCGCTAGATTTTTCGCAAACTTCAACAGATGTATCTCCAAGCACAACAGGCAGAGAAGATCATTTCTTATATACTACAAGGTGTACTCATCATATGACGGAATTCAAAATTTGCAAAACATTACCTCACATTTAGCTTATTATCAATTTGATGATATGCTTATCAATTTGCCGACATTTTTGTCAATTTAGCGAAATGTGAAAAAGTCGCCAAGTTAGCACCAAGTTTTGCAAACGTGTGCAGAAATGAATTACTCTTATAGTCGATTATTTCTTTCCAAGGTATTCTTCTTCTTCGACCCAGACCGTCCAACCTACCCGAAGGTGTAAGGTATCTGCTTGGACGGCTGGGAAGTGCCAACCAATTTAGACCGGAACCCAGTGGGGGAGCAACCACAGGGACCGTACCCTCCTTCCCCTACCACCAACCTCTCGTAAGGACTTATGGACCCACATATTTAACGTAATCGTACTCCACATGAACATAGTAACAGTTTGGGCAGTGACAGGAATCGAACTCGGATCATCTCGGATCACCCGCTCTAACCACTGGGCTGTCTCGCCCATTTTCCAAGGTATTGAATTTTCATCAGTTAGTCATCATTTTCATTGATTTAGCACAATTTTTTTTCAATTTGGCGACATTTGGCAGCATTTAAAAAAATGGCGCCAAATTAGCTATATTTCGCCAATACGGATGAAGAAATCAGTTATACTTATAGTGGATGAATGACTATTAGCTTCCAAATACAAAACTATTACCCAAAGTGTCATCTCTCGTGAATGGAACGAACTAGATCTCCGAGGATGATGTTAGCAAATTTATCGCATAATTTCATATATGAAAACTGAACATATTTCACAATAGTTAATATTTCTTTTTAAATTTATGGGATGTTTTGGTAAATTTATTTGAAAAATGGGCAAAATCAAGGGAACGGTTCATGCTAGCGTTCGAAAGTTTATGAAAATTGTTTTCTAATGAAAAATTGCATAAGAAGTAGTTATTTACGTAGCTTTATTAAAGATTTTGATTTTTTTTTGTTTTTTTTCAAAATTTCAAACGAAAATTTCGGGGCTTCCAAACATTCAATTACTTTTAAAAAAATAGGCTTCCAGTATTCACCGATTATAATTTTTGTACTAAATTTCATTCGAATTGCTCCATTCGTTCTTGAGATATCGTCTACACAGGCTCACGGACACACACACACACAGACATCACCTCAAAAACGTTAGATTCGTGTTCAGGGATGCTTGAAACGTGCTCTCCCATCGAAAACTCAAATTCGAATTTTCGACCCCGTCACAATCTTTTATACATTATGGTATGTATATACGAAAAGTAATGTAAGACGAATATATGTATAAGATAATTTTTTAATCATAAGGAATGATTTTGTTATGATAAGAACATTTAGACTGAGTATATCTTTTTTGTCAAAAAGTATTCTTGAAATATTGTGGCCAGCTCTAAAAGGGCTGAAAATTTGTAAAATAATGGATTCTATAAAACATGTGCTCAAAATAGCTCGTTTAAATACAGTAATTTTGATTTTCCTTATATACATAGTATAATGTATAAGGAAAGTAAACAGGGTCGAAAATTCAAATTCGAGTTTTCGACGGAAGAGCACGTTTCAAGTATCCCTGAACATGAATCAAACGCCTTTAAGGTGATGTCTGTGTGTGTGTGTGTGTGTGTGTGTGGAGATGATATCTCACGAATGAATGGAGCGAGCGATTCGAACGAAATTTGGTACAAAAGTTACAATCCTTGAATACTGGAAGCCTATTGTTTTGAAACGCAATCGAATGCTCAGAACCCCTCTAAATTGAATGAAATTTTGAAAAATTCATCAAAAAATCAAAACCTTTAATAAAGTTACACAAATAGACATTTCTTACCGTTTCTGAACCGTTCTCGAGGTATTGCACATTTTTCAAATAAATTTATCAATATATATCAATAAAATAAGAAAAATATTCACTATTTTGAGATATGTTAGCTTTTCATATGTAATATCATGCCATAAATTTGGTGACATCATCCTCGTGGATCTAGTTCGTTCCATTCAAGAGAAAATATACTTTGGGTAATACTTTTGTATTAGGACGCCAATAGTCATTTATCTTCTATAAGGACAACTTATTTCTCCGCCCATAACGCGTGGCTGGAGTTTGGCGAAGAATTTGGCGGAATATCGCCAACTTGGCATCTTTTTAAAAATGTTGCCAAATTGATAAAAATGGAACTAAATCTATGAAAATGCCTTTGAATTGACGAAAATGTAATATCTTGGAAAGAAAATAAGAATGTGCGACTATAAGAATAACCTATTTTTCCGTCCGTAACATTCGGCCAAATTTTGGTGTCGAATTTGCCAGAATATCTCTAACTTGCTGACTTTTAAAATGTTGCCAAATCGGCGAAAATGCCACCCAATTGATAAAATTCGGAGAGCACGTTTCAAGTATCTCTGAACAAAAATCGAACGCTTTTGAGGTGATGTCTACGTGTGTGTCCGTGTGTCTATGGAGACTATATCTCACAATTGGAGCAATTCAAACAAAATTTTGTACAATAATTACAATTAGTGTATACTAGAAGCCTTTTGTTTTTAAACGCAATCGAATATTTGGACGACTTCCAAATTTTCGAATGAAATTTTGAAAAAATCGCCAAAACATCAAAATTTTCAATAAAGTTACGTAAAAAATCATACCTTATGTAATTTTTCATTCGAAAACGATTGACACAAACTTTAGAACCCTAGCATAAACCGTTCTTTAGATATTACACACTTTTCTAATAAATTTTTCAAAATTTCACACAAAATGAGAAAAAGCATATCTATTACGATATATGTTTTCATATATAATAATATACGATAAATTTACGATAATTTAAAAATAGCATTTTTCTTGTAGATCTAGTTCGTTCTACTCAAGAGAGAAGATAATTTGGGTAATAGATTTGTATCTTTACGCGAATAGTCATTTATCTACTGTAAGAATAATCTATTTCTCCGTCTGTAACGCTTGGCGAAATTTTGGCGTCTTATTTAACGAAATATCGACAACTTGGCGACTGTTTTAATGTTGCCAAATTGACGAAAATGTCGCCAAATTGATAAAAATAGCTCAAAATCAATGAAAATGACGACTAATTGATGAAAATTGTATGAAAATCTTGGAAAGGATATAAAATCTACTATAAGGATAACTTATTTCTCCGTCCGTTTCGTTTGGTGAAATTTTGGCGACGAACTTGGTGGAATATCGCCAACTTGGCAAGTTTTTTATATGGTGCAAAATTGACTCAAATGTCACCAAATTGATAAATTACCACTAAATTGATAAAAATGAAGCTAAATCAATGAAAATCACGATTAATTGATGAAAATTCAATATCTTGGAAAGAATATAAGTATCTACTATAAGAACAGCCCATTTATCCGTCCCTCCGTAACGCTTGGCGAACATTTTGGCGACGAATTTGGCGAGATGTCGCGAACTACGAATTTTTTAAATGTTGTCAAACTGACGAAAATGTCGCAAAAGTGATAAAAATGTCGCCAAATTGATAAAAATGACGTTAATTGGAGGTAATGTTTTACAAATTTATGATTCCGTCATACAACTGGCATTCCTTGTAGTATATAAGAAATGCTCTTCTCTCAGTTTGTCTGTAACGCTTGGCGATACATTTCGCGAACTTGGAGAATAATCTAGCGAAATATTGCCAATTTGGTAATATTTGGCCCCAGAATGACAAAAGTTTTGTCAGAATTGCAAAAATGGCGCCATGTTAACGAAAATAACGCCTAATTAATGACGATTATTAAAAAAATTTAATATGTAGACTATATTACTTATTGAGGATACTATCAGTATTAATAATTGTCAATTTTGAGTTGCGTAAAATATAAATTAATTGGGTACTTTTAAATAGTTTTATATGTTGTCATCCGGAAAAGCGTCAAATGTACAATTCAATGTCAGAAACACTCTGCCGTAAATCTTATACATCAATTTTCACTGTATTTATACGAATAGGAGTTATGTATTGTATGAATCATGTCATTTATATATTACTAGAATAAATAACTCGGCACCACATGTCTCCTAAACAAGTGCCCCCTACGTTAATAATACAAATGCGGCTAACACTACTTGATTTTCGAAAGGCCTGGTTTGAACAAAAATCGTTCTCGCACTCCATTTTTTTCCATGCGCAACCATGACAATTGTACAACGCAATTTAACAACGGCTATATAAATACGTTTCTCCTTTCTAAAAATCCTATGAACTCCGTATTTAATGAGAGGCCATAATACGTGCCGCATTGCGGGCTCAAGGCACTTTTTCTTTGATATAGAGACAATTTAGACCGAAACCCAGTGGGAGCGCCATCCACAGGGACCGCACAGTTCTTCCCCTACCACCAACCTCTCGGAAGGACTTACAGATCCACATAATTAAAGTGCTCGTACTCCACGGGAACACGGGGACAGTTTAGGTAGAGCCGGGAATCGAAATCGGGTCATCCGAGTGCAATTCCCGCGGGCTAATCTCACCCCCACCCACAGAACTCTGTGTTGAAGGAAGCTTTCACTTTGCAAGGCACTTCGACAGCCAGGCCAGTACGACCGCGTATTGCACCCTAAGTTCTCCCTTGACTGAATTTTAAAAAGGAGGGCTCGTCGAGGAGCTCGCCAAGTGCTGACATCACTGCCTGAGAATAACTTTCACTTTTCCTTTACCGAAAGAAGTAAAAATCTTAAAAGAATATGTTTTTATGTCAGTTTATGTCGTCTGTAGCGGGAAATCTAAATTTATGACAGCTACAAAATTGAGTACAGCGGTACTTCCGGACCCGGAAAAATACGGCTCGGCGAAATTATTTTAAAATTCTAATTAGTGTTATAGTTTTTATGTTTTCGCATGATTTTAAGCGATTTCCACACAAATCTGTTCCTTAGCGACCGAAAATATTATCACCGATGAAAATATTATTTCCTATATTTTCTATTTTGAAACCATCGGAAAGACAGAACGTTCTTTCCAACGATTTTTAAGCCGAATCCGTAGGACAATTCTTTCATATTTATTTATTTATTTTAAATCGAAATTTGCATTTTTTAGGTTATCTGATACTTATTTCGCGCATCTGAAAAAGGAAGATTAGCACAATTCTATGGTTCAGCAAAAATATGTGTATATATCTTCGCATTGGAATTGAATTACTACGCTATTTTATTTTTTATAATTTTTCAAGCAAACGTATAAAAATTATGTAGATTCCTTTAATGAAGTACTGTCAATTCCCCCCGTGGACTTTTCTGCGCATGCCCGTCGAAATATGTGTTTGAATTCACGGTGCGGTTTTCGCCACGCCTGCTCTCCTAGAGAAAGGATCCTTCTTTTATTTTTTATTTTTAATATTTTTCCCCGATTGCGAAACGCTGTTTTTTTTAGGCGGCATGAAAAAATTTAGGCGGCATGAATCATAGATATATATTGGGGACATCTACAGTTTGAAACGATTTGGAAATTGAGTTGTGTTACCTGTAAATGTATTGTTTAAGTATCTGACGCTTATTTAGAACCCATGAAAAGTCGGATAATTCATTCTAGTAAGGATTTAAAAACTAAAAATTTAAGTTATCATATTTTGGGAAAATAAGCATATAATATTAAAATAATAGAATATTCTAGAATTCAAAATGTTATCTTTAAAATTCATGAAATTAGAAAATCACTTCATTTATGTACTCTGCAGAGTTCACTCCGACGATGAAAACTTGCAATTCAGTTCCAGTAGCTCAACGGTAGAGTTTCGACTGGGTAGTACAAATATCCGTGGTTTGATTCTCTGTTGGGACAGCATAGTTCTTTAAAACTCCTGTGTCTAGACATATTTTGATATTGTTGTGAAAATAATGTTGGGTATGACTTACGCTCGGAAAATTGCCTTCTTGAATACATTGATTTTAATTGGCGAAATTTCGACTTAGAATGACTAATTAGAATTAAAAGAAATATTTCCGAGATACAACGTCTTGGGAGTTCAGCTACCCTTGTACCGAATTTTGCAGCTGTCTGAAACTACAAACGACACACACACAAACAGACATATTACGTATTTTATTACATAAGGTTATATTTCTAGATTATCAGAAATATTGTTTTATTCGGATCATGCAGTCACCTTTCATCTTACGCAAACGATAGATTCTGCTGTAATTAGTCCAATTAATATAATATTGTTATCTTACTACTGTACATAATAAAAAAATATTTCTACATAATAAAAGAAAATGTGTGTGTGTATCCGTGCATCTATGTCGTCTGTAGTGAAAAACTGAAGCGTCGGATAGCGGCGAGATTCGGTACAACGGTGCTTCAGGCCTTCAGATAATACGGCTCGCAAGATTTTTTTTTTAAAATTCGAATTTTTCTTTTTTTTTAGTTACTTTATGTTGAAGCACGATTATGAGCGATTTTCCCTCAAATCAGTTCCTTGGTGATCGAAAATATTATCACAGATTTTTCATCTTGGCATCATCGATAAGATCGAAATTTTTTTTTTTCTAATAAAATTTGAAATAAGAACAGTAAGAATAAAATTTGGAATTTGAATATTTGAAAATATGAACGTTCTTTGTAACGATTTTTGAATCTAATCCGTAGGATAATTCCTTCCATATTTATTTATTTTAAATGCATTGAAATAGGGATATATATCTTCATATTTTAATAAAAAAAAATAATTCCTCTAATTTTTATTTTCTGTGAATTTTCAAACAAAAGCATAAAAATTGAGGATTTTGATTTCGCTGTGGAAAGGGTTCGGTTTTCGGTTCACTGGTTGCTATGCAGTGGGTGATGCAACTGAAGTCACAACCTGAGTTCGTTACTATGGGAAGCAGTGACGTAAAAGTGTTGTTGGGTTTTCGAGAATTCGCTGTGTTCCTGTGTAATTTTAATCAGAGGTTTTCAACTTAAATCCTGGTACATTTTTTTCTAGTAATCAATAAGATTTTGAAGTGTTTAGACATTAATACGCATTGTTCCTGAGTTCGTTACTATGGGAAGCAGTGACGTAAAAGTGTTGTTGGGTTTTCGAGAATTCGTTGTGTTCCTGTGTAATTTTAATCAGAGGTTTTCAACTTATATCCTGGTACATTTTTTTTCTAGTAATCAATAAGATTTTGAAGTATTTAGACATTAATACGCATTGTTCCTGAGTTCGTTACTATGGGAAGCAGTGACGTAAAAGTGTTGTTGGGTTTTCGAGAATTCGTTGTGTTCCTATGTAATTTTAATCAGAGGTTTCCAACTTAAATCCTGGTACATTTTTTTTCTAGTAATAAGATTTTGAAGTGTTTAGGCAATAATACGCATTATAATTTCAAGTTACATTGTAACTGATTTCACGCGAAGCGACTTAAATCGAAACGACACAATTCAAGGTACAAATCTACCTATAATTACATAAAAATAGGTGCAATTACTTCTGTGAATAAAAAAAAACCCTTTTTTTTTTCAAGAAACGTGTACATGCATTTAAATGTTAAACAAAAAATTAATCTTAACAGAGCATAAAGAGAAAGTATATAGTAGTTTTAATCTACAATTTTAAAAGTAGGAGGTTTTAAAATGTCAAGAATGAATGTTTGGCGAGATAAAGTATTTCTTTTCCAGCAGAATCTCTTTGCAGCATGCTTCAGATTACAGCTTGTCCAGTTTTTGATAAGCATTCTTCATTTGAATCGATTTCTACGAGAACTCATAAGCCAGCCTCAATCAATTCAAATACTTCTATTAATTTGGCCACTGTCAGGGTTCGCTGTGTAAGGGAGGCTCCTATTCTTTTGGTTCCTCAATGGTAATTTGATGACGAATTTCAATTAAGTCTTCAACTATGAACTCCTGATTTTATTAGCTCTAATATGTCTACAGTGTCAACCCCCAAACCTCAATCCCCTCTTCGCTTTTACTTGGTTATGGCCCTGTGTTTTCAGTAAGACCTACATCTGAGCAATGATAAGTCCATGACGTTTGCAAATTATGATAGAAGGAAACGCAATGACATTTTTTACCTCTTCAAGAATTCGTTCTTTATTTTTAATTGTGCTTATTTACCATCGTCTGAGCAAAGTTTATCCTTGAAGCTATATCACAGACTTTAGAGCCACGTTCGAAAAGTTCTACAATGTTGAGTTTTGTATTCAAGGTTAGTGTCTTTCTTATTTTGGTGGCAGTTTCCATCATGGAATTTTTTTCTTTTAGAAGACTTTTCCTTTAAAATGAAAAATGAACAAAATTAAAAAGCAAATTATAACATGCGGCAAATTATAACATGCATATTAAAGCGGCCAAAACACTCAACACTCATATACAATAGCGTCACTATACGATATAAAACCCACGCGTCTCCATGCTTTCGTGTTTATTACTGCGTGTTTATTACTACGTGTTCGTGTTTATTACTCGTGTTTACACTGCTGCAAATGATCGAGGGCGTCAACGCAGCCCAAGTTCGCAAACATTCACGCTTCCAACATGTCGCTACTGAAACCAAACGACATAGTTAAGAAACAACGTAAATCGGGATGAAGTAATTCGGGGATTATTTGTCATTTATATGTAGTTTTTATACAGCTTGTTAAAATAAAATTTGTAAATTAGTAGTTTCCAATTTAATTGTTGTATATTCTAACTTTAAAATTATAAAACGTAAGATTCAGAAATTAAACTGTGTGGTTTAAACATTAATCACATCGGTACGACGCAGTATCGATACATAACTAAACGGTACGTATCGATACACAACATAATCTTACCAATCACTACTATTATTTCAATCAGAAACGCAAGAAGAGTAATTTTTAGAAAAATCGATTTTTAAACTAAAAAAACTATATATATATATATATAATCAATAATTAAAGCAAATGGTAATAAGTAAATAGGAATTTCAAAGATATTTTGTCGTACTTGAAAGTACCTGAAATCACTTTTCCTTGAAAGTTAAAAGAACTTTAAAAACATAATTACAGTGGCTATAGGTTATTTAAATCACTAGTTATTTGAATCGTCCGCTTTTGTGAATCAAAACGCAAGAAACGGAACGAAATCACACTTTTATATAGAAAATATGCCGTATATTTGAATCAAAACCGCCTGGTTAGTGCATCAGATTTTTCGGTTTCTATCTAAAATTTGCTATTCAATTCTTATTTTTTATTATTTACACTCTCCATTTTTCTCATAAAAATGACAATTGTTGAGGCAATTGACAATACAACAAAACCTACTGCTAGCGCTATAGTGAAATCTATCAGCCTCCTTGATTTTCACATGTTAGCAAATGCATGCAAAAATGTTACTCCAATAACAATTTTCAGTTATTTAAAAAAAAAAATCGGGATTTTACAGACCGAACAGCTGAAATGATGAACAACATTCCGCAAGAGCAGGAAGTCCCACACAATGATGAGGGGCTTGACGAAGAATTTTGAAACTGGGTCGTCATCGATTAAAACGTATCTACATCAGCAAAACAAACGGAAAAGACATTATTTTATAAATTCTCGAGATATACACTAAGTAGCCAAAAATCATGGGAACATGAGGGTATGGGGCATGTTCACGTCATCTACAATGGATCCTCTCGTCTATTTGAAGCAATCGCTGACAAGTATGAGATACGCTGACATTATCGCAGATCACTTTCACCCCTTCGTTGCTCTCAATCACACTAATGATGAAGGGTATTCCGATAAGATAATGCAATGTGCCACCTGTATTAGGTTGATAGGAAGTGGATCGAGAAACAAGCCACCAACTTTACCTCCATGATTTGGCCTCCACGGTCCTCCAATATGAACCCCTTTGAGTATCTGTCGTACACAGTGGAAACAATCTTTCGATCCATAAATTCCAGCACTATCCAATACAACACAATTATAGTCTACGTTGCAAAATGTATGGGCAACCATCATATGAGCAATCATTTTCTTTGAAGCGCTTGCGCACGAACAATTTTTGTAAGATTTAGTTCATTTTGAAGCACCCAAACAGTAGATTGTTTTGATTCGGATTCATAGGAATATATTCACGTTTTGTCACATGTTACAATGTCAAAGATATGTTTTGAGGCACCAGAGTTAAATCTTTTAAGATTTTCCTTGCGCCATTTGACATGAGCCTCTTTTTAAGCATGAGTTACATTGTGTGGAATCCAACTCTCACATACCTTTTTGACTTTTAAATGATCATAGAAAATTGAATGTACTCGGGTCTTTAAAATGTTCAAAGATACCTCAATTTTATCATATATGACATGACGATCTAAAGTGGTTATTTGTTGGACAGCATTATTGTTTTCTGGCGTCACAGCAGGTTCTTTGAAAGAACAGCCAATGTTCACTTGAAAGTTTAAATGTTAAAAAATCGTCTGCACTGAAAGTTGTTATTTTATATATTGCCACATTCTAAAAATTTAAGTACTGGCCCTAGTACATGGATCGACGCATTAGAACCTAGAGAACATTTCATATACAGACATTGAGCCGTAAAGAAATAAATGACATAACGTAATCACGTGAAAATTTGAAAGATGAAAATGCTCTTTGAGATGAAACAGTATGCCGAGTTTCACTGCAAGGTCGGATCCAGATTTTTATTACGGGGGGGGGGGGGGGATTCCGGGGACCCGCCTCTGGAAAATTTTTAATTTTAGACTGTTGAATAATTTAGATGCATTTTGTTGTTCTTAAGTCATATTAATATACTTAATAATTAAAGTTGAGCTTATCATTAAACTATATGGAAATATGGTTTAGGGTAAATTATAGTTAAGTATGACAGAAAGAATACGCTAATAAAGGATACAATACATATACATTTATACAACAACCAAAACGATAATTTACAATATATTTAATAGAACAAGATTAAATCTAAATTACGAAAACGTTGTAATTATTTTACTTTTTTTATAACAAGCAACTTTCTAAAAAAAAGTTTATAGTGAAAAATCAAGCCGCCTTGGTTTCTTTGAAAATTTGTCAATCACTTTATTTTCATCAATATGAATGTCTCTATGGATGTGTAAATGCTAAAGCTACGTTCTGCTGAAGCAACACTTACTGGGAACGTAGCTTGAAGAGCGAGAAGCTTGTAGATTCGTGGAAAAACATCTAAATTACATTTCTCCAAAAATTATAAGACTTCTGTGAGTTTATTTTTTTTCAGAAGCATTCTTCCAAAACTCATACCAAACTTCATATTCTCCTTGAAGTACACTTTCGAACAGACTTTTACTTCCACGATCATCCAGAATTAAACCAAATTTGTGTGATATATTTTGCAGAGCACTTTGCTTTCTTGCTTTGTCCTCGGCTTTTTTATCTGCATTTTTTGGGATGAGAACATTAATATCAAAGATGTTCAGTACGGATTCGTCAAACCTTGAGTTCAAATCTTGCTTAACTTGATCCAAAGCCTTGTTGTAGATGACTACTCGATAATAGTCTTCGACACTTTCAACGGTAGGGTTGTTTCGATGTGTTATTCTTCGGATAAGTCTAGGCTTTTTGGGGACGATGTCCAAGTCACTCATCATTTCAGTTGCTCTATTGAAAAGAAGATGAAAGCCAGTGCCACTCTCTACTCGCTTCTTTTGCAAAACACCTACAGTGCTTTTAATGAGTGATGATGCAGAGCGCTCGTCGCGAATTTCTGTCTGGAGCATGTAGATTCGGTACTTAATGGTAGCGTAACGGTAGCTTAACGGTAGCGTCATTTTTAAAGAGAAATGTCAAAACATTTTTCACATTAGACTTTTGTTTATTACTGACAGTCATATATAACAAACAATACAAAAATTATTCTTCATCGTCTTTATTTTTTTCCCATTTATAACCCCGAAGGGGGAGGGGGCGATCGCCCCTTACGCCCCTCGCTGAATCCGCCCTTGAGTTTCAGCTCTCTATGTGATCGGAAAGCCAGGAACGAGCCAGTGAAAGATGTTGAACTAAAACACAGACTGAGAAGTTACGTGAAGTTAATAAGAATTGGTGTAGATAAAAACTATTTAAACAAAGTAAATCATTTGTCCGTTCAAATATTGAAGTAAGTTTTAAAATACATAATTTAACATTTATATCTATAATGTTAACTAAAAGCAGAGGAAAATAGCATTAATATGCTGGATTTTGCGATAACAGAGTTGTCAACCTTTCCCTTCTCCTTGTCAACACTTCCCAGATTGGGAACATTCTTCGTAACATATTTATATCAATATATTGATAGATGAAGATAGAGAGATAGATAGAGCTATAAATGCTCTCTTCATTCGATCACACATACACGCGTTAATGATACTTATTGATACTCTAAGTTAATGTTAGCAAATGCAATTTCTAAATTAAGCATTTCAAGAGATACTTTACTTCAAAACATTATAAAATCCGTGTAGTAATCTTTGAGCTTCGTGCTGTTTATTAAAGGTTCTGAATATAAATTTGCAGTTGTTAAAATATCTAATAAATTACTATATGTAGACTGAAAGTTGTAAACATTTATGCGATCAATTTGCGACAGAGAGAAACCTTTGATGGAAATGTGTGATTTCAAAATGGTAAATTAGCATCTTCTTACAATTTATATTTTTCGTATTTTTAACATTTTACAACAAAGTTGAAAAGTGTTTATGACTTTGTTCATTCTGTCTGTCTGTCTGTCCGTTAGCACGATAACTGCCGTAAAAATGACTTAATCAAAATGAAATTTTAGTATGTTGTTCAGACGGTCTGTGAGACTTATGGGAATATAAATGAATGACCTCACCCAATTAGTTTTGAATTGAACCCGGGTTGAAAAAATGAAATACATTGAACCCTATGGGACCTAATTTTTCAAACATTTTTTAAGCGGATTTAAAATTCACAAATTGCTTCGAAAATTTTAAGTAATTTTCAAATTATCCCATAAAATATATAAAAAAAAATTCAGCAAAATATATTCAGTAGTTTTTTAAATAAAAATTAAAATAATAATTACACTTCTTATGTGAAGCGATCACGTGACCATTATATGAAGGGATCACTTGACCCACTTTAAAATGAAATATGGCATCCATCTTGTCTCAAAATCGTGACTTTTAAAGTTCTTTTTAATTCATATTGAGTGTTGTAGCTGTCCTAAAACCGCTTTATTTTACTTAAATTCTGCGCATCTACATACTGAAACAAATCAATTACAATATATTTGAGTTTAAATGATCATCCAAATTTGATTATTTCTACAACGAAGCCTATTTTCACTTATGTAAAATGTAAACAGCAAAATATGTAGAATGAGTTGTATAAGAATTGCTACATTTCTTTAACGCAAAATTATTTAGCTCATGGAGTCTGCATAGCTGATATGAATGAAATATTTATTGATTTTACAGAGAGAAAGACGATTTTTTTCGATGAAGTTTTAAGCATAGAGTTTAATTACTTATTCCTCCATGGTCTTAAGTTTTGAAATAGAATAAATTATTATAGTATTGTGATGAATGAAATGCTGCTTTTATAGAGAGAGCCAGTCGTGTTATATTTCGATGGCGCCATTTGAATATATTTCAGTTGTTTTTGATGAAGTTTTCAAATATAATAAATTATTGTAGTATTATGATAATGTTAAAAACATTATCGAGGAGCCAGGAGATTTATATTTAATTAACGTCATTTGAATGAAGTTCATTTTTTTCAATGAACTTTTAAGTTTTCAAATATAATAAATTAATGTAGTATTGTGATAATTTTTAAAATATTACCGGGGAATGTGTCGCATTTTAGAGATGTTTAAATGAAATTGCTTTGAAATTGGAAAGTGTTTCATAATCAATGCTTTATGCATGATTGATCCTTCTTGTTAACTCATGTGATAGTTTGAGCACTTCCATTGGAGACCGTTTCAAATATCAAATATCAAAAAAATATTAATTTTACTAGTTATTAAAATGCATACTATTTAGTATTAATATAAATTGCAAAGCTGTCAATGGTAGAGCTGTTTGTTTAGTTTTCGTTAGTTGGAGGAATGTTGCAATTTTCCGAGATACCAGATTTAGCAATATTTCAATATGGAAATGAATACAGTAAAGTATATTGCGTGTTGAAGGACGCATTGTCAGTAAACGAGTATAAAGAACTCGACAGACTGGCGGCATGACTGACCGATGATAATCAAAGAATTTATGGAATACCAGATAGTTACGAAAATCTGCAACCCTAGTACAGATAGCTCCGCGCCTGTCAAAATCAACACGGAATGAAACACATGGATCTATATACAACCTAACGTTCGAGCCAACCAGAGGGAAGAAGAGAGCCTCAAGCAAAGAAAGGTGGCGTTAAAAAGTCTTGCAAAAAGCGGTTGCACAACAGATTAAAGAATATTTTCCTTCTAGATAAAGGGTCAATTAGCACTCATGACGCCGCTTATTACATATATCTACCGCTTTATCATATTTCAGTGATGGCTCGTGGTTTGGGTGAAACAGATTTAACGGCGGGATTCCCCCTCCTCGACGACGAACATAATCTAGACATATCACACTACTGGCACAAGTGTTTTCAATTATTATTTAAAATAGTCAAACGAGTCTAAAAAATTCGATAAGTAATAAAAATAATAACCCATTTAGCTGATAACTTTAAGTGAAGCAGCGCTTATCCTGCGTTATTTTCTTAACCTCACGAGCCACCACTGTCATATTTCTACCTCTGTAAAATGCTACATTTATTCGATGTTGAAATAATTCTGGAATTTAGATCACGGTTCAAATGATGTAAATAGAAGCTCTTTTTGTTTTTCTATATGTGCATGAGAATAGCAATAATATTTCACTCCATGGATTAAAAATTATTGAGTAATATTACATTACACATTTTAAAATATTAGAATTTGTAACATATTTCTAAATTCTTAAATATGTAATTACTTTTAAACAACGCTATTATTTTAAAGTTAATCTATATATTTTTACTTTCATATGCTTCATTCAGCACTTACTTCAGCACTGATAAAGAGTGAGTTCGAGCCGTTTAATTCAAAATGGATTATATTACTAGAATTATAATACAGTTCAACTTAATACTTCAACTATATAAAAATAAAAATACTATCATCACAGTCGCTTAATGAACAAATACTCAATTGGCCAGGAGAAGATGCGTGGTTCGAAGCCCGGCTAGGACAATTAATAATGGTGATACTAAAATTTTACAATTAATAATTGTAATATTAAAATATTTACATTCTAACTTGAAAACCTATGTCGGGAAAATCAAATTCAAAGATTATTCCCTTGAAAGAAGAAACGTGATTAGATTTATTTTGCATGAGGGTTGTTTCACATTTCTCAGTATTTCTTTTCAAAACTTACGGAAGTAACTATTTTTATTGCCGAAATTCACTTAATATTATATTTTGTACAAGGAATATTTGTAAATTGCCTCACGTGCGAAATAATTAATATAGTTGAAATAACCTTTAAATACTGTTATTTATTTAATATTATTAATTTATCAAAATATTTTGATTTTTTTTTCTTTTTTAACTGACCAAAAAATGATTATTTCTTTTAAACACATATAAAATGCGTTTAAAAATTTTAATGAAAACAAAGTAAAGTTAATACAGTTAATAGCTTTTAGTTTTCTTTTATTTCTCTCTTATAACCATGAGGAATATTTTTGAATAAATACCAATCAAATACCTTTAAACAGCAAATAAACAATTGAGTTCAAGCAATTAAATTTAATCATAGTCTCGGGTGGGCAAATAAAAATATTGAGAAAATTGTAAATGGTAAAGGGACCCAATTTAAAATCTCACATGAAGGCACAGCATTGCCACTAAATTGCTTTACCATGAAACAGTGGAAGTTCCGCTACTGCTTCATAGTAAACAGTTTGGTGGAACAGCAACAACAACAAAAAAAAATTAATAATTTGTTCTTTAAGGATAATAGGTTTACAAAAGTTCACTAGTATAACGCATCTTATAAAATAAGCATATGTTAATTTAACGTAATAACTTAAACACAAACTGTGAACAAATGCCCTCATTTAGTATCTAGATGAGATCAAACGGTGTGGTGTGAATGTATAAAATTTCCAACAATATAGAAATATATTAATGTAAATTGCACAATTAATGTTAATATATAATTCCTATTCACTGAAATTTGCAAAGCCACTAAATTCATGAAGATGAAAAAATATATTTAATGGAGCTGTTTTAAGCACATTTTTCGAGATGCATTTACATTCAGAACTATCATTTTCAACATTTTTAGAACAAACTACAAGTTCTACAAAAATACATTTAAGAAAAAAAATGATAATAATAATTTATCAAATTACTTTTATCCTAATGACAAAAGCATCATTTATAATGTTTATTAAAATTTTAAAAAAATCATCGATTACAAAAATGTTACCAATACCGTATTTAGTATAACTGAAAAATTTGGTTGTAATACAATCCAATTTGACGTAGTTATTTATCATTAATTAAAATTGTTATTGGAAAATAAGAGGGCATCCACAAATCAATTTCCGTTGCAAATAAAACTTTTACCACTTCTTCAAATGTATTTCATGCAGGTAAAGCTATTACGTCATTATTATGTCGATTCACAGTTTGTATTAAAGCATTCAAGTAACTCTGCTTCCTAACCAGAGTTTGAATGCTGGCCCTGTTCAGGAATGCCGAACTCTGTGAGATGATTTTGATTTACAGCGAATGCAACCGATTTCATAGTCTTACAGTACAGTGAGGGAATACTATCGTCGTTTTTATCTTTTCTTCTAGAGTTTTTATTCCGCGACTAGTATGTCGATTGCAATCAACAGGTTCGTTTCGTCGTCGATATAGCTCCTCGGGAAGGCAACAAATACTAACGGAAAATGATGAAATAGACATTTTATCCTTTTTCTCATCCATATGCGAGTGTCCAGCCGTAAGTACTGAACAACATCTTCCTTGGTCTATCGGAACCCGTCACCTGCTGTACCGCATGCAAGATTTCTCATCGCTTCGTCTATGAGGGCTCTCATTCTAGTGGGAAAAGTGCAATGACAAAAATGTGTTAGAAATTTATTGTCTAACTGAAATTATTTATTGTCTAACTAAGTCTACTGAAAACGGTGGTTTTAAATGATCCTAGTTGATTTCAAAACTTGAAGGGCATGCTTATTTTACCATAGATTTTGCCAAAAAAATACTGGACAGGCCGTCAAAATCATAATAATCTGTTTTATTTACCCTATTTAAGTGTTAAAATAACTAACTTTTAAACAGTATCGTCTACCTATCTTTAATAGTTTAACAAACCATGGGAATTTTTTTTTAAACCCCGCTAAATTCTTTCTGTGCATCAATTCAATTTGTGAACGGCCCCCGGATTCATGAATTTTGATGATTAAAAATGTATTGAAAGTCACAAGAAAGTGGAATCACGAGAAAGTCAGGAAGTCAAGAATGGTCACGAGAAAGTCAGGAAGCTTGACAATTTATTTCGTCCTAAATTTAAACTTTTAAGAACCAAATTTTTCTTTAATTTGACTAAATGAAGTCTTGATAATATTTTTGTAATTTGACTTTTCGATAGAGGGGCTCTATAAAAAGTTAATTTTCTTAACTTTTTACAAAAATATGGTATACCGTTTAAACTACTATTTCATAACTTTCTACCTTATTTAAAGCATTTTTGCAATTGGAATTATGGGTCTGTGCAACCAACGGTTCAAACAATCTTCCACTGTTCACGTTTTGTAGGACACTCTGTATAATTATAATACAGCTTGACTTCGCTGAGATGCATTATGCTGTTAAACTCAAAAGAATTGTTTTTCTATCGTAACATCGATGTTTAAATACTATATCAATGTAAAGTAAACTTATGTCTTGACACGGCAACCACTTCAATATCATGTATGCGCATATCTAGTATATGTGTATTCGATTGGGTGGTATAATTAATGAGTGCATAATATGCTACGTGACTTGGCTGAGATGCGTCATGATTTAAACTCAAAAGATTTTATTTTCCTATCGTAATATCGATGTTTCGGTCCACTTTTATAAATATTCCAAAATTTATAGGTTACAAATCTAAATAAGATGAGAAAAGTTTCATTAGAAAATTTCTATATATAATGTTCTAAATTGCATATTTAAATCCTAATACCAATACAGAGTACATTACAGGTGTAAAAAAAATCTGAATCTGATCAGTCAGTTTTAAATACTTACTTATGTGCTCATACTATTCATCAAATAAGCACATTCTTGCTTAGCTCGTTATTGACCAATCCTGCCAAACCCTAATAAATTCCTTCTAGAGCTTCTATACATACATTAAGAATGCACCAAATGTTTTAAATGATCAATAAATAAAAATGTAAAATTAAAAAACTTTGTACATTGTATATATGTGTGCTTATTAATTGTAAAAATGTGTGAATTGACGAAACTAGTATTAAAATTAGAATAACTTCGTTAAAATCAGCATGTTATGCAAAAATTAATAGTATCGACTGGTTTTGAAGGCAAAAAACAGACTTCGTTGTCAGAACACACAAGAAGTGCAACCTTCACTCGTTAGAGAAAGATCAGCGACTAATGCAAGAACAAAAAATATGTCAGAAGCAGAGAAAGGGTGTTGCCAACGGTGAAAGAAGAAAAGGGTGTTTAATTGGGCTTTTATATATGAAAAACTGAACAAGTGATTTGAAACCTTTTGTTGGACGTTCACCATCGTCTTTGGTATTTTATCGTTTATTCATCGTGTCGCAACTCTTGTTCCTTCCGTCTCCTTTTTCTTCTCTCGTCGTTCACAACATCCTTTCTCTGCTTCTACCGAATTAGCTGTTCTTGCATCAATCGCCGATCTTTCTTTGGCGAGTGAAGGCTGTGCTTCTTATGTGTCCTAATGAAGAAGATTGTTTTTGTCTTCGAAACTGGTCGATACTATAGATTTTTGTTCTATATGCTACTTTTAGCGAAGTTATTTTAATTTTATTCTTTAGCAGCAGTTTGAGCTGTACCTATTTAATACTAATTTTGCATAAGACTCTGAATATTGGGAAAATAATTAAGTGACTTTTCAACTAAGAAACAATGTAAGAAAAATAATGCAATTTAATTATTTATTAAATAATGCAATTTCATGTAAGAAAATGACATCGTTCATTCATTCTAAATTATTAGTTTTAATTATTTTTGTTTTTCTCCTCGTTACTGTTGGCGTTTCTGTCTGTAAATATGCAGGGAAAATCTGCACATATCCAAGAAAAATACTGTTAGCTTTTAAACTGAGAAATAATGTAAGAAAAATAATGCAATTTAATTATTTATTAAATAATGAAATTTTAATGCAAGAAAACGACATCATTCATTCCTTCTAAATAATTGATTTTAATTATTTTTCTTTCTCTCCTCGTTACGGTTGGCGTTTCTGTCTGTAAATATGCAGGGAAAATACTGTAAAAATGCAGGGAAAATCTGAGAATATGCAGGGAAAATACTGCAAATATGCAGGGAAAATCTGCAAATATGCAGGGAAAATACTGTTGGCTTTTAAACTAAGAAATGATGTAAGAAAAATAATGCAATTTTAATGTAAGAAAATGACATCATTCATTCCTTCTAAATAATTAATTTTAATTATTTTTCTTTCTCTCCTCGTTACTGTTGGCGTTTCTGTCTGTAAATATGCAGGGAAAATACTGTAAATATGCAGAGATAATCTGCAAATATGCAGGGAAAATACTGTTGGCTTTTTAAACTAAGAAATAATGTAAGAAAAATAATGCAATTTAATTATTTATTAAATGATGCAATTTTAATGTAAGAAAATGACATCATTCATTCCTTCTAAATCATTAGTTTTAATTATTTTTGTTTTTTCTCCTCACTACTGTTGGCGTTTCTGTCTGTAAATATGCATGCAGGGAAAATACTGTAAATATGCAGGAAAAATCTGCAAATATGCAGAGAAAATCTGCAAATATGCAAGGAAAATACTGTTGGCTTTTGAACTAAGAAAAATAAAAATAATGCAATTTAATTATTTATTAAATAATGCAATTTTAATGTAAGAAAATGACATCATTCATTCTTTCTAAATCATAAGTTTTAATTATTTTTGTTTTTCTCCTCGTTACTGTTGTCTTTTCTGTTTGTAAATATGCAGGGAAAATAAGGACGGCTGACAGCTGAAAATGAGCTTATACGGTCCCCTCCCCCCCTCTTTTATACATTATGAGAACCTTACTTTCAAGATGCTTCAGATCACCTTTTCCGATCAAACTATACTCTTTATAAAAGAAACCACATGCAAAATGTCCTACCACGTGTACATGAATGACAACTGTCCTATTTCCTAACTTCCTAAATAAAAATAACATGGGCGGGGCTGGGGAAATGGCCTCCCCACCCACCCACCTCGAATTATAAGTTCAGATTAGGCTCAATCGTTAGTGCATCGTTAGTGCACGTTAGTGCACGTATGCATTTCGTTAGTGCACAGTCCCCCCTTCAGGTGCTGCGAAAAAAAATATAACATGGGCAGGGCTGGGGAAATGGCCTCCCCACCCACCCACCTCGAATTATAAGTTCAGATTAGGCTCAATCGTTAGTGCATCGTTAGTGCACGTATGCATTTCGTTAGGGCACAGTCCCCCCCTTCAGGTGCTGCGAAAATAAAAATAACATGGACGGGGCTGGGGAAATGGCCTCCCCACCCACCCACCTGGAATTATAAGTTCAGATTAGGCTCAATCGTTAGTGCATCGTTAGTGTACGTATGCATTTCGTTAGTGCACCCCCTCCCCTCAAGTAATACAAAAATGAAAATATATGAAAATTGTAAGGAGGAAGCACAGTGCTGTACAGGAGATAGAAACAATCTCCATTATACCCCCATGTTAGCAAACAAATTGTTAGATTTTTGCCGTCTTTTACCAATATGGGTGCCGTGATGAATAATATTTTCAATTATGACCAAGCAACCGAATCAAGTTGTTCATCAGAAAGCATGTTCAACGACTTGAATAATCGTGTCTTTCATCACGTGAATTTGCCAATACATGTTGATAAATTTATTCCTGAACTTATAGATTCCATTCTTGGAGCTATAAACTTGATTGGTGCTAAAGAAACATACAGAAACGACAAAACAGGCGATGCCAAAGATGAATTGTTGATTATTTTTATACTAAAGAAGGAACATAAAAACAGAAATAATTGTTTTTCATCAATAGAACAGGAATGCGATAGCAGCCATCATCTTTCTCCAGACCCTAAGAGGCATGAGCATAGCAGTCCCCCGCATCCACCGGAACAAGAAGAAATTAAGAAAAACTATTCTTTAGAGAATTGGCGCAGTTTAGCTACAGCAAAGAAACGGAAGCGAAGAAACTACTTAGACTCGGATCCATCTATATTGACATGTAACAGAAGCAGTAAAGCTAAAACAAAGTTCTTGGCATTCTCAAAAATGCCAATTCGTTAGGTTTGAAGTCGATTAATATTGATGGAAAGCATCACACGTTCAGCAATACCTGTTCATTTGATTCCATTATTCAAATATTATTCGCAGCCTATGCAGATAATGAAAAATATTCGGAGTTTGTAGATAACTATTCAAAAGAATTACTTGTTGAATTAATTCGTAGTGGGGTGCGTGATGGTATCACAGTTCAAACATATAGAAAACAGGCTGCTATCTTACTTAACCATTTCAAAGAAGAACCATTTAAAAAAAATGCTGATCTCATTTATGTAAACGCAGCCACAACTGCAAAATATTTATTAAGGAAATTATTTAAAGATTTTTAAAGTGCTACCGAAATAGTGGAATGTTTTAATTTGTTTGTTTGAGACCCAGACCGTCCGACCTACCAGAAAGATGTAAGGTAACCGGCCGGGAAGTACCACCCAATTTAGACCGGAACCCAGTGGGGGAGGCATCCACAGGGACCGTACCCTCCTTCCCCTAACACCAACCTCTCGAAAGGACTTTTGGACCCACCTGTTTAACGTGATCGTACTCCGCATGAACACGGCGGCAGTTGTGGCAGCGTGCAAATCCAGCGCACAAACCACCGGGCTACCCCGCCCGAAATGTGCCAACAGCACGCGGTGTTCCCAAGTGGTCACCCACCCAAGTACTAACCGCGCCCGATGCTACTTGATTTCGATGATCTAACGAGAACCGGTGATTTCAGCACGGTACGGCCGTTGGCTTGGAAAGTTTTAGTTGTAATGCTACCAATAACTTTGCTAAAATTGTCATTAGTTTTTCTTTACGTAACAACAACATGGATTATTTTCAAGATGCGTTACACAGTGTGTTAAATCCAAACATAAAATGCAACATCTGTGGAGGAATTACTAAAATACATTATAATTTTAAGTCTCATATTTTTTTTAGAATTGTTACGTGAACAATGAGCATCCATCCCATTTCAACTTGGATATCAACATACCATTATCATCAGTCCCACATATATTGAATCTAGGTAGTAAGAAATACCAATTGAGAGGTGTGATTAATTTCCTGGCTCCGTCAGCAAAAACGTCCAATGCGATCGGTCGTTGCTTTCGTCTGCATAACAATGTGTGGGAGAAAGTGGATGATCTCTCCAATTCTATCTAACTCGTAAGGATAAATACTGAAGTTCAAAAATGCCAAATTTTGGTATACTCAGAATAAAAACGATTCATGTTTTACATATCCGAAATGATAGCATTCTTAAGTAGGTGTTTATATTCATTTCAAGAATTATATATTACATTAATTGTGTTATGATAGCCTCTCATGTTTTTGTTTTTATTTTGGAATGATATAAATTTTTTGATGATATAAATTGCAGTTTTATATCGTCATTTATAATGCTACGAATGTTTATTGTAAATTCTGGACCATTTCGTAAAGTGTATTATTTTTACTAAATTCTTTTAAATTATATTTCAGGTTCTACAATTTAGTACTAAATTTCTTTTAACACGTTCAAAGGCCTAATAGTCTACAAATAATTTTTATAAAAATCGGGAAATGTAAAGTAAATCAGACTTGGGGATGTTGGTTAATTTTGATAACGTTACAGTTACGTTGTAAAAAATGAGAAACCAGTAAAGCTAAATTTTCCCCATTCCCCCCCCCCCCCCCTATTTCCTCAGCCACGCACACGTTATTTTTGTATTAATTGGGGAGTGCACATCAGGGACGTACGTAGAATTCGAAATTTGGATAGTTAGGAAATTGGAGGTGGGCTGATGGGGCCGTTCCCCCAGCAACGCACACGTTATTTTTGTATTACTTAGGGGGTGGGGGGTGCACTAATGAAATGCATACGTGAACTAACGTGCACTAACGATGGAACCTAATCAGAACGTATAATTCGAGGTGGGTGGGGAGGCCATTTCCCCAGCCCTGCGCATGTTACTTTTATTTTCGCAGCACCTGAAGGGGGGACTGTGCACTAAAGAAATGCATACGTGCACTAACGTGCACTAACGATGCACTAACGATTGAGCCTAATTTGAACTTATAATTCGAGGTGGGTGGTTGGGGAGGCCATTTCCCCAGCCCCGCCCATGTAATTTTTATTTTCGTAGCACCTGAAGGGGGGACTGTGCACTAACGAAATGCATACGTGCACTAACGTGCACTAACGATGCACAAACGATTGAGCCTAATCTGAACTTATAATTCTAGGTGGGTGGGTGGGAAGGCCATTTCCCCAGCCCCGCCCATGTTATTTTTATTTTCGTAGCACTTGAAGGGGGGGGACTGTGCACTAACGAAATGCATACGTGCACTAACGTGCACTAACGCTGCACTAACGATTGAGCCTAATCTGAACTTATAATTCGAGGTGGGTGGGTGGGGAGGCCATTTCCCCAGCCCCGCCCATGTTATTTTTATTTTTTGTAATGCCTGAAGAGGGGGCTGTGCACTAACGAAATGCTTACGTGCACTAACGTGCACTAACGATGCACTAACGATTGAGCCTAATTTGAACTTTAAACTCGAGATGGGCGGGGCTGGCGAAATGGACCTCCATGATAGAGAGAAGCGGGATTCGTCGCTAAAGACAACATGACTCCAATCGGACACTGTCCAAGCTGACAAAGCTCGGCACCAATACGGACGGTTCTGTCTATGTTGAGGGGTCAGTAGTAGGTTCCTTAATGGACGTTCATACATAATCCCACCTTCTTCCATGTGTTTTCGAATAGTATCCCTTGATACAGGATGCATGGAGGTTGTCAAGTGCCTTCGACTGACTGATAGCGACGCCAAATTCTGTATACGTTACCCCTCTCCTGACAGCAGGATCCTCTTGAGCAGGTGTTTGTCTGAGGCTCTTGAGCCTCTGTGATAGTTACATGTGTTTTCTCTGATCCACTGTCGCCAACACCGCGTAACTACCATATCGCCCCAACCAATATAGCGACTAATATGTCAATTGAACCAATCAAGTTCTCTTCACCATATAATGCGACTTCTCTCCAAATCCGATAATTGTTCGTAGCGCCTTGGAGTACGGCTCAAAGGCAATTTGTACACAGCTTGTAATATCAAAGCAGAAAATCCGATTCTCATTGAGTGAGAATACCGGTCGTTTTAAATGCTGCACGATGCGTCGTTCTCATGCGCGTTGCATAAACCCTATAACATCATTGACGCTGACAGTTGGATCATTTACATAACTCTTAAAGCGACATTTGCATACCGAGTTTCGCAGTTGAAGCTCAGGTTTTTATGTGTGCATATATTTTTTTGCAGCAGAATGTAGATAAAACGTGGCTGTTATGCCGAAATAAGAGGAATAGAGCTAGGCTTAAGTTGGATGCTAATTTAAAATAGATTCTTTATCAAGACTGATTATCCATTCCAAATTAGCATTATATACATATATATGTATATAATATATATATATATATATATATATATAAATATATATATATATATATATATATATATATACACTCATGTCCGAAAATTAAGCATAATTCGTAATATACAAAAAATTCTGAGTTAATATGGATACCATGGTTCACAATCAGTTGTGGAGAATCGTGAGACGAAGGTAAATCATTATGCATATGCAAAACACTTTCCAACTTCAATGCAATTTCATTTAAACATCTCTAAAATGCGATACATTCCTCGGTAATATTTTAAAAATTATCACAATACTACATTAATTTATTATATTTGAAAACTTAAAAGTTCATCGAAAAAAACTGAACTTTGTTCAAATGATGTCAATTAAGCATAAATCCTCTGGCTCCTCGGTAATGTTTTTAACACTATCATAATACTACAATAATTTATTATATTTGAAAACTTCATCAAAAACAACTGAAATTTATTCAAATGACGCCAGAGAAATATAAAACGCCTGGCTCTCTCTATAAAAGCAGCATTTTATTCATCACATTTTCCCATTTATTTCATTCATCACAATATTATAATAATTTATTTTGTTTAAAAACTTTATTTTATTTAAAAGACCATGGAGGTACAAGTGATTAAACTCTATGTTTAAAACTTCAACTAGAAAAATCGTCCTTCTCTCTAAAATCAATGAATATTTCATTCATATCAGCTATGCAGACTCCATGAGCTAAATAATTTTGCGTTAAAGAAATACAGCAATTCTTATACAACTCATTTTACATATTTTGCTGTTTACATTTTATAAGGGAAAAATAGGCTTCGTTGTAGAAATAATGAAATTTGGATGATCATTTAAACTCAAATATATTGTAATTGCGTTGTTTCAGTATGTAGATGCACAGAATTTAAGCAAAAATAAAGCGGTTTTAGGACGGATACAACACTCAATATGAATTAAAAAGAACTTTAAAAATCATGATTTTGAGACAAGATGGATGCCATATTTCATTTTGAAGTGGGTCACGTGATCTTATCATATCATGGCCACGTGATCGCTTCATATAAGAGGTGTAATTATTATTTTAATTTTTATTTAAAAAACTACTGAATATATTTAGCTGACATTTTTTTTATATATTTTATGGAATAATTTGAATATTACCTAAAATTTTCGAAGCAATTTGTGAATTTTAAATCCGCTTAAAAAATGTTTGTAAAATTAGGTCCCATAGGGTTCAATGTATTTCATTTTTTCAATCCGGGTTCAATCCAAAACTAATTGGGTGATATTATTCATTTATATTCCCATGGGTCCTACAGACCGTCTAAACAACAGACTAAAATTTCATTTTGATTAAGTCATTTTTACGGCAGTTATCGTGCTAACGGACAGACAGACAATCAGAATGAACAAAGTCATAAACACTTTTCAACTTCGTTGTAAAGTGTTAAAAAAGGGATTCATAAAGTAAAATATTACACGGGTTATTGCAACTGATTAAAAGGAAAGTTTTTAAACATAGGATGAAAATTATCATTAATAACATACTGGGCAAGAGCCGTAGATAATTTACTATTTTCACCTCGAACATGTTCAGCTAAACGGATACCGACAGTATTTAACAAGAAAGATCAATCATGCTTAAAGCATTGATTATGAAACACTTTTCAACTTCAATGCAATTTTATTTAAACATATCTAAAATGCAATACATTCCTAAGTAATATTTTAAAACTTATCACAATACTTCATTAATTTATTATATTTGAAAACTTAAACCTTCATCGAATAAAATGAACTTCATTCAAATGACGGCATTGAAATATAAATTGCCTGGTTTAAACATCTCTAAAATGTTATACATTCCTCGGTAATAGTTTTAGAATTATCAAAATACTATGATAATTTATTATATTTGAAAACTTCATTGAAAACAACTGAAATTCATTCAAATGACGTCATAAAAAATAACACGCCTGGATCTCTCTATAAAAACAGCATTTCATTCATAACATTTTCCCATTTATTTCATTCACCACAATACTATAATAATTTATTTTATTTAAAAATTAAGACCATGGAGAGCTACAAGTAATTAAACTCTATGCTTCAAACTTCATCGAAAAAAAATCGTCCTTCTCTTTGTAAAATCAATGAATATTTCATTCATATCAGCTATGCAGACTCCATGGGCTAAATAATTTTGTGTTAAAGAAATACAGCAATTCTAATACAATTCATTCTACATATTTTGCTGTTTACATTTTACATAAGTGAAAAATAGGCTTCGTTGCAGAAATAATCAAATTTGGATGATCATTTAAACTGAAATATATTGTAATTGCGTTGTTTCAGTATGTAGATGCACAGAATTTAGACAAAAATAAAGCGGTTTTAGGAGGGATACAACACTCAATATGAATTAAAAAGAACTTTAAAAATCACGATTTGAGACAAGATGGATGCCATATATCATTTTGAAGTCGTGATCTTTTCATATCATGGTCACGTGATCGCTTCATATAACAGGTGTTATTATTATTTTAATTTTTATTTAAAAAACTACTGAATATCTTTTGCTGAATTTTTTTTATATACTTTATGGGATAATTTGAATATTGCCTAAAATTTTCGAAGCAATTTATGAATTTTAAATCCGCTTAAAAAATGTTTGAAAAATTAGGTCCCATAGGGTTCAATGTATTTCATTTTTTCAACCCGGGTTCAATCCAAAACTAATTGGGTGATATTATTCATTTATATTCCCGTTGGTTCCACAGACCGTCTGAACAACATACTAAAATTTCATTTTGATTAAGTTATTTTTACGGCAGTTATCGTGCTAACGGACAGACAGACAGACAGACAGGATGAACAAAGTCATAAACACTTTTCAACTTTGTTGTAAAATGTTAATAAACAAGAAAGATCAATCATGTTTAAAGCATTGATTATGAAACACTTTCCAACTTCAATGCAATTTTATTTAAAAAAGTCGAAAATGCAATACATTCCTCGGTAATATTTTAAAACTTATCACAATGCTACATTAATTTATTATATTTGAAAACTTAAACCTTCATCGAAAAAAATGAACTTTATTCAAATGACGGTATTGAAATATAAATTGCCTGGTTTAAACATCTCTAAAATGGGATACATTCCTCGGTAATATTTTTAAAACTATCATAACACTACAATAATTTATTATATTTGAAAACTTCATCGAAAACAACTGAAATTTATTCAAATGACGTCATAGAAAAATAACACGCCTGGATCTCTCTATAAAAACAGCATTTCATTCCTAACATTTTCCCATTCATTTCATTCGTCACAATACTATAATAATTTATTTTATTTAAAAATCAAGACCATGGAGCTACAAGTAGTTAAACTCTATGCTTAAAATTTCATCGAAAAAAATCGTCTTTCTCTTTGTAAAATCAATGACTATTTCATTCATATCAACTATGCAGACTCCATGAACTGAATGATTTTGTGTTTAAGAAATACAGCAATTCTAATACAACTCATTCTACATATTTTGCTGTTTACATTTTATATAAGTGAAAAATAGGCTTCGTTGTAGAAATAATCAAATTTGGATGATCATTTAAACTCAAATATATTGTAATTGAGTTGTTTCACAGTATGTAGATGCACAGAATTTAAGCAAAAATAAAGTGATTTTAGGACGGATACAACACTCAATATGAATTAAAAAGAACTTAAAAAATCACGATTTTGAGACAAGATGGATGCCATATATCATATTGAAGTGGGTCATGTGATCTTTTCATATCATGGTCACGTGATCGCTTCATATAAGAGGTGTAATTATTATTTTAATTTTTATTTAAAAAACTACTGAATATATTTCGCTGAATTTTTTTTTATATATTTTATGGAACAATTTGAATATTATCTAAAATTTTCGAAGCAATTTGTGAATTTTAAATCCGCTTAAAAAATGTTTGAAAAATTAGGTCTCATAGGGCTCAATGTATTTCATTTTATCAACCCGGGTTCAATCCAAAACTAATTGGGTGATATTATTCATTTATATATAGGTCCTACAGACCGTCTGAACAACATACTAAAATTTTTTTTTGATTAAGTCATTTTTACGGCAGTTATCGTGCTAACGGTCAGACAGACAGACAGACAGACAGACAGAATGAACAAAGTCATAAACACTTTTCAACTGTGTTGTAAAGTGTTAAAAAAGGACGACAGATGTCACAAAGATGCCAACTGGACATGTTTTTGAAGGGACGAATTATTGTAATGCTGGAATCCAGTCGATCCCAAACGGAAGCATCTCGAATTTTGAATGTGCCTCAGTGTGTGATCTTCAGACTGTGGCAGAAGTTCCAAACCACGGGAGATATTACCCGACAACCAGTACATACCAAGTCGGCCAAGGTTACAAATCGTTCGGCAAGACCGATATTTGGTGATAACTGCGTGTCGTCAGTGGAAGCGTTCTGCCAGACAACTGGATTCAATCCTGACAGCCGCCACAAGAGTCACTGTTTTGAGACGAACTGCTTACAGGAGACTCAGACATGATGGTCTCTATGCCAGACGACTAGCAGTTTGCATCCTCCTGACGTCTGCACAGAAACGCGCGCGTTTATAGTAGAGTTTAGAACATCGGTAGTGGAGTGGACAACAGTGACGCAATGTCATGTTCAGTGACGAATCCAGGTTTAGCCTACAAACTGATTCTCGTCGTACCACGATCTGGAGAGAACGTGGAACGCGTTTTCACTCGGAAAATATGGAACGATATCGTTTTCAGTTTAGGGGAGTCATGGTCTGGGCAGGCATCATGATGGACGGCCGCAAAAGACCTCCACATATTTGGTTTGACACCGGGTCGGTTACCGATCAGGGATACAGAGACGAAGTCCTTGAGCCTACCGTTCGATTGCTTCGAGGTGCTGTTGGTCCTGATTTCATATTCATGGATTATAACGCGCCTCCTCACCGTGCGGCCTTGGTTGTCAAATTCCTTCAAACTAAAGATATCCAGCACATTCAGTGGCCTGCCAACTCTCCTTATATCAATCCAATAGAGCATGTGTGGGATATGCTCGGGAGACATCTTACATCCCTCCGATACCCACCAAGCTCCATTCCGGAATTGAAAACTGCTCTCCGTGAGGCTTGGAACTCTTTGCGCACACAACACATCCAAACCCTCATTGAAAGTATGGGAAATCTTTGTGCAGCATGCGTGGCTACCCGAGGTTCCCACACACCGTATTAAACAGCAGCATCACATTGTTTTAATCATTCTGTTTCACTGAGGTTGACACTGGTATTGCGACCCTTTTTCTTTCAACTCTTTTCTTTGGATAATGAAAGTCGTTATTATCCTTGTTTTGATTTGTTTTCTGCTTTTATAACCCTATTACACCCGCATACCGCGTTTCCTTCCATTCCGATGTAGATTTTCTGAAATTTTCACATAAACAGCAACTATGCTTAACTTTTGGACATGAGTGTACATTTTGGACATTGTAAGATCAATATATATATCAATATATACATATATATATATATATATATATATATATATATATATATGTGTATATATATATATATATATATATATATATATATATATATATATATATATATATATATATATATATACTGCTCACAACACCATGAAGAAATTGATGTATCCTTATGAAATTTGCAGAATATGAATGTAACGTGGAGATGTGCTAATGATCTAAAAATTATACCTTGAAGATGAAAGCATGGAAGCCGACGTGGTTGTCGAGTGGTCAAGGCAAGCGTTTCCGTAGAAATCGCTCGACCGCCACGTTGTGGGTTCGAGCCCCACGTAAGGCATGGATGTTTGTGTTGTGGGCGCAATGTGATCCGCCCCCCTCTGGTGCGCCTGTTGCAACCTCAATGGACGGCTAAATGGTTCACACTCTGGCCGCTGTAATAAAGGCGAATGACGAAGGTCAAAGTGCCTGGCCATTTGAAAAATAAAATGAAAGCATGGAACTTTATTGACATTAGATCAATATGGAATAGGCCCACCGCGAGCGGCTATGCAGGAGTGAATACGACGAGGTATCCCGTCAATGAGATGGTCAGTGGTGTGCTGAGGGATGGCATTCCACACAGCATGCAATTGGGCTTGTAACTGAACATGGTTTGCTGGGATTTGGCGTTCTCTAAATCGGCGACCCATGATGTCCCGGATATGCTCAATTGGCGACAAATCCGGAGAATATGCTGGCCAAGGCAGGATATCAAAACCTTGTACACTATTCATTGTTACCCGTGCAGTATGTGGCCTGGCATTATCCTACTGAGAAGCAGTCTAGGCCTGGTTGACAGATATGGCTGTACCACAGGTCTCATAATATCAGAGACGTATCGTTGTGCCGTGCTACTGCCCGAAACGTGGACCAAAGTTGTTCGTCCACCAAATGTTATACCACCCCAAACCATGGTACCACTTAGGGGGCTGTGTGGCGATTGATAGAAAAAGCTTTGGTGGCGTTCTTGAAAGCGCCGCCATACGCGAGTACGGCCATCTGGCCGGAATCGTGATTCATCCGTGAACAGAATGTTTCGCCAATCTGTCGACCAATTACGTCTCATTTGACACCACTGGAGGCGAAGTAGCCAGTGAAGACGTTGAAACGGTAGGTGTCGAAAAGGTCGTCTATCTCGGAGTTCTGCGTCATGCAAACGGTTTCGAATTGTTTGCGTCGAAACCACGTTACCTGTAGTGTGGGATAAATGTCGTTGTAACACGGTTGCTATGGTAAACGGCTTCCGCACAATGTTTCTCAGAAGCATACTATTTTCACGTGGTGTGGTGCATCTGGAAGCTCCAATACCTGATCTTCGTGTCGTTTCGTTGTCTCTCACGAGCCGTAACACACACCGTCGAACTGTGTTCACATCACGACCTTCGAAGCGAACACAGCGATCCTTCGAAGGCTCAATCCACCCTCACGTAAAACAATAGTTTGTTGCCACTCTGTTAACGACAACTGAACGTATGCGGTACGTTGACGTACTCTTGGCATACTGTTATGATTTTCACAACCTGAAACCAATGACGCTACAATTTAGCTGTGATATCGCTCCTCCTTGACCTGACGCTTTTATGCTGTTCGGCAAGATGTTACGTCACTATGCGTAACGAAACTGTGATATTTGCATATCTCTCCTTACTGTTTCCATTGCCTGACTTACATGAAGCTGCACCTACAACTTTATGGTGTTGATATTTCAGTTGTGAGCAGTGTATATACAGGGTGGTCATAAAAAAACTTCCCCGATATATGAACCTCTAGCGGCTTATCCGCTCAACCAGTCGAAAGGAAATTTCAGGTATTGTTATTTGAAGATATGCGTTTGGGATTCTGATGATTTCAAACAATAGAGCTCTCACGGTTACGGTTACAGCAAAAAAATTTCGACATTTTTGAATGGCAACACCCACTTTTTTCCTACGCAAATTGATCACCGCATTGAAAAACCATAAATAGCGTTGGAACGATACACGTATGACGAAAATTGGCGTCGTAAAACATTTGCAAAGAAGAGCATTGTAAAGGGCCAATGACAATACAAGAGAGGAGAGGGAAAAAAACTTTTATTGGAATTACAAGTTTTCAACGTGCCCACCTTCGCAGACAATAAAGCACTGCATGCGGGAGATTGTTGACAACAATGACGAACGTAACATCGCAAGAGGAATCTGTATAACTTCACGTTTTATGGCAACTTTCAATTCTGACAAATCTCGTAGATTTGATGTGTACACCTTAGATTTCAGATAACCCCAGAACCAGAAATCCATCGGAGTGAGGTCGGAGAATCGCGGTGACCACGAAACTGCAAAGTTACGGGAGATGACTATTACTAAAGTTCTGTTGCAGCACTTGTCGAACACATGTACCGACGTGTGGAGAGTACCATCTTGCATCCATACAATGTCATTAACTACATTTCGCTGCTGCAATTCTGGAATTGCGTAATTTTGCAACATTATTTTATACCGAGGACCTGTGATGGAGCACTCTTGCATACCATTGGAAGTGACCTCTTCGAAGAAGTAAGGACCGAGAACGAATGTGCTTGCGATGCAGCACCACACAGTCACTTTAGCTTCGTGCAAAGGCACTGGTGCCACATCGTGAGGATTTTCGTCAACCCAGTGAACGCAGTTCTTGGAGTTTACGTTCCCAGTTAAGGAGAAATGTGCCTCATCCGTCCAGAATATCCGCAGCGGCGACCTGCTATCTTCATCATATTTGATGAGGAAAAAATTCGCAAAGTCGACATGCTGTTGTTCGTCTCCAGGTTGCAACATCTGGACGCGCTGGAATCGATAAGGCAACATCCGCAAAACAGAGCGCAGAAGCTTGGGGACTGTGGTTTTCGGTACATCCAAATTGCGAGCAACACTTCTTGCAGTACGCAATGGATCTGCACTAATCGTATTATGCACTTCCGCAACAACTTCAACAGGAACAGATGGTCGCCCGGATCGCGGTCTATCACATATGCATCCAGTTTCTTCAAATTTTTTATCAAATCACATACAATTCGTACGGAACATGGGCCTCGTCTCAGCTTATGATTTCGCCGATAAACTCGCACTGCTTCGGCAGCATTTTCCCTGTTCAGATGAAACAGCTTTATCAATTCACCTCGTTGTTTCCCTGTAAGTGTCATCTTGGTGGCGCGTTCGAACGCCTGATTAAAGAAACAATCTTCCCATACTGCTTATTAAAGGTTTTCCACAAGCAATGCTTTGCACATGGTGTTCTGTGATTGATGCTTCTACTGTCTGTCCCTGTGAATTACGCAAAGTGCGTCAATGCACCTCCTCTCTGTGTTGTCATTGGTCCTTTACAATGCTCTTCTTTGCAAATGTTTTACGCCGCCAATTTTCGTCATACGTGTATCGTTCCAACGCCATTTATGTTTTTCAATGCGCTGATCAATTTGCGCAGAAAAAAAGTGGGTGTTGCCATTCGAAAATTTCGAAAAAAAATTTCTGTAACCGTAACCGTGAGAGCTCTATTATTTGAAATCATCACAATCTCGAACGTATACCTTCAAATAACAATATCTGAAATTTCTTTTCGATTGGTTGAGCGGATTGGCCGCTAGGGGTTCATATATCGGGGAAGTTTTTTTGTGGCCACCCTGTATATATATATACATATATAATTTATAATTCTGGTTTATAATTCACTTGGTCTTTATTATTTTTCCTTCCACTAGCCAGTAGACAGTTCCAATGGTGTTCATAGTTAAATACTATCGCCATTGTCAGAAACTGGCTATTCTATCGGTTTTAATTCGAATTGTATGGCTGTCCTGATGAGAATGCAATTTCGAACTAACCGCCATTTTTTGTGTAGTTTCAATTGATTGTTCTCCATGTCTTGATCTTTAATCTTGAGCTAATTATTATTGCCTTTTCTCATTTTTGCCGTGTTTGCTTTTTTATTTAATATATATTTATATATATATATATATATATATATATATATATATATACCTTTTCAATTGTGATTTTTGTATACTAATATTCCCGTCATCCCCTTTCCATTATAGCGATAAGTAACCTTCTATTTTTATCCTTAGTCTTGGTCTATACTTATTTATTTGTAACAGATATGCTAGAGATGGATTTTTTTTTACTTACCGTAGTTTATGCATAGTTTTCGATTAAAAAATTTCAATATATATATATATATATACATTATATATAGAGAGAGAGATTACGTTCACCCAACAGTTCGGGTAAAAAAATAATATTCATAAATGAAAATATGCTTATGCAAATCCTTTTTATTATATTTTTTTTCCTAAGCATTTCATAAAAAGTCTTGCAACACTAAATTGTTTGCATTTTTCTTTAAGAGGGGAATTATTAGACCTCCCCGTCTGTCTAGATGTCTCTTCTGTCGAAGGCACATCAAAAACTCACGCTGATCTTGAAGCTTTAATGACAGACATTTCTTTGGAAATTATCCTGAAGCTCTTTAGCAAATGGTACTCATCATCTTGTTAAAAGTCCGGTATATCTTTTTGATCTTCAATTATTCCGAACATATATACACACGGCAATTACCATTCCCATTCAATTCTACAGCTCAGCCTTCAATGATGCTTTCGATAGATAATTGCCTGCTAATGGTTCCCAATTGCCTGAAGCAAATCCATTCTCTCTTCATAAGTTCTGTCATGAATTTAATTCTTGGTATTTACGCGTTTTCTTTCATCCCATATGATATCGGTGCAAAGAATATTCAGAATCGGAAATAGATGCAGTTGAGCAATAAGATGTCCAACAGAATACATGTATCCCAATCTATACTATAGTGGCCGTTTATATATGTGTCCGAGAATTTACAACGCGAATTCTGGATGTAGAAAGTAGAGATTACTCTTAAATGAGAGATACGGATCTCAAACTTTACGGAATCTGAAACTTTAATTCAATTTACTTGTGATTAAAAATGTAATTATTATTATTATTATTAATTTATTATTAAAAAAATTTAATACACTTTTAATTAAGGGAATATTCGTATTGAAGGGAAAATAAAAATGTGAATAGTGCACAAGGGTAACGGAATTCTGAATGTTGTACATTAAAAAGTCATTTGGTGAATATCATGAAATTTTCGTAACGGGTTCAGCTAGTTATTTAAACAGTGCATAGCTCTAAATACGAACCACATGTATATTATACAGATTGCCAGGTAAAGTTATAAGTGGCCCAAACAAGTTTTGAACGATGGTAGCTAGAGCTATCAAATTGGTGCATCGGTATAGTAAAGTGTGGGACTGACGATGGGACTGATGGGACTGACGACAGATGGGACAGATGGGACGACTGGAACAGATGGGACTGACGACCTTGCCCCTAGGGGCAAAATTTGGAAGTTCGCATCCCTATCTCGGAAAGTATGCGGGATACAGGAAAAAAATACATAAAAAACATTAAAACAAGAAGGAGCAATTATGCATAAAGTATTGATTATGAAACACTTTCCAACTGCAATACAATTTTATTTAAACATCTCTAAAATGCGATACATTCAGCAATGATATTTTTAAAATTATCCCAATACTACAATAATTTATTATATTTGAAAACTTGAAACTTCATCGAAAAAAAATGAACTTTATTCAAATGATGTCATCGAAATATAAATCGCCTGGCTCTCTATGTAAAAGCGGTAAATATTTCATTCATACATTTTTATTCCATTCCTTTCATTCAGAGATGACATTTTTAAAATTGTCACAATACTACAATAATTTATTTTACTTTAAAACTTCAAACCAAGGAGGTAAAAGTACTTTCTAACTCCATGCTTAAAACTTCATCGAAAAAGGCAATGCCATAAAATTGATCCATGAAAAATCAACTTCTCCATGAAAAATCAATGAATATTTCATTCATATCAGTTATATGATTTTACGTTAAAAAAATTCAGCAACTCTTATACAACTCATCTTACAACTTGATGTGTTTACATTTTACATACTTCAAAATTAGACTTTTTATTTGTTGTAAAAATAATCAAAGTTTGATGATCATTTAAACTCAAAAATATTGTAATTGCGTTGTCGCAGAATATAGATGAAACAGAAATTACACAAAAATAATGCGGTTTTAGGACGGATGCAACACTATATATAAATTAAAAATAATTTTAAAAATCACGATTTTGACACTGGGAAAAAGATGGATGCCATATATTTTTTTTTAAGTGGGTTACGTGATCTCTTCATATAATATGAGTGTAATTATTATTTTAATTTTCATTTAAAAAACTACCGAACATATTTTGCTGAAATTTTCTTATATATTTTATGGAATAATTTGAATATTTCCTAAAACTTTCGAAGCAATTTATGAATTTTAAATTCGCTTAAAAAATGTTTGAAAAATTAGGTCCCATAGGGTTTAATGTATTTCATTTTTTCAACCCGGGTTCAAACCAAAACTAATTGGGTAGTATTATTGCTTTGCATTCCCATATGTCCCACAGACCGTCTCAACAACATACTAAAATTTCATTTTGATAAAGTCATTTTTACGGCAGTTATCGTACGAAAGGACAGACAAACAGAATGAACAAAGTCATAAACACTTTTCAACTATGTTGTAAAGTATTAACAAGAAAGATCAATCATGCTTAAAGCATTGATTATGAAACACTTTCCAACTTCAATGCAATTTTATTTAAACAAGTCTAAAATGCAATACATTCCTCGGTAATATTTTGAAACTTATCACAATACTGCATTAATTTATTATATTTGAAAACTTAAACCTTCATCGAAAAAAATGAACTTCATTCAAATGACGGCATTGAAATATAAATTGCCTGGTTTAAACATCTCTAAAATGTTATACATTCCTCGGTAATAGTTTTAGAATTATCATAATACTACGATAATTTATTATATTTGAAAACTTCATCGAAAACAACTGAAATTAATTCAAATGACGTCATAGAAAAAATAACACGCCTGGATCTCTCTATAAAAACAGGATTTCATTCATAACTTTCTCCCATTCATTTCATTCATCACAATACTATAATAATTTATTTTATTTAAACATTTTGTTTAAGACCATGGAGCTACAAAAAATTAAACTCTATGCTTGAAACTTCATCGAAAAAAATTGTCCTCCTCTTTATGAAATCAATTAATATTTCATTCATATCAGCCATGCAGACTCCATGGACTACATTATTTTGTGTTAAAAAAATACAGGAATTCCAATACAACTCATTCTATATATTTTGCTGTTTACATTTTACATAGGTGAAAAATAGACTTAGTTGTAGAAATAATCAAATTTAGATGAGCATTTAAACTCAAATATATTGTCATTGCGTTGTTTCAGTATGTAGATGCACAGAATTTAAGCAAAAATAAAGTAGTTTTAGGACGGATACAACACTCAATATGAATTAAAAAGAACTTAAAAAAATCACGATTTTGAAACAAGATGGATGCCATATATCATTTTGAAGTGGGTCATGTGATCGTTTCATATCATGGTCCGTGATCGTTTCATATAAGAGGTGTAATTATTATTTTAATTTTTATTTAAAAAACTACTGAATATATTTCGCTGAATTTTTTTTTATATATTTTATGGAACAATTTGAATATTACCTAAAATTTTCGAAGCAATTTGTGAATTTTAAATCCGCTTAAAAAATGTTTGAAAAATTAGGTCCCATAGGGCTCAATGTATTTCATTTTTTCGACCCGGGTTCAATCCAAAACTAATTGGGTGATATTATTCATTCATATTCCCATAGGTTCTACAGACCGTCTGAACAACATACTAAAATTTCATTTTGATTAAGTCATTTTTACGGCAGTTATCGTGCTAACGGACAGACAGACAGACAGAATGAACAAAGTCGTTAAACACTTTTCAACTTTGTTGTAAAGTGTTAAAAATATAGCTGACGCCGCCAAACCGCCGCTGTTTGACACATTTCGCGTTCCTCGTGTTTCTCTGTCACATACCGAAAAATCTATTGCATACACAAATATGAAATTTGGTACATTTGTAGAGAAATATTAGAGGAACACACTGATACATAAACCGTTTTTTGATTTAAAATGTTGGCGAGCGTAGCGAGGAGTTGAAGTCCCCTACTCATTTAAAAAATTGTATATCATCATTAAATTAGTAAGAAATGGCATTTTAAGAAATGAATGGGGCAAATCGGAAGCTCTAAACATTATGAGTGGCGTATTCAAATGATGACTGCAACGGGTTAAACCTCTTCTAACACATAAAATATGAGTGAAAATTGAAAATTTGCAAACGATCATCTGTCATCCCATGTGTGATGAGCATTGTGTCAATGATCATGACAGGCTGTTCGAATGAAAATTATGGTGAGATGGTACTTCTATAGGGCGAATTTAGATGAAATGCTGTGGAAGATGCACAGCAGTATGCCTTACGATTTTAGACCATGTTCAGACATAATGCTGGTGAACGTGTTCACCGTTCCACGTTCACCCTTAATTATGGTGAACAGGAAATTTCCTGTATACAAACATGTATTGTGTCATATAATGAACATAAGCTATAGATATGGATAGCATAGATAATGGCTGATGTGGATTCAACATCGAATTTCAGAGGTGTGGGAGGTTTCTCTAAGAATTATCATTTCCCGTTCTAAAGATGTCACTTCTAGTTTTGTCGAAAATTCGTATGTCTGTGACAAATATGTATCCAAAAGCGATTAAAAATGCTTAATAGTTTCGTCAAAAATGAAGTCTTTATTTATTTATTTTAATGTTTTGCTTCGTTATTTGTATCAATTTTGCTCCGACTTGCTCACGAGGAGCTAAATTGTCAGAACTAATGAAAAAAAATTATATATGAATTTTATAAATTTTGCTTTTTTTACAATTAAATATCTTCAAGAATTTATTCATTTTATATGCGTGTATGTAGGGGTCGCCAATTTCATGCGTTCTTTTTCCTTTCGACCTAGAACGTCCAACCTACCCGAAGGTGTAAGGTATCTGTTTGGACGGCAGGGACAGTGCCACGCAATTTAGACATGAACCCAGTGGGGGAGGCATCCATGGGGGCATTACCCTCTTTTTCCTACCACCAACCTTTCGGAAGAACTTGCGAACTCGCAGATTTAACTTGCCCGTTTTCTACGTAGACACAGAGATAGTTTGGGGGCAGCTCCGGAAATCGAACTCGGATCCACCAAGTGCCCTTAACCACTGGGATATCCCTTCACCAATTTTATGCCATAACCCCTGTCGTCAATTACTGTAACTACGTCACTGATAGTTTAGAGTCTTTAATATTCTTTTTGTTTTGCAGGTAGTCGGGAGAAGGCCTACATATACGCCATTTCTAGTGCAGGCGTGGCGTACAGCGTCACCCGGGCTTGCAGCAAAGGGGAGCTTGGTGAGTGCCGTTGCGACGAGTTGGTACGGAAACGAGACAACGGAGGACGTTGGAAATGGGGTGGATGTTCAGACGACATCAAGTTTGGAGCTCGCTTCAGCAAAGACTTCATTGACTCGGGGGAAGATCATCGCACACCAGAAGGCCTCATGAACGTCCACAACAATGAGGCAGGTCGACGGGTACGCCATACTTTGCTAATTTCAAAATGCAGATCACTGCTTTTCGTTGGTACCTACAAACTACTAATAAACAAAATGTAGTAATCGCTGTTACACTTGAGAACGATTCATCAACAAGTCTCATGTATATTCAAGTCGATGTCTAACAGCCAACTCAGTTAGTGACTCAGTCATTCGCCCATTAATCTGTATGCGAGGACCCAAAAGCACTTTCCTCCACACCCACCTACACAAAAATAATTATATAAAATTCTGTATAAAAAGGAAAATCAAATCACGAAATTTTATTTATTTTCCTTACATTTTTCATTATTTGCATTCTTAAGGAATGTAAATAACTAACAATTTACGTTATAAAAAGTAAAAATTATAAAAAGTAAAAATATTTTGTGCATAAGATCAAGAAAAGGTATGCAACGCAATTAAGCACAAATCAAATTGAAGCGTAGCATACAGTTGTTTTTAGAAGACGTTGCTTCCCTTTCGTCAGTATAAAGATCAGCACTTCAACGTCAAAAAGATGAAATAGACAGAAATGTAAGAGACAGAACGTTATATACGTATGTATATCACAGTAGCGGCGAAGGATTCAGTGTCAACCAATTAGAAAAGACCAAAACAGACATGGGCGTTTGCAGGATTTTTTCCAGGGGGGGGGGGGATGATAAAATTGATTACATTCAAAATTTAGAGATTGTTATCAACCTTGAAATATGTACTGCTACAAAGTAAATGTGAATTGATGGTATGAGCATCGCATTTTAAAAAGTAGTGTGTATAGCACTTTCAAAAATTAAGAGACACCATTTTTTAGAAAATTGTGTGCACCAACTTCAAAAAATATTCTCCCTTTCATAACAGAATTCTAACCTTCCTGGAGACAGAGCAACTGAACTAACAAATTGGACATTCATAAACATACCAAATGCAACAATTCTAAATTATCCATTTATGTATAAGTTTAAATTATTTTTATTAATATACACATGGGAGAAAACACACAGTTATGGTTGAATGTTCTAATTCCAAAAAGCATGTTTCTTATTTTTGTCTCTTATATTGGCTTTTAATTAAATTAACAATTTTCCAGGGGGGTACTTTGGTACCCCCTGCTCCCCCCCTCTAAATACACTCATGAAAACACGTGATGTATCCAGAGCCTCACAATCAGATAGTAGGATGAAAATCAACCTTGCTAATTACATTAAGCTGCTTGCTCTAAGCCTTCTGGCGAGCGGTGTGGCCTGGATGGTGGGACCTTACCAATCCGAAAGCAATCAGCTAAAATACAAATTTAAATGCCTCGAAATTCCCCCAAAAACGTTTCGGAGTTTTAAGAGAATTCGAAATATCCCCCCCCCCCCCCCCTCAACAAGACAACACAACTTCAAACAAGACCAAAAATATGTTCATGAGAGTCCTAAAAGTTCGTTCCCTTGTTGGATAACCAAACATTTTCATTTTAACTTCCATTTTTGCTTTCCCTACAATACATGACAATGTACAGGGAAAGTATTGGAATCAACTGTGGAATTTTATGTTTATGAACTGGTATCGCAACTCAAGTTTTCGACGAACCTACGCGTTTGGGGACCTTTAGAACACAAAAAACTATTTTTAGCGTAACGTCTGTGTGTATGTGTGCGTCTTTCTGTGCAATGTATGTATCCACCCAAACTCAAAAACTAATTGACCAAATTTCATAAAATTTTATAGATAAGTCACTTATAGGTGATCCCGGTACTGATAAGATTTTGGTACGATTCGAGATAAAAGAACCTGCCTTTTTTTTTTTTGCGAAATGGTCCACAAAAATAGCATGTATCCACTCTAACTAGAATCTAATTTACCAAATTTCATAAAATTTGGTATATAAGTCACTTGTAGGTTACCGTGGTGCTGATTAATGCGAATGATGCGAATTTTTAACTCCGTCACAATACTTTCCTCATTATACTATGTATATAAGGAAAGTTAAAAGACAAGACCCTTCCTATTAAAAACGGATGACTTGTCTAAGCTACACCACTCGACGATCTCAAGGATTTTTAATGGCAACATGAAAATTTTGTAGCCAAAATGTGGTGCAACAAATTGTTGGTGTTTTTGTATGAGCACGGCATCCTACATGATAAAAGCTAAGAAACGCTTAAAACTATTGATTCATATTCATACACACAAAACCTGGTTTTGTGTTTATGAACTTTGTCTTTACAGTTTCGTGTGGCTTGAGTTAAATTGTAAAGGAATTTTATGCCAGATACGTGAAAGGACTGAAATTATCAGTTCCCATAGAAGTTCGCAAAAATTGTGACTTATAACAAGTTTCTTGCTGCAATTGCAGATATCGGTTATTCCATGTTGACGAGCGCATAATAAGCTCAAAACCGGTCCATGTATACTGGTATCTGCAATGCGAATGTTTTCCAAATGATTGATATTACTTGTTTGGCCCACAGACTACACAGAGAAGCAGAAACAATAAAAAAGCACTGCGGCAATATTGTCAACCTAAATAGCAAACATAAAGAAAATATTTTTGAAAACACCAGCAAAGGTAGCGAGATTTAGATAACACTTTCCAAATCTAAAACTTCCTCTCATTCCAATAATTACTAGAAGGCGCGCTTGGTTGGAGGTAGCTACATATTATGTAGAAAATTATGAATACATAAAAACTGTTATAATATTTCAGTATGAAGATTTAGTATCAATAAATGATATTAAAACGATATGGTCAAATGAACCTTAGTGCAGTTTAGCATGTATAAGTTTGAACTATAGCCATTTAATGGCAGGAATCAAAAATTTGAAAACCCAAGGGTTACATGCTAACGGGTATCTAGACATAATTAAACACGCAAAACAAAATGGTTCCAAATGTGAAGAACCCGAGGGTAGGAGCAACACAGTAACGATATACAGGATGGTCATAAAATAATTTCCCCTGTTTACGAGATTCTAACAAACGCACTTTTCGACATTTGAGATTCAGACGTTTGAAAAGAAGCTCTCGAGATTTATACAGATAAAATGAATCGAGGTCTCACGGTTAGGGTTTCAAAGAACGAATTACGAAAAGTTCTAATAATAATAGCCACTTCTTTATATATCATCGTGATCAGCACTGTTGAAAACCATAAATGGGGTTCAAATTTTATTGCTAATCTTAAAAACGGCGTATAAATGACACTTTCAAATGTGTTGAGAATTAATAACAAAAGAGGAAAGGAAGTCGACTTACTGACTTTCTCTCCTCTTTTGTTGTTTATTCTCAATAAGAAAGTCGATTTGTTGACTTTCTTTGCTCGTTTGCTGCTTATTCTAAAAAGAAGTCGACTTGTTAACTTTCGTTTCTCTTTTTCTGTTAATTCTCGACACATTTGAAAATGCTTTTCTTTGTCGTTTTTAGGGTTAACAATAAAGTATTAGCGCCATTTATAGTTTTCCATGTTGCTAAACACAATGAAATATAAAAAAGTGGGTGTGGTCATTGGAACTTTTCGTAATTCGTGTGCTGAAACCGTCACCGTCAGACCTCGAATCATTTTATCTGTATAAATATTGAGTACCTATTTTCAAACGCTCAAATATCAGTCCCATTCGTCGAAAAGTGCAATCGCTAGAGACTCGTAAATATGGGAAGTTATTTTATAACCACCCTGTACTTGTATTTGCAGTTTAGATGAAACTCATGACTATATATTGATGCCCAATTCAGTGCTTCCCAGTCAATAAAACTTGAATAGAAAGTCAACTTCAATTTTATTGACGATTAAGCTCAGACAGAATGGAAGTTTATAATCACAAAAGCCACTGTTAGAGGACATTCTAACGCTTAATATCATACTGCTCGTACAAGAATCGTCATCGGTGTACCAGTTTTGCACTTGTTACCTCTCGTCAGAGTCTCCAATATCCGTTAATTTCACTTCTCGCACAAATAATAGTGTAATACTGTTTTGTGCTAATAGTGTTTCACAACCGGGAGTACGTGTACCACTATGGATACGCAAGGAATTGTTCAGTGCACTCGGAAAATTTTCAACAAGGCCGAATGTGAATAAATTTATGGTTTTTAAACGATATATTGATTTATTTCATTAGACTGTGAACAGCATATAAATTTTAGGAACGCAGCAGCGTTCCGTCCAAAGTCGTTATGTCCGAATCTGTAGCTGGCAAGTGTATATTATACTAGGCGTGACAAATCCCGGAGTACAAATTTGCCTAAAGTTACTGTTGTCTCTGAGTGACTCCATGCATCAATAGCATTTAAGGCATGGGGAGCTAGAGATCAAAGCACGTCCTTCATATTTGACACACCAAGTCTCCCTCATCTTTGTCTGAATTTTTAAAACTTACTTCTCGTTGAAAATTTTAGCTACACCTTTCATGATGTCACACTGTCGCCATTGGCTACTTCCACATTTGCGCTGCCCATGTGCTGAATCTATTTGTTCAGTTATTGTGACTTAAATGTTGAACTTTAAACTTTGGAAAACACCTTTGGTCGCAAAAGATTTTCCCATTATTTTATACAACAATCTGACCCCTGAGTTAAAATCTCAAAATTGCCGGCGTGTGTCAAATGACAGCATACCATCCAATCCGGAAACACTTGTAGGACCTTGCCAACATTCTGTTTTTAGATGCAGGTTTTACTTTTGGGAAGAGGTATAAAAATGATTTATGTAAGGAGTATTTTAACCCGCGATTTCTTCTTTCAAAGTGTTATATTGTTAATTACAATATAATATCACCGTAGTGAGACTGAGAAAAAGGACCAATTTTTACGTCCTATATTTATTGAATGTTTATCACGGTTGTACGCTTTTTAATTAATGTGTGTTCATGTATAATATGTGTGTGGTAATATTTCTTTTCATACTTCTTTTCCATTGAGCAGGGCTTACGCTCAAGGATGGAGTTGGTGTGCAAGTGCCATGGCGTTTCCGGGTCCTGCTCGATGAGGGTATGCTGGCGCCGATTAAAACCCTTCCGAGAAATCGGAGATTTGCTCACGTCCAAATTTGATGGCGCCACTCTCGTCAAGGCAGTAGAAAGGCGTCACAAAGTCAAACTTCGGCCCGTTCGGAAGAATGTAAAGAGGCCAAGCAAGAAAGATCTCCTGTATCTGGACGATTCGCCGGATTATTGCCTGCGAAACGAAACGTGGGTACTCAACATTTTACAAACATTCTACAAGATTTTGCCTTTCTTCCCTTAGACAGGACTACATTATCTAATAGGCACACTTGCTTTACCACTGATACTCAGGACATCTGGAATGCAGGAACAGCAAAAATAAAGAAGCTATAGAATTTTCAAATAGATTTGAATTTAAATACGTAAAAAATATTTAAATCAAGCTCTGCTTTCTTATTTAAATGCATTTTGTGAAATATAATATTGACATACGTTTAAAATAACTGCTTACAGAGAGCTACTTAACTACATTGATTTCTTTCAAGACTATCTTTGATTCCATTTTTTTATGTACAGGCCTGTTGTTTTTCTCAGTGAAACTAAAAAGGTGTTTAATGGTAAATACATTGTAAAGTACTTGTAAGGTACTTTTTCTATTACTTCCCAAAATCATGCCTTTTTTATGCACCAGCGTAATTTTCTTCACTCTAACTTAAACTTCCAATAACCTAATGACTAGAGTTCGACGAAGGAATTACGACATTAACAAACAACGTAATTCATTCCAGCTAACTTCTCTGATAACTCAAAATACAATTACATATACAGAATATATACAAAGATGGCAATACCATATCTTAACCCGCTGACATAATATAATCTATACCGAAATTCAACTTTAACATCTTACTGAACTGAATCTATAATGATCAAACTATTATACCATAGATATATACTCACAACTTGTAGAGGCTATAACTTCGATGCGAACTTCCACGAATGAACAGAACCACACATACGCGAATTCGGTAGAAAGGCAGCAGCCGAAGCTGAACGACGACGGCTCACTATTTCATGCTTCTCGAGTACGAAGACGAATCCGAATATGAATTACTTCGTATCCAACGTCTGCCCTTTCTTATAGTCCTGGCCAGTCGTGAGTACGTGATTCTCGGAATTATGAGTTGAGGAGTTTCGTACATAAATTAGCATAATGAAAAGTAAAATTAGCATAATGAAAAGTAAAATTAGCATACAATAGTAATGAATCATAGAATCCTCACCCTATCCAATACATAGATGTACAGCCCTGTTGTTTTTCTCAGGTACTTTTAACTTAATAGTAAATACATCCAATACATAGATAATAGTAAATACATCCAATACATAGATAATAGTAAATACATCCAATACATAGATAATAGTAAATACATCCAATACATAGATAACGTACAGAGCCATCGACAAATAGGGGCAAAAGGATCCTTTACATACGGGGCCAGAAGGCTGGGTCCCCGTGTCGCACGGGCTTTTCGGCTCTGTACGTTATGTATGCATTAGGAAGATAGAGGAACTGGGAACTATTGTGTTGAAAAGTCTGTTGCCACTTTTTGGTCTGCTAGTTTGTAATTAAGGCCTTATTTATGCATGGGCCACTGGGACTGTGGCCCTTTGCCCCCAAATTTAGAGGAACTCAAATTTTACCGTAATAGCCTTTATTTTCTAAAAATTTTTAAAGTAAATGAGAATATCAATGACTCGTACGAAAATTTCAGACATATTGTGCAATATCTCAGCAAAATTAATGTTGTATGAATCAGATTCCCATCATGCCATTTGCTTTAAACATTTCTTTACTATTGACGGTATATAAGTAAATATTAAAATGTTTAGTAGGATCTGCCAAATGCAATTAGGCCCTGTTCATCATCTAATTTAAGCCAGACACTAGGCGCGGACCTTGATCCAGTGTAGTTATAGTCTGTTTATCTTTCACATTGCGTTGTTGTTGAAAACCCAGACCGTCCGACCTACCAGAAAGGTGTAAGGTAACTGTTTGGACGGTCGGGAAGTGCCACCCAATTTAGACCGGAACCCAGTGGGGGAGGCATCCACAGGGACCGTACCCTCCTTCCCCTACCATCAACCTCTCGGAAGGACTTTCGGACCCACATGTTTAACGTGATCGTACTCCGCATGAACACGGCGGCAGTTTTGGCAGTGGCTGGAATCGAACCCGGGCCTACCGAGTGCAACTCCAGCGCGCTAACCAATGGGCTACCGCGCCCCTCACATTGTGTTGTGTATTGACTTTATTATTGTGTTCTTATTTTATGGCTTGGTTAAAGAATGATGTATATAATTTTATATGTTTTCAGGTATGCAGCGTTCAAATTCACAAAACCAAAATTTAAGAAGCAGCTATTAATTATAAATTGCCACCATGTAGTATTTTTTAAGAATATATGAATATATTTGGAAATGTTATTATTCCGTCATTAATAGGCTTAAAAGTTTCATCTTATTCGTAACCTTATTGTATAAGATCCAGTGTTCATTTATTTCTCAGCACATTCATCCGTATGTAATACAGAAGTTAGGTTTTTCATGATATGAAAAGGCATTGATGATAAAGGAGAACACAGTTGCAAAATCTGTAATAATGTAAATTGACATGTAAAATCCCTCCATCAATTTCAAGCACATCTTCGTGTCTCCCTCTTGCCTTCCTCCCAAATCCGAAGGTTCGTATTTGAGCACTTTGACATACATGTTTCGTACATGTGCCTTGAAGTTATTCACAACTACCATTCTCCTATGCGTATTTCTAGCTAAGTCTTTACATGGCTCTTTTTTAGAAATTTGTTTTCAAATTCTTAGCTCAGTTGCGCTTTGTCCGGCTTCTTCAAATATCAGACGCATGTCATGTAATATGATATTAACGTAAGTTCATAATTCAGTAATAGCTCTGCCTCTAAACCTCTTATTATATATTAACTAAAAATCCCACTATTCTTAGCGGAATTACGTCAATCTTTGGGGCAACCTTTCCTCTTTGCAACATACACCTGTTGTTAAATACTTTAGTGGGTATATGAGTCTCTTTCCAATTCGCCATGATGTAACATTAACTTTGTTCATGTCATTGAGTTTGTTCTTCAAAATCAGTTTAACTTTTGCGACGTTATTGTTAAACATCTCTCTGTACAAAAGTATTTAGCACAGTCATTGCTCAAATTTTGTCCAAATACGCTAATTGAGCAATTTCAAATAGTGTTTGAGGCAGGTATAAACGGCATAACCAAGGCAGCAGAGGATGTACTGCTTTTAGAATACTTGAGCGGTAATGAGTTTGGGGACCCCAAGTAGCAGAAGCAATATTAGTATTTTTTTTTAAATAAATTAGGGCCTCCGCCTCCTGCTCGCCAGCCTCCGTAACTCGTTTCGCTAATCGGGAGCCCTACCTGCAGGAACTTATTCTCCTCAGAAGCTCTTTCGTGCCACCTATTACGCAGGCGTAATAGTAATACGCCCGTTTGGGTCCTCCCCTTGTTTACTAACTCACACTAACCCCCGGAGCTTGTTTCGTGGGCTCTTTCAACCCGGCAGAAGCACACGGCCGCCATCATACTCCCAATCGGCTTGACCACTTAAATCTTTGTTCATACTGAAGAATTTTTTTCATTTCAGAAGTGCATGAAAAATAGAATAGCTGAGAAACTAAGACATTTAAGAAAAAGACTCCGTCTTGCAAAATTTCGTGGTCTTGCTACTACTAGTCAGTCCAGAACGCGAACTTGCAACTCAAATACTCTTCCTTTAACTTTGACGTTAAATATCTGCAGAGTTCACTTCGGCGATAAGAGCTTCCAATTGCGTTCCAGCAACTCAGCTGTAGAACCTCGGCTGGCCAGTACAAAAATCCATAGTTCTATTCCCGGTTGAGGCAGCAATGTTCTTCACAATGGCATCTGAACAAATTATCCCTGATACGGTATATCCCTGATAGGGTTATCCCTGATAGAGGGATCCAATGATGTAGGATCTGAAAGAGACCCTAGTGCGATTAGTACGGATTCAGTGGACACTAGGATATTGGGCTCCGATTTCACATCGAGAGGCCAACGACCACGCAGAATACTAACTTTGGTAAAAACAATAGTATCAGGAGACTAACTTGAGGTTAAAATAGCAGGTGATGGTCCGTCAGATTGTCAAATTGTACGTCAATCTGACATTAACTGGACGAGAATGCAGAGTTCACTTCGCCGGTAAGAGACAATTCCATCCTTGTAGCTGAACGGTAAACCATCGACAGACCAGTACGAAAATCCGTGGTTTGATTCCCGGTCTGGACAACAAGGTTCTTTACATATATCTTAAACTAAAGTTTAAATCTGAAAATTCTTTATGTTAGCATATACCGAAAATATTCCTCTACTAGTTTTTGTGGTGCGAGACATATAAATTCAAGGGATGCGAAATTTGTAAAGCAGCTATGGCGGCATCAGCTACTTTTTTTTTTTAATATAGAAAGATATTTCTTCAAATGGGTTTTCGCCATATTTTTTGACACCTTTTGCAAAAATTTAGCTATGGCATGTTTTAATCTTTATACGATGATATTATAAGTCGCTTACGTTAAATAGCCCTTGATATCCTCCTCCCCCACCCCCTCCAGGACGAGCAGCACAAGCTTCTTTATTTTAGAACAGAAAAGAAAGTAAAATTGTGAAGTAAAGTGCATTAAAAGTGTCTAAACATTAGCCCGTTACCCTGGGGTAGCGACCTCATTTGGGATTGCAAGTGTATATTAAAGAGTTGCCAAAAATTTTTTAAGGAGGACAGGCAAGATGTGCAAAATTAATGTTTATTTTTTGTTTCAATATATCGATTTAAGCTCAAATTTCACATTAAAACAGTTAAACGTTTTGTTGTTGTTAAGACCCAGACCGTCCGACCTACCAGAAAGGTGTAAGGCAACTGCTTGGACGGCCGGGAAGTGCCACCCAATTTAGACCGGAACCCAGTGGAGGAGGCATCCACAGGGACCGTACCCTCTTTCCCCTACCACCAACCTCTTGGAAGGACTTACGGACCCACATGTTCGTACTCCGCGTGAAGACGGCGGCAGTTTTTGGCAGTGGCTGGAATCGAACCCGGGCCTACCGAGTGCAACTCCAGCGCGCTAACCAATGGGCTACCGCGCCCCAGTTAAACGTTTTGTGTAACATTTTTTATTAATAATGTTTTATTGTTTCAAAAATATCCTGCATACTATTTATAGCTTGATGGGACATTTTTGATTGCTAAATGTAACTAATATTGACGAATGTAAAATAAATGCCTTTATAAAATTATATATTTAATTATAATTTTAACCCCTTATGATGGCACGGGATCTCTTAAATAAAATAGTTCATCAGTGGGGATTGCACCCACACTATAGCTCTAGAAAAAACACACAGGGACTTCTGTTCTCAAATAAAGTCAAATATAATCTTCGTCAGAGAAACGCCAATGTTTTCCTTAAAAACTATTTAACTCAAATGATTGTTCATCTTACCTTGGGAAGAAACTTATAAATACAGATTACATTAAAAAAATTTCAATGTTTAAGCAAACTGCAAAGCAGCGTCGTTGCCATTCACGTAATAAGAAAAGTGAAGAGCAGTAAAACAACAAATGTAGTCAGTTATTCCTTAGTAAATGATCTCACGTATGTTTAAGAGAATATTCGGAAACAAAACATTTTGCTTTACAGGTAATAAATTTCATTTTCAAAGTATATTTAGAAACACCTTGTACTTCACTATGTTTGCTCTGGGTATTTATTTAAAATTATTAAGTTATATAGTAATATAGGGCATATTCAATACTTATATACAAGCCATGCGTTGCTCTCTTACTGAGTCCTTCCAGCCAAAGATCTGACATAACTGTTTCAAAGGAAGCCCATTCCAAAATAAGATGTCTGACCTGAAGATGTCATTGGATCTAAAGGATTAATCTTCAGGCTTATAACCAGGTTCAGGCACCGTCACCGAGCAGCTACCACTACACTTGTATTCATAATCATTTTATATACGTTTAGTAAAATATCCACAAATATTTTGAGATATTTGATTAAAGTTTGATTTTTTGTTATTTTTGTCTTTTCGTCATTCAGGATAGGTGTCCTGGGAACTCGAGGTCGTCTGTGCAATAGCACAAGCTACGGGATCGATGGCTGCCGACTTCTTTGCTGTGGACGAGGTTACCAAACTGTGATCCGGGACGTCCAAGAGAAGTGTAATTGTAAATTCGTCTGGTGTTGTAGAGTCCAGTGCGAAATGTGCAGCTTCAAAAGAGAGGAGCACTACTGTAACTGAAGTGTCCCAACGCGATGGACTACTTTTCTGCTTTTACCATGTTCACTATACCAGTCTGCCTCCTCTGTAAAGGAGGTAATGGATCCAGATCGACAATCGAAAGGATTATCCACACGCTTCAAGCGTATAAACAGGAAGGTAGCCGAAATCACTGCGCTATCACTGCTCATAAAATGCGTATTTTGCGCTCATTTTCACAACTCTTCATATCAGAGCGATGCTAAGTATTATGAAAAATAGGGACCGTTTCCAAAATGAAATTTGTTAAAGGAAATGAAGTCCCTGATAAATAGACAGCATAAAGAAACGGATCGTCTGTTTCGTCGTCATTTATTGTTGAATCATTCGACAGTTTCTAATTGTAATGGAAGCTGACTGAAAGATTAAAGAATAAATGATACAGAGGAGTGTAAAGTATCTTGTCTTTGAATTTATATCAAATAAGTTCCTTGCCTATCAGAAAATAATCTGAAATGGCATTACCATCTTGTAAAAATCTCTATTAAGCATAGAATTGTCATTCTTTCCCGGTTGGATTTCTAACCCATCACAGCGTCGAGGAGTCAACATTACTCCATTCGCAAAGACATTTGCGTCTTTGTTACCGCATACCCCTCACAGAAAAGCAGCAATAACAGCGAAACCAGATCAAATGTTGGTGAATAAATAATGCATCTTGTAACCTGAAAATCAACCACTTGCGTCTTTGCTGCCGCATACCCCTCACTGAAGAGCAGCGATAACAGTGAAGCCAGATCAAAAGTTGTTGAATGAATAATGCATCTTGTAACTTGAAAATCAACCGATGTTTTTATTTTTAGCAGCTAATAAGGAGTCTATAAAACATCAAAATTTGTAGTCTGTTAGCCATTTTCTTGTTTTTAGTACAGTCGAACTCAGTTATAACAACATTCTAGGAGCTGCCGAAATTTTGACTCTATAACCGTGTGACACTACAACAGATAAGTAACTCTAAAATGTTTGCACATAGTATAAATTTCGCAAATGGCATTATTAGTTGCATGTAGCATTTTTATTTTAACATCTTCTGTGTTTTGGGGAAAAATACAGAATAATACAACAAGAAATAAAATGTTTAAATATGGCAAACAAAAAAAAAAAAAAAAATTCATACGCACAGAATTTTATGAGAAAAAAATCTGTACATTTCCTTTGAATTTATGTAAAGTTTATTAATCTTGTCTTCTACTGCTGCAACACTCGTAAGCACTATTCGATTTAATAAAATTTTTGCATTGCACGAATGGTAGAATGGCATCTTTTGTGCTCAGTATTAATTGTACTCGCTCATTTTTGTCATTTTCTTTATCAGTATAATCTTCTTCAGGAGTATCCAGAGATGATTTGACATGTTCCACAAAGCCACTGTCTATAAATGCCTCCCCACTCGTTGTGAGTTCGACATCGATGAATTCATCAACATTCGGAAATGTTTCATTGCAATCGCCCGCAAAATCCTTCAACAAATCTTCAAAATATTGAAAGTCGTTGTCGGTATTCCTGGTTTTAACACAAAATTTGGAAGATAGATCGCAAGATTTGGTAGGTCATACAGCGTAAATGATAGAAATGAGATGGGGGTGTAGATACTTTTGCAAGAAAAGGGGGGGGGGGCTGAGAAACAAGTGATTTTTTTCGGTTCCGGACATAATCCCGACAGCCGAAATCCCGACAAGCCAGAATCCCGACAGCCGAAATCCCGACAAGCCAGAATCCCGACAGGGTCGAAATCCCGACAAGTCAAAATCCCGACAAGGTCGAAATCCCGACAAGCCAAAATCCCGACAAGGTCGAAATCCCGACAAGCCAAAATCCCGACAGCCGAAACCCACTCTTGCACAGACTAATACAACACTAAGGCGGTCATCGCAGTGACGTCACTAGGGTTGGAATTTACTAATCAGCACCCCCCCCCCACGCACATGCGCTGGACTCACGCTGGGCCCACGCACATGGCTCTCTACGCCTATATGTATAGCTTGATCAAAATTATCGGCGTTTTTACATCTCTACATTTTAAAAATTAATAGTTTTAATCACTAAATCATAACAATAATGCCATTACTGAAATAAATTTTGGCAAATTGAAAAGACAAAGATTGAAATGATATAACAGGTCGGTATAAGATTTAGGAAATTCATTTTATTAAAAAAGAAAAAAGACACTTACACATTCTGCATACGTTCAAATAGCATATGGCCATTGTCGTAGCAAGCGGATGAAGACAAGAGGGAGCGTGAGTCCAGCGCATGTGCGTGGGGGGGGGTGCTGATTAGTAAATTCTAACCCTTGTGACGTCACTGCAATGACCGCCTTAGTGTTGTATTAGTCTGTGCAAGAGTGGGTTTCGGCTGTCGGGATTTTGGCTTGTCGGGATTTCGACCTTGTCGGGATTTTGGCTTGTCGGGATTTCGACCTTGTCGGGATTTTGACTTGTCGGGATTTCGACCCTGTCGGGATTTTGGCATGTCGGGATTTCGGCTGTCGGGATTCTGGCTTGTCGGGATTTCGGCTGTCGGGATTACGACCCAGACCCGATTTTTTTATTTACTGAGAGAAGAAAAAATTCCAGGAATTATAAATTGAGCACATATTAGAGTATACAATAATGACTTATTTTGACATAATATCAGAGTTATCTGGAAATTTTATGACGTTATAACCAGGGCAAATATTATTCTTATGGGGACCTTGAGGAATTTCGACGAATTAGTCGAGTTGTCACTACAATTATTATAACCGAGATTATAATATACAGATTATTATAACCGAGTTCGGCTGTATTTTCATCTTGAATCAATGTTTTGCTTGTTTGAAAATAGAAATTAAACATGTGTAAAATGAATCTCAGTGTAAACTTAATTATAAAATTGCAACAAAATTGTCTGAATTTTTTAAATTGGTATTTTTTACTTACATAGCTATAGGCATAAATGAATATTAATACCAGGATGAGAAGTGCATAAAGAAGTCATGTGAATTCTGTCTTTCTAGATACATTGGCACTTTGCAAAAGTTTTAAAAAATGCACCAAAAATATATTATAATTTTGAAATGCTTGTAATATGTGTTTTCCACAAAATATTTTGCGCAATACCTACTTATTCCGTTCAGTAAAATATTTACCTGGTAAGAATTAGTTTAAAAGTCTGGAATACTATGTATTCCTTTGATTACTTTCAGAGTATCGTTGAAGTTAGAAAATAAGATCTACCAATTATAAAGATGCCTTTGTGCTTCATTTAAAAAGAAACAACACACAATATTATTTGATATTTTAGAATTTTTTTATTTCCCAAGCAACATAATAAAGCATATAATATCTTGATCTTAATTGAATTCAGACAAATTCGATGCAATATCCACAATATCTTTTGTTAAAATTTGTGAAATTATACTATACACCGTATATATATATATATATATATATATATATATATATATATATATATATATATATATATATATATACCAGGAAATTTCAAGAGAAAGAAAAATGTGCGGACCAGGAATTGAATTTGAAATCTTTAGATTACAAATCCGGTGCTGCACCATGGGAATTGAGAACTACTCTAGCATGATTCCGGGCAATATATTTTGCACTTTAACGGTGAATAAAGAGTGGCTTCCAGAACTAGTACACAATGCGGTTGCTGAACATGGAAACTGCGGAGATAGCGCATTGGACTAAAAATCCAGAGGTCCAACGTTTGATTCCTGGCCCTTTCATACGTTTCACTCTATTGAAATTTAATTGCATTTCGTTCATTTCGAAAAATTATATATTTTATATTCAATTAATTTGCTTCCTTTGCGTATTTATTGAGGGGGTTTCTGTTGTATTTAATTAACGATCCAATCAAAAATGCATCATTCAATTTTTAATATATTAATGAAAATATATACATGTTCAACAGCTGCATTGATCGCGATTGCTAATGTTTATTCATTTTAAGAGTCAAAATGTGCTGTCCAGAATCGTACCGGATGGACGGTGAAGCATTGAACTTTTAATCCAAAGATCCCACTGGCCCTATTCCAAGCTTGTCGATCGATAGAAGGCGATCCTATAGGGAAGCGACAAACTCTATCGCAAACACAATAGCGATTATAGCAACCCTATAGAAGTTCCTTCTGTCGATCAGCAGAGCTATGAATGACAAATTTGGAAAAGGGCCCCAAGTTCGATTCCTAGCCCCGCTACGTTTATCACTCTATTGACATTTAATTATATTTCATTTTAAAAAAATTATTTTTTGCTCTGTAAGCCGCATCTGCTTACTGATTGCAATACATTCTATTGTATTTAATTCATTCTTTTCAAAACATTATATTTATATTATTACTGTATAAATTTAAAAAAAATCCATGTCTAGAAGCTGCGATCTGCCCATGTTTTGAAAACTAATGTTTATTCGTCTTGAGTAAAAATGAACGGCCCGGAATCGTGTCGGGGCGGCTCAGATATTAGAGCCTTAGACAAAGTCCTGGGTTCGATTCCAGTCCCCGCACATGTTTCAATCTGTTGATATTTAAATGTATTTCGTTTTAAAAAATTATTTGTTCCATTTTCAAGGCGTTCTTTTAAGTCGCGCATTGATTGATGTAATCTTGTTGTCTTTTAATAAGCAATCTTTAGAAGAAAAAAAAATTCAAAAAAAAAATCCATGTTCAGCAACTGCATTGTGTGTGCGTTCTGGAAGCTAATGGTTATTCATCTTAAGAGCGAAAATGTGCCGCCCATAATCTTTCCAATGTAGTTCTGTAGTATTTATTACTCATCCTATCAAAAAATTATCTTTAAATTATTATTATATAAATCAAGAAAAAATCCGTGCGCTCGTTCTGAAAGTTAGCTTCCATAATTGTTCAAGTATAGTTCAGTCAGATGATAAGGTGTTAGACCTGCAATTCATAAGTTCCAGGCTCGATTCCTAACCACGCACATTTTTCACTCTTTTTAAATTTTATTGTATTCCGTTTTAAAAAATTAGACGTTTTATTTCCAACTAGTTGCTGCATTTACTCACTGATTGGAAGTAATTATATTGTATTAAAGTAATTATCCTTTCAAAAATTGATCGTTGAATTATTAATGTGTATATATATATTTGTGTATGTGTATATGTATATATATATATGTGTGTATATATATATATGTACATATATGTATATATGGATCATGTTAAACCATAGTGAAATCTCACTTCACGCCCCCCCCCTTCCAAATAAAAATGAGATTTTAGACGTCAGTAGGCTAAAATAGTGTATCTGTCACAATAAACCGTCTCAGTTCGCCAATCAGGGGCTTTAATACATAGTGATTAACCAATAGTGGAAGCTATTTCAAAAGAAACGTTCATCGTGCAAAAGGGGTCATTAAAAATGGCTTCTCAAAGGTCACGGACCACGGTCGGGGAAAATTTTCACGAATTTTAAAATTCCAGGTCGAATTCACTGTCGTGAGCGACACTAATAATGAAACTTACGACCTTGTACATAATTGCGGTAATTTGTTTGAATAAATTTAAATTTATTTTGAATACAGGAATAAATTAACGTTGCCAGGGTCCTAAATAATCGCTCGTTAAGTAAATAATATAGATACCGGCAACGTCGCTCAATTTCCAAATAGCCTGTTTTGAACCAAAATCTTACCCACCTTTCGGTTCAGTTCAAATCCTTTAGTTTCAACCCATGTGTAATCGCGAGCAACAATTTGCCATGCATGCGCACATACGCCCACTGCCCCCATAGGAACTCCCGGTATGTCATGTAAACTGTAAACCGGCGAAAGAACGGAATAGAAAGTCTGAATTTTTATGCTTTTGGTTGAATAATGAACAGAAAATTATAAAACAGAGTAATTAAAAAAATATTAGAATACGAAGAAATGCACCATATTTTTGTTCAACTGTAGCATTGCGTTGACTGTCCCTTTTCAGATACGGCGAAATAGGAAAATGAAGAATAAAACATATATATTTCGATGCATTTAAAAATAAATAAATAAATATGAAGAAATTGTCCTAGGGGTTTCGGTTAAATCATCGTTAGGAAAAACTTCTTCGATATTTCCAATGATGTCAGAATGGAAACTCTATGATAATATTTTCGATCGCTAATGAACCAATTTGTGATAAAATCGTTCAAAATCGTATTTCAACATAAAATATCTAAAAAAGTAAATCAAATTTTTAAATATCCCGCCGAGGTCTGTCGCACCAAGAGTTTAAACCCAGGACAAAATTTCGTGTCCCTCCGAAGTTTATATTTTCCGCTACAAAAGGCACGCACATACAGACGAACAGACAGACATCTTTTGTGTAAGATAAAAAATGCTATTTCAATAAACAACGAAGTACTGAACAGACTTTAAGATACCCTCAATCAAATTAAGCTATCCAAGAAACTTCAAATCCTGTATATTTTACAGAATTAAATAACCTTATATTATTGAAATTTCTTAACATGCAGATGTGTACTCTGCAGATATAATTTTGACTGTGAAATTTCACGCCCTTTAAGATAAAGTTTTCTTAGAACAATAGCTTGAAGGTTGGATAGTCCCAAAATGCGCCTATTTACATTGTTGGCTAAAAAGCTGTCCACATTTTTGTGAGTGCATTTATAGAAGATTATGTCAGGATATATAAGAATAATGGGAAATATTTACCTGTTATACATGTTAAAACCGAAGTGTATCCTGGCATAATATTCTATAAATGAAATGTGGACAACTTTTTTGCCAACAATATATATAGGATTATTTAGATCCTTCCAGCCTTGGAGCTATTGCTCTAAGAAAATTTTCCTTATGGGCGCGAAATTTCATAGTCAAAGTTATTAACATTATTACAATATATTCCACCTGTCCATCATCCATTTTATCAGTTTTTAGTCACCGCACATGGCAAAGATATACCCAGCGATGAAGATATTGATGACATATCAACATCAATTACATCAGACTTCGAAAATAGCGATAAAGACTAAATACGACGAAAGAATATAGCATAACATCCAGACACTATCTGGCCTTACATTAAAACTTGTCAACTATAATAAAACAAAATGTGGACTAAGTTCAGTAAGTGTAGTTCTTTTTAGTGTATCGAGATTAAAAAATCTGATGTGGGCAGCACATGACTTTCCCTGCAGACTTATATACACGTTCTATTTATTTTAATTAAATTTAATTCAATTTTAATTCAATTTTCGTTCTCATTCGGTAACTGGACTTATTTTCAAAGGTGGCGTAGAGAACATACGAAAAAACTAAAATATCTCGAGAACGGCTAGACCTAGTGTAATGGGGTTGGTCTTATTCTTTTCTTCGTTAAACATTATGCATAAAACAAGCATTTAAAGGATATATTTGGCATACGTAGTTTTTTATTTTAGATCTTGACGATTTTTGCGGGCCATTTTGCAAAAAAAGGCAGATTATTTTTTTCCGAATCGTACCAAAATCCAATCAGTACCAGGGTGACCCACAAGCGACTTATCTACCGAATTTTGTGAAATTCGGTCCATTAGTTTTTCAGCTAGAGTGGATACAAGCTTTGGCGGGCCATTTCGCAAAAAAGGCGGGTTCTTTTATCCCGAATCTTACCCAAAACTAATCAGCACCAGATTCGCCCACAAGTGACTTACCTACAAAATTTTGTGAAATTCGGTGTATTAGTTTTTTAGTTAGAGTGGATACAAAATCTGCACAGACAGACACACACACAGACAGACTGACAGACAGACACACAGACACACATACAGACGTCACGCTAAAAATAGATTTTTCGTATTCTAGAGGTCTCGAAACGTGTAGATCCGTCGAAAACTCGAGTTGCGATTTTCGGCATGATTCCAATACTTTCCCTATACATTACCATGTATTGCAAGGAAAGTAAAAATCTGATGTGGGCAGCACATGACTTTCCCTGCAGATTTATATCCACGTTCTCTTTGTTTTAATTAAATTTAGTTCACTTTTAATTCAATTTTCGTTCGCATTCGGTAACCGGACTTATTTTCAAAGGTGGCGTAGAGAAAATACAAAAAACTAAAATATCTCGAGAACGGCTAGTCCTAATGTAATGGGGTTGGTCTTATTCTTTTCTTCGCTAAAAATTACGTATTAAACAAGCATTTAATGGATATATTTGAGCATACGTAGTACTTTAGTCTAGATTTGGACGATTTTTGCGGGCCATTTTGCAAAAAAATGCAGGTTATTTTTTTCCGAATCATACCAAAATCTAATCAGCACCAGGGTGACCCACAAATGACTCATCTGCCGAATTTTGTGAAATTCGGTACATTAGTTTTTTAGTTAGAGTGGATACAAGCTTTTGCGGGCCATTTCGCAAAAATAGGCGGATTCTTTTATCCCGAATCGTACCCAAAACTAATTAGCACCAGACTCACCCACAAGTAACTTACGTACCAAATTTTGTGAAATTCAGTCCATTAGTTTTTTAGTTATAGGGGATACAAAATCTGCACAGACAGACAGACAGACACACAGACAGACACACACACAGACAGACATACAGACACACACACAGACGTCACGCTAAAAATGTTTTTTTCGTATTCCAGAGGTCTTGAAACGTGTAGATCCGTCGAAAACTCGAGTTGCGATTTTCGACATGATTCCAATACTTTCCCTATACATTACCATGTATTGCAGGGAAAGTAAAAAATGTTAACGATTTGTGCCGTTACTTCAAAATTATCTTGATAACTTAAGATAACTCTTTCTTAGTTTAACAAGAACAATTTTTCTGCGAGTATATAATTGCTTTAATAATATTGCTTTTCAAACTTAACGTTCATTATCACAAAACCAACCTTGCTGAGTTACTTCACTGTGGTTTAAGATGATCCATATCTGTATGTGAGATAAATGTATAAAATATTCTTTCTGAAAAAAAAATTCCAGCATTTTTAAACTGTAGAAAAAGTTTCTAATTCCAATAATATGGATATAATACTGATATAGTCTACGTTTATTGGGTAGCATCAATGTTTGATAACGAGAAAATGAATCAAGAAAAGAAGAAAGAAGATTTATGTATATTGATTCCGTTTGTTTGTCACCTTCCACTTCAGTCCAAGAATGTAGATCAGAATTGTTTCCATTTTCAATAAAGTTGTAATAACTTCTGGACGATGTACAGCACATGCATAACTACTCATTTATTTGAATGCTTTAAAATTTCCATGTCAGCGTTTTATTGTAGTAAGTCAGGTAGACAACACATCTTAGATTTGATTGTTTTCTTAACCACTAAAATATTTTCAAAGAAATAGCGAAGCCTTTGGTTGGGGAGGCTATATAAGTAGGAAACTAAAAAATACCTGGTTTATGTGGCTGTCACTTAAAAAATTCAGTAAGCTGATATATGAAAAGTGGCATGTGGGCCATATTGAAAGCAGGGTGCTCCCAATGTGGCCAACTGTAAATTACCGAAAATTGCAAAAAATCTCCTGGAAGTAACAAAAACCTCAAAAATATTTTTTCTCTAAGGCACAAATTAGTTTAAATAAAGGCACAAATTAGTTGAAATAAAGGTACAAATTAGTTGAAATATCAGATTATAAGATGTGTAAATTCCCAAAATTTTTCCAATTCAAAAATGATTGCAAACGTTAAAGTTTAAGACACATGCTACAACATGGACCATCAAAGTTATAATAAATCAAACTGTTTAATAATGTGATATTTCTGTTCTGGGGCAAGAAAATAGCCTTTAGTCTTTTATTGCACTTTGAAGTTGATAGAATAGGAACCTGACCATATTGCGCACTTCTGACTTTATTTGTTTTCACCCAAACACACAACTGAAATAATCAGATTGGATATAAAGCACTAATTGTACCTTAAAATAGATTAATAGAGCTACAATATCCAATTTTACATCAGATTAGATATTAATAAAAGATAACGATACAATATATAACCTACATTGAAAAAATAATAAGACGCATTTCTTATAAAAATTTCACTATAACTACTAATGGCGTAACCTACGCAACACGAATTCAACTGGCCAATATACACTCATTATCTATCATCATATGGTCTAGTTCATGATATAATCTGGTGTAATCTAAGGAAACTAAGAGAAAATACGATGATGTGCCACACTGGGAGCCTGAGCCATATTATGAGCCTTATTTGGGTCTCCTACCATAATTGTTTTTCAGTTTATTCATTTAGATTCCAGAAAACAAAAATAAACAACGGGATATATTTTTTCGCTAGTGAAATGGTCACTTTTTTCTTAAGTCATGCATTTTTCGAAATTTTTTATGCGTAAAACTGATTAGCACATAAATTTAGTAAATGAAATTAACTAAATTTTTCAAGAAATATATACATACCTGTCCTACTGTGCATCTAATTTATTTGAAGTCATTTTTGTGTTTGGATCATTTCAAGCACTTAGGATGCACAATGGCATAACGGGTGAAATGTTAAGCATTAATCCCTTAAATTCCCTTAAGAGATAGATGTCCAGATGAACTCAGAATTGCGGTCCCAAATGTCTTAGATGTGTTGCGCCTAAATTAGCAGAGGTTTCGTATGACCACGCTTACTTAATGAAGAGAGAAGGTGGGTATGTACGAGAAGTTGGGGGTTGAGCTTCCTCTTGACTAGCCAATGCTAATTAAATAATATTGAGAATAAAAATCTGATACATTTTAACCCATGGACCGCGATGTCAGGCATCTGTGAACGGGAGATACAAAAGGTGATTCACCTGAAATGGTTGAGATGGGAAAGGCGTGGCATAAAGATTTTAACACTTGGAAGACATCAGTCAATGAAGATGAAGGTATTATATTACAAATGCCGAACTTCTGAAAACAATGATGTGAAAATCTTAAATTTCGAATATTTCAAGTTCTAATCAGGTGAAATAAAATTCATTGGGAGAAAATCGATTTGAGCATGTTCTCTCTCTCCCCATATTTTTCCAAGGTCAACCATGAGCTCCTTTTGACAGATTCACATTCGTAATATGCACACCTTCGTGCAGATATCTTCAGTTGTGAATCAGAACTTTCGTGGAAATACCCATTCAAACAGTTGCATTGCTAAGGGGTCATAACTCTCCCCAGAGACCCATTCTGTTCCAATATTAAAATTTTAAGTAGTAGACGCTAGAGTACATTGATAAAATGTTTTCAGTAAAACCTCCTTAACGGACATTTCCGAATAGCGGACACCTCCAATTAATGGACATTATTTTTAATTTCAAGTCCCAAAAGTATATCCGGTTCTGTGCATTTATCTACAAATAGGAGGTCCTACGAGTAATAAATAATGGTTTTGGTCGTTAAAAACGCATTTGCTAAAACATGTTTTTAATGCGTAAATATGCACTATAATCATACATTTAAAAAATGCACGTCAATCACAGTCCTATTGCTAATGAAAAAGAAATAGAAATATTCATTTGGTGGTAATTTTGAGAATGATTACGAATATATTAATTAGCCATTTCGCTCGCGCTTCGCGAGTTCTCAATGGCTAGTATTCACTAAATTTGTCACCTATACAGGGCCGTAGCCAGGCAGGGGCCAGAGGAGACTAAGCTCCCCCCCCCAAGAGGTATACTCATTCCCCCTGATAAAAATATTAAATTTTTAGTAGTGATATGAAATTTCATATAAAATGTTATTCAAATTTTGCATAAAAAATTTTCATTGATATTTTTTTATAAATTACTTCGTTTCAAAGATTTTTTAATTTAACTAAATTTGTGATTATACGAATGATCAATTTATTTACATATTTAATTTAAAAATATTTAAACATTTTGACAATTGTATTTAGGATAATTTTGCATTATTGTGGGGTTCACTGTTATGCATTATAGAGTCGAAATCAACTGATAAGTAAGTAAGAATTAAAATTAAGCATTAACTTGTATTAACTTTTAGAAAGTTTCTTCGATTCATTAACAGCTTTACAAATAATTAATGCTTACATTCAAATCAATTGTAATTGATATATATAAATATTGATGTATAGTAGCTATATGGATATTAATAATCATCTCTTAGCTTGCAAATATAAATATGCAATTATTTGTTAATAATTTATATGAATTTAAATATATAATAGCAACTATTATGGTTTATAAATGCTAATGATTAATTGTGTTTTTGATGAGCCACTTCGTTGAGACTGTTAATCCCCCCCCCCCCCCTTGAATTTTCCTCCCGCCCCTCTTCAATTTCATCTCTTTCTACACCTGGCTGCACCTACACATTTAATAAAAATTCTGAACAACAAAATTCGAGCCAATTTAAGAATACAAATACATGGCGCACATTTTTGAGAGGCAAAGTGGTGTAAGTTTTTCAAAGTCACTCTTAATTGGAATTTCCAAAAATTTTGATTTTTTCGTTGATCTGGAAGCTAAGATGAATCGAATGAGACTAAAGCCGATATTCTAGCTTGAGTAGAAGTTCTCGATCATTTTGAAAAGTGGTTTTGAATTTTTTAATTATGCCTTTGCACAGTTACTCCTAATTCGAATTTTCAGAATATTAGATTTTTTTCGTTAACCTGGAAGTTGAGCCTTATCGAGTGAGATCAAAACCAAGATTTTAGCTAGACTGGAAGTGCTCTATAATCAAGCAAAGTGGTTTTAAATTTTTCGTTTATCATTCCTTTACACCGTCATCCCTAATTCGAATTTTTGAAACTTTAGATTTTTCCGTTGGTCTCGAAGCTGAGACGGATTGAATAACACCAAAACCAAGATTCTAGTGGACGTGCTTCATAGTTTTGATACATCCCCTCTCACTTACTCAATCAAGCAATCAATCAATTTACTGCATATTATAAAGATAATTATATTATATACTAGCAGCATACCCGTTCTTCGTACGGAGTATATAATATAAGGAAACTTATAATTCGCAATCATGTGCAAATTCTGTTAAAATATTAAATTTATTGGTCCTAAAGAGAAGTTTAAGAATACCTGTTCTCACTATGCAAAAATATCTTCACGGGCAGATTTGAAGAATAAAACATCCTGGCCCCTTTTCTAAGCAAATTTACAAAAAAAAAAAGGAATTGAATCAATATATGCAACCCCGTACTATTTATAATGTCGCAGATTTGAAAATATGCCAGTATGTTAGTCGAAGATTACCCGTATTACAATATGAGTCTCAAAAATCTTTGCCAAAATAAAAGAGATGACGTAATAAATTGAAAATATCAATAATCTCCGTACTCTTTATGCCAGAAGGTCGTAATTGATTCCAATATATGCCAATATACCTGTACTACTTATAATCTTGTAGATTAGAAGATATACCCGTGTATTTGTAGAAGATTGCTCGTACAATGTACAATATATGACTTTAAACAATTTTTGTTGTAATAAAACAATTGCATAATAACTTAAAAATATCAATAATCCCTGAATCAATAATCCCCGAAAATATCATTAATAATAACGTTTAAACCTGAAGACCGTAATTGATATTATCCAGTCAAAAATGCAATAAGAAAAATCAAATCGTTTTTTTCAAAAATATATTTTTATATCCATTTATTTATTATTCAAATCGAAAAATTAATAATAAAAATTAACAGACAGATTTAATTATATTGCGTTTCTGAGCAACATGATATAAGATAGAATCTTCCTCAGAAACTGCGAAATTAAATAACTATTTTGATTTCTTTATACTCTTCATTGTTCAGTAAAAACATGTGAAGAATAAACCATGGAGATAGATTTCCCATTTAAATCATGTTTCAAACAATTTATGTTTTCAGGAAGTGACTAATTAGCGCAAAAAATCTCCCATCAAACTCAGCGATAAAGTTTTAATTCATTTTCAAACGATTTTCAAGCTTTCCGTTTGGATAAACCACGGAGTTACAGAGTAGAATTCCTAGGGAAAAGTTTCGTTTTCCATTAATATCTCGACAACCCCTGGTCTTAGATACTCGAAACTTGAGCTAAATTTATGGGGTGCTATTTCAAGGCTATCCACAAAATTTCATCGAATTCGGTTCAGCAGTTCTTCCGTGATGATGAGACAAACGAAAATTTCGTTTTTTACTAATATCTCGAGAACAACTGATCGTAGAAACTCCAAAAATAGACTGAATTTTAAGTGGAACTATTTCCAGGCTACTTACTAAATTTCATCAAATTCGGTTCAGCCGTTCTCTCGTGATGACGGGACAAACAGACAGACAGACAGATTTTCAATTTTATTTATATAGATAATCGAGGTATACTAATATATGAAGGCTTAAAATGAGTTTAAAAGTTGTCATGAAATTTATAGTAGAACCTGTCATATGTGTTTAATGAATCGTGTTTGTCTAATAAAAATCATAAATCACACTTTTTCGCACTTTGAAACACATAATCAACTTTCATCTCTGTAACATGTATAAATAACCAAACATTGATCTCGGACTTCCTAACTAAAGTCTAAAAATTTTATAATTATGAAAAGTATATTTAATTTTTTTATATTAAAATTTAAGATTTTAAAAATTCACTATAAGTAAACCAGAGTTTTACAAAATGATATTTGAACAATTGAAACCTATTATATATATGTGTTTTTAGTTTTTCTTTTGAACACTCCTCCTCCCCCCCCCCCCTTCCCTCCAAAAAACACTTTGTCGACGAAGCTGCAATCAGAGAAAAATATTTTAACAACTTCTCCTAAAAATTACGTGTGCAGTAAAAGTTAGAGAAACATTTTATACCCGAACATCTAGCATTGTTAAATATGGGGAAATTTCCCCTACTTCTAAGCGAACTATAGTGTTAACCATAGATCTCTTAGAAGTAGGAGAAGGCAATACTCCAAATACTCAAAGCCTGATAACTAAATAGGCAGAAGAGGCACGTGCTTCCCTTGTCCCAAAATTGCACGTCGATTATCACTTTTCTTCTTTATTTGAAATTTAAATTAATAGTTAAATAGTTAAGTTAAACAGGCAAACAAGGAATTATTTTGGTTATTTGAACCCAATATTAAACGCTAAGCTGTTAATGAAAAATATGTCATGTTACTTAAGTATGAATTAGCATTTAAGTATGAATTAATTTCAAAAGTAAACTTTGACTGATAGTAATTAAATGCGAAAATAAACTATGATTTAGAAAAAAATGCTGTTAATTTTAGTATTGGCAACCAGGTTAAAAAAACAGGTGCTTGATAAGAACTTTAAGTTGGCACGAGTAGTGTTTCTTTCAGGCATACATCCGGGGGAGGGCGAAGCCCCCTCCCCCAAAGACATTTTATGTTAACCTAGTTTCTATTTATATGCCAGAATTTAAATATATTACTATGGGGCAAATAGAAAACTTCCCCATCCTAAATTTTCACTAGCCCCCCCCCCCCGGCCAGAAAGTCCTGAAAAAAAAAGTGGGCACGAGCTACTCGGGTAATAAGATATTTTTAGCACTAATGAGTGCTTAGAAATTTAATTTTGAAAACGTTTCTTGGGCTATGCTCACAAGATTAAAGTGGGGCCCCTAAATAGGGCTGTGCTTTCCCTAACTTGGGTTTATAGGGCCCTGTCAATAGTTTTTTCACAACTCTTGCTTTCTACCCCTTCGGTAACAAAGCTTGGTGGTTTCATATTTCTCAGGTATGTTTGCATACTTGATTGTAGAACATGAATGAATAAACAATATGAGCTAATAGATGCCGTGTCCTTCCTTTCCAAGATTGCCATCACACCAGAAAAGTAACTACGGGAGATGGAACGATAGTGTCAGACTCTGCGTCATTCTTTATTTGGAAACAGATTGCTATCAAACGATAGAGCTACAGTTAGAAAGGATCATTCTTCTTGGCTGCTACTTACAGGAATTTAACATTCACTTATTTTTTAACTCATCTTACATCTCTTTCTTTAACTCTGGTTTATTTCAATTGGAATTACGCAAATTAATACAGTTGAACTCGGTTATAACGACATTTAAGGGACCAGTGTTTCTTTCAGCTATACATTTTATATTAGCTTAGTTTCTATTTATGTGACAGTATTTAGATATATTTATATAGAGTATAGGGTAAATAGAAAACTTGCCCTCCCTCTACTAAAGTTTCATTCGCAGCCCCAGCCAAAAAGTCCTGAAAGACTACCTGCAGGGAACCGCTGAAATTTTAACTCTATAACCCATTGACGCTATAACCAAATTACGCTATAACCATTAAATACTTTTAAAATGTTGGTACATGATATAAATTTCGTAAATGTCATTATTAGTGCATATATAGTATTTTTATTTTAATACCTTCTGCGTTTTGGGACAAAATACTGACTGATACAACATTTAAATATGACAAACGCTCAAATATGACAGTAAAATATTTCATACGCACCAAATTTTGTGAGAAAATATCAGTAATTTTCTTTTGCCTCTTCCTTTTGCCTCATGTATTTCTGCCTTCTGTATTTGCTTTCCAATGTATTTCTTGTGCTCGGTATCGGTGTTACCCTATCATTTTCGTCATCTACTACTTCAGCAATATCCAGACATGATTTGATATAATCCACTATGTCATTGTAAGTGCATTATTCGTTGTGAGATCGACATGGATATTAACGAATTAATCAAAATTCGGAAATGTTTCATTCCACTCGCTGCAAAATCCTTTTTTGTCCCGCTTTGATCCCGCACTTGTCGTCCAGCGATACAAAGCCATTACACGTGATATGACAGATTCGGGAGCCATCACGTGAGACTAGTTGGAGCCATCACGTGAGACTAGTACTACTCTAGTTGGGGCGGGACAGCCCGTCGTTAAAGCACGGAGATTGCACTCAAAACACCCGAGTTCGATTCCCGCCGCTGTCCAAACTATCCCCGTGGCAACGCGAAGTACGGGCACGTTAAATCTGCGGATTCGAAAATTCTTCGAGAGGTTGATGGTAGGGTAAGGAGGTTACGCCCCCCGTGGATATCGCCCCCATTGGGTTCCGGTATAAATTGGGTGGTACTGTCCCGGCCGAAGAAACAGATACCTTACAACTTTGGGCAGGTCGGACGATCTGGCTCGATAGAAAGTCCTGGGCAAAAGAAAGAAAATCAATGGCAAAACGTGACAAAATAATTTGTGAAAACCGGAGACCATTAACTAATAACAAATAAAATGCTTTATACTGTATATTTTAACACGATTACAAATAAAATAAAATATAATAACTCAGTTGCAATGAAAATAAATTAATGACATCTTGCAACTTTGTTACCACAGTGGAATCCCGGTTTTAGGTTTCTCTGTGGAACTGATGTAAAACCTTTACATGCGAAAAAACACAATGCACGGGAAACTTTATTTTAACTAATATACAAAAATCAAGAAAAACAAATAAGATAATAAATATACCACTCTCCAAGCTTTAATTTTCACTTGTTATAAGTATAATTTATGATTCACATAGAAAAATTCCAAGCATATAAAAAATGTCAGAAACCACTAATGTAGTGATTCTCAAAATTTAATTTGCAATCAACTTTTACAATTATTCTTCAAAGTTATCAGACAATAAACACTATGTTCGCAGAAACGACACGATTCAGACAGAGAAGACGAAACGAAATCCTATCCTGAAGGCGGAAAAAAATTTTCACTCCTCCGAGAAATCCGGTAGCTTTGGTATGTCTACCCAAGCTACGGCAGTTAAGGAATAGAAGTTGCATACACATTCTCTGTTCCATTCCCAATGCGAGATTGTCTTACGCGGTAGACATTTCGAGACATATCTCTCTTGAACAATACGCCTGCACTTGAGGGTCTGGTGCCAGTCAGGGCAAAAATATGTCTGCATCTCCTTTCGTTTATTTACCAAGAAAACATTGTAAGTAATTATTTCAAATAATGTATAATTGAAATAAAAGTTACTTGTCAGAAAATTATTTGGGTGGACACTATCTACCTTCTCTCACACGACACTTCGCTAGTCTTCTTGATAAAAAAGGTTCTATTTTGCCATTGGAACCGGTGAAATCTTATTTTTGTTTTTATGCTGTTTTAAACAAAGCTTTATAATTTTTATAACTTTTAGCTGCAATTTGATTTTTTCAAATACATCTGTTTTTTTGTCCAAAGTTGCACACAAAATAAATAAATATTTAAATTTTCAAATATCTTTCCTTCTTTCACGGAGCCCACTAAATAACTCTCTCCGACCTGGGGAAAGGAAACTGAGACGTGGCACTCCGCCTTTTGTCTCGAGGGAAAACGGAGTCCACGAAATATCGTACCCTCAAACTCCCACAGTCGCAGTTTTATATGACACAGGCTTTCAAAATATCTTAGGATGATTCCATAAAAACTACGAAATAAGATTTTATGTAGCACTAGCCGGCACCGAACTGTTTGAAAAATCCCTAACATATCCTCAGTATGCCGATCGTATAATTGATATGTCCCGCGAACGTCACTACTGACTACACCCTTCTGTAAAATTAATAACAGAAGGACGGGGTAAAACAAACAGTGGGACACTAAAATTAGCCCTCGTGAATAAAAGAATCGTAGCTAAACAACCCAAACTACCCCATTAAGATAAAGAATAATCGTTACCAAACAATCCAAATTACCCCATTAAAATTTTAAAGAGTGTGACATTGTAAAATTAGCCCTCGTGGGTAAAAGAATAGTAGACTGTCCAAAATTATAATGACACTATAAAATTATTCCTTGTGTATAAAAGAATAGTTGACTGGTCAAACAACCCAAATTACCCCCATTATAATTTTAAACAGTGGGACACTGTAAAATTACCTTTCGTGCATAAACGAATCTTAGACTCGCCAATCAACCCAAACTACTTCATTATAATTTTGAACAGTGTGACACTATAAAATTAACCCTCGTGCGTAAAAGAACCGTAAACTGGCTAAAATTGTAATTACACTGTAAAATTAGTTCTTGTGTATAAAAATATCATAGACTGGTCAACCAGCCCCATTATAATTTTAAACTGTGGAACTCTGTAAAATTAGCCCTCATGTATAAAGAATCGTAGACTGGACAAACAACAAAAATTACTCCACTGTACAACATGCACCCCAAAACTATAACATATTCTCGGCCATGTTTAATTCTAGTATTGCCGTTATTTGCAATCTATATATATAAAATTGAAAATCTGTCTGTCTGCTTGTCCCACCATCACGGGAAAACGGCTGAACCGAATTTGATGAAATTTTGCGGGTAGCTTGAAAATAGCCCCACTTAAAATTTAGTCCGTGTTTTGAGTTTCTACGACCAATGGTTCACGAGATATTAGTAAAAAACGAAATTTTCGTTTGTCTCATCATCACGGGAGAACGGCTAAACCGAATTTAATGAAATTTTGTGGATAGCCTTGAAATAGCCCTCCATAAATTTAACCCAAATTTTGAGTTTCTAAGACCAGGGGTTGACGAGATATTGATGGAAAACAGAACTTTTTCCTAGGGGTTCTACTCTCTAACTCCGTGATTTATCCAAACGGAAAGGATGATTTTTTCCCCCCCAAATGGCCGGGCACTTTGACCTTCGTCATTCGCCTTTATTACAGCGGCCAGAGTGTGAACCATTTAGCCGTCCATTGACGTTGCCACAGGCGCACCAGAGGGGGGCGGATCACATTGCGCCCACAACACAAACATCCATGCCTTACGTGGGGCTCGAACCCACAACGTGGCGGTCGAGCGATTGCTACGGAAACACTTGCCTTGACCACTCGACAACCACGTCGGCGAAAGGATGAAAATCGTTTGTTTAAAACGTCAAAGTGAAATAAAACTTTATTTCTGAGTTTGGTGGAAATTTTTTGCGCGAATTAGTCACTATATGAAATCATGAAATGTTTGAAACATGAATTTAAAGGAAAATCTATGTCCATGGTTTATTTTCCCACAAGCTTTTACGCAACAATAAAAAGTATTAAGAAATCAAAATCGTTAATTAATTCTAACATTTCATGAAGATATATCATGTTGCTCGGCAACGCAATTAAATTAAATGTGTTTGTTAATGTTTTTATTATTTTTTTTTCGATTTGAATAATAAATAATTGGATATAAAATTATATCTTATGAATGAACTGTTTGATTTTTCTTTTACTTATATTAATTGCTGACTGCGTACATTACTTTCATTTATTTTGGCAAAGAGTTTTCAAGCTTATATTGTGTTTAGCTACTAAACTCATATATTGTGTTTAGCCAATAAATTCTTTTAGCCGATTGTTGAAACAGAAAAAGAGTAGAACGGGTATATCTTCTAATACAATTGTAGCGTTTTCATTTAGTATATAGAAACGGGATCAGGATGTTTAATTCAGATCTGCAAATTCAGAGCTACGAATTTGGCGGGATATCGCTAATTTTTCAACTTCTCTTAAACTTTGCCAAATTGACGGAATTGATGAAAACGACTCAAATCAATGAAATTTATAATGTTTTGTTAGAAGAGAGTACTGAAATTATGTTGATGTTTCATTAGCATTTATCTGTAACATTTCCAAAGGAGACTTTGCCCCCTCTGGGAAATTTTAAGATTGTTTTCTAACTTCATAATTTACTAAATACCAAAAAATGAAATGTTTTAAACATAAAAATAATTGAAAGAAAATCCTATCAACGTAAATGTCATATTTCAGTTCAGTCTTGTTCACATCTTCCTTACCATGGCTCCTTAAACTATCTCGCACACAACTCAAGCTCATCTTTACTCCCAGGAAACATGTTTACGCTAATGACAAAAACACCTGGTTACCAGAACTTTTTCGACTGACCACCTAATTCAAAGAGAAATGGAATATTTACAGACATGTTATTAGCATTTCCAAAAAATAGCTGTTTCCCTCCAGTAATAACTATAAATGATTACCACGAAGTAGAGATGACTTTTTTTGTCTACCTAAAGAGATCTTATCTGTAATTACTCCTGGATTCTATATACCAGTGCTGTCTTTACAGGTGGCATCCATTCCATTTGAAGCTGCGAACACCGCAGATGGTATCCATTCCGTTTGAAGTTGCAAACCTCGCGTTTAGCTTTATTCCTGGTGAGCACCAGATGTTTGGCACAGCACCATAGTCAGGCAAGGGCCAGAGCAAGCTAAGCCCCCCCCCCCCTCCAAGACGTATAGGCAAAGTCGAAAATCGAACTCGGATCCTCCGAATACAATCCCCGTGACTTAACCACTCGGTTATCTCACTCCAAAACTGCTGCTTGTAAGACAATAACTTACAAAACTTCCTTGAGGAAAGCATATATATGTTAGTTAGGTGATTACAGTTGCTTCGATAGCATTATAATCCTCCTTTTTTAGGCCAAAATAACAATATGCGCTCTTAACAACCACTACTGCCGTTCATTGGGCAGTTCGTTCTTGGCGGTTGTTAAGAGCGCATACTTTCAGCCTGAAGTAGGGGCTTAAAATGACCTCGAACCAATTGTAGTCACATAACTGACATATGCTTGCTTTCTTCAGGGCGACCTTGTAAGTTGTTATATCTTTATCAACTTTGTGAATCTTTTATATAACTTTATCGGATTGTGCCCCCCCCCCCCCCCCGCTGAGATTTTGAAAACTCGGCACCTATGATATTCTTGTGCTGATGAAGCAAGAGAACGAAATAACTATGTTCCTAACTTTTGAGTTGGACATGATTTGCTGTTGTCTGTCTGTATACATTCTTTCTTATAATTTAGATATATGGTCTAAATGATTGTTTCGACATTACCAGAGTGTGTTTAATGACAATTCATTGTTGATAAACTTTAATAACGGCAAGCCCGACCCTATGGTGCTGTTTGCTTATGAGGCATAATTCTAAAATTCAATATCATGTATAATTCATTTTATATTCTGTATTATTTTTCATGTTGGTAGCATTTTTGGTACTTATCGATTATAGGGGCCATGAAATCAAACACGGAAACACGTAGGGGCCACTCCAAATTCTGGTTTATACCGGTTGCTAATATTATAAATTGGTCTCATATCTCACAGAATTTATGTAGCAAAGCATTACCGGTAGTGATAAATTTAATGAAATTTTATCGGCAATAGCTGAGATTTGGCCACCACAAATTTCAATGTAACACAATATTTTTTTGTTACGTAAAGTTGATCAAACCCCATTATATATTAAATTTTAATCATTGTGTTTGTAGTGAATTTCTTGTATCAGATTATATCGCCAATGTTCGTGTTGGTGACAACTCGGAAAAGCAGTCACTAACCCATAGTCCCTATAACCGATAAGTACCACATTTTTTATCTATTTCATGTTTCTTCACTAACAGATTTAATTTATTCACATTCTAAGTATGTATACATGCATGTGTATGTATATATACTTAAACCTTAAACATATGTATGTATGTATGTATACATGCATGCATGCATGCATGCATACTTACACACAGTGATTGGAAAAACTACTTTTTTTTCTGTAATGAACTACAACTGCTTTATGACAAATGTAATTAACTACAATCACTTTATGACAAATGTAGTGACTACAAACTACTTTTTAAATGTAGTCATTACTTAACTACTTTTATAAGACAAATTTTGCCACAGCTTCAATTTACACAAAGGATTGTAAACATTGAGGATATGGATATACCGTAGTAATTTAACATGCTTATTCTAAATAAGTAAAATTTACCGATTCCCAAATTTACTAATCAACTTATGAATCTTTACTCGTTTACCCATTTCTGAAAACAATAAAATAATACAAAAGTAAAAACGATTTATTTAAAAACATGTTTGTTCATTTTTAGTAGAATTTACATCTCAAAGTTGCAATCATATTAGCAAGATCTTTTAGGTCGTAACACATTTGAATATATTCATGTAAAAAATTAACATCATGAGGCAGTAGCTTTTCTAATCCCTGCAGTACAGTGTTTAGATTTCTAGGCACTGTACCTGCAATATCGAAAACCTTGTTGTTGTTGTTGAGACCCAGACCGTCCGACCTACCAAAAGGTGTAAGGTAACTGTTTGGACGGCCGGAAAGTGCCCCCCAATTTAGACCGGAACCCAGTCGGGGAGGCATCCACAGGGACCGAAAACCTTGTGTAGTTTCTCCTCATTCTCCTTCAGGAACTGGCATATGTATTCGACAACCACAGAGATCGAAAACCTTATGCAGTTTCTCCTCATTCTCCTTCAGGAACTGGCATATGTGTTCGACAACCACAGGGATCGAAAACCTTGTGTAGTTTCTCCTCATTCTCCTTCAGGAACTGGCATATGTGTTCGACAACCACAGGGATCGAAAACCTTGTGTAGTTTCTCCCTCATTCTCCTTCAGGAACTGGCATATGTGTTCGACAACCACAGGGATCGGAAACCTTGTGTAGTTTCTCCTAATTCTCCTTCAGGAACTGGCATATGTGTTCGACGGCAGAATGCATTGAGTTCCATCTCGTCTTATTTGGTATTATGAGATGGGCAATCAGCTCTGAAGATGTTTTAAAACCTTATGAACACATTTTTGGAAATATGTATATTTGCATGTGTGAGCACGATAATTTAGGAAAAAATTGTTCACAACTCTCATATTGCTATATATTATATGTTCCTATTTAGACAGTTCGAGCTGCCCAAAAGTGTTGTAAGGTACCTGTTTAGACAGATGGTTGAGAAAGGTCATTCAGGTTGTAAAATTTTTATAAGTAATAAATAAGTGGACATAACCATCATGGAGGGAAAGCTGAGTCACACCACACACTCCACATACTTTCTCAAGAAATATATAGTATATAAAATTGACTGTCTGATTCTATATGTATTATAATGTGTATGTGAATATAAACTTGGCTGCTGCATGGTAGGACTGACTGTCACCACAGATGTTTGTACAATTGTAGCACACAGCAAGTTTTTTTGCTATTCCGTGTTGAAAAGTGCTAATAAATTTGTAACAGAATGCAAGTATCTGCACTGGGACATGGTACTGCATCGGGGCTTTGGCACCCCTATAAGTGACGTTGAACTTTACTATTGCAGCCTGAGCTCAATTTTCTTGAATATTGAAGAAAGTTGATTGAACCAATAGTTAGTCACAATAGAAGAGGTTTACAAAATTTCAGCACAGAGTCAGTGGTGAATCCTGGTCTAAAAAGCAGACCATGTGGAAATGAATTTTAACCCACACACACACGCATTGTCAATTGAACCACAATGTTCAAGGTTTTAAAAACAATAATAATAATAATTTATAATGTTACTGCGTTATATATTTATAACTAGGGCAGGAATTCGTGAAGAATACAGAACAAAGTTAGAAGAGCATTTGTTAACAGTTCCAAAAATTCATACATATTCCATATAAAGTTAAATTAAATTCCAACACTGTGAATGAACTTCAAATTATAAATTTTTTCAATACAATAATTAAAATTGCAAACATTTTAATAAATTTTTCTTGCATTTTGCATTTATTGTAAAATCCCAAACCTTGAAAAATATGAGTTTTTGTAGATTTTGTGTATGTTACAAAAAATAAATAAATAAATACTAAGCTTATTATTTACATAAGTATCATTCAAAAGGGTTAAAGGGTTAGATAAATTCTGCATTCTGCATTTGACTTATATGGGTAAAACTCTGATTTAAAATCATGATCTTTAAAAAAAAATGAAAATCATTGTATAGATTTGCAACACGATAATAACACTGCCCTAATTACAACTCATCACACAATTTATTCAAAGGCGTAAATAGTGCAAATGAATTACATAGCACTACTGAACCATAGAACAATGTATACTATTAATTATTACTATTTCAATTTGTTATCTATTAGTTACTTAAAGTGGAATTTTGCCCTTCCATCTACTGCTATGAAACTTTTATTGATCTGCCACAAACTCATTTTCCAGTTAAAAGACTTAAAATGAAGAAAAAAATATAAGCTGATTTGCAATCCAATGACCTAAATAACAGTACAACTGAGTAAAATATATTATAGCACTGCATCCAAGAATATTTACCTACTTTCTACCTGCTAACAATTATATTTTTGATAAAGTGTTTATTTATTTATTGTTTTTGCTTATGCCTGTAATCAATATGCATAGAATAAAAGGTTTGCACACAGCATCTATTTTTATAGTTCATAAATTGTTATTTGTTAAAAAAGTCTTGGTCAAAATCACTGGCCTTCCAAATAAACACCGAGATCATATCCCATAAAATTTAATTTTTAAAATCAATCACCACATTTGATTTTTAATTTTAACTAATTTAAATTTTAAAATGTTTTGTTTAATTTTAAGAGTTTAAAATAACTTTTATTAAAGCATTTATTAGTATTTAATAATATCACTTAACTCAAACTTTTAACTTCCCTTTAGCGGGGAAAGTAAAAATACTTTACTATATCATATCTTAGCTCAAAATTTTTTTTTAGTTATACCCAGGTTTAAGAACTGGTGCTTAATAAATATCAAGTGAAATTAGGCGAGTTAGTTGGAATCATTGAAATACAAATCTAGTGGGGGGTTTTTTTGCAAATAAAATGTGCTTAATATACAAGAATGATATCAATAAACTCATCATAATATATTTGCATGGCTGACTTATTTTTAACAATATTTCTTTCATTTTATGTGTAATTTGTGATAAATTTATAACCAAGTAATATTTATGAGAACCACTCACATCCGTATTCTGAAATATGTGCCATTCATTTTCTTGCAATAACTTGCAAACTAAATGATTTTGTATTTAACATTATTGATAATCCTGGTCGTTTTACAATTAAAAAAAAGTAGGGAGCTTATGCATTTTCTTTTTTCTATAAAACATTAATTTCAGTTCTATTGCACAGTATAATACACAAAAATGACACACAAATTACATTAATAAAATTTTTAGCCTAAATTTTTTGTTTTGTCAAAATATCACATTGTGGCGTGGCTCCGCTGAAAAACTTACAATTACACTTTGGCCGCTGATCGTACTTACGCACGCCACTTGCTCGATTATCGAGCATATCTCCAGGTTATGATTAATTGGAAAATGCATCACGAGAACACACAATAAATACTAATTAAAAGTTAATAAAGCTTTTATTTTAAAATACTTATATTTAAACTTGTTACTTAAAATTTAAAAACACAAAAATAACATCTTAAATTCATGCAATACATTTACAGTTCGCTAAGTCGTAGGCATTGAATAATGCTCATCATGATCTCTCCCCTCTCTCTAGTTTTAATTATCATATTAACCATCGAGTTAAGCAGTTAGATTCCTTATTAACTCTAATTTTATTCTCTGGTACTCAGCCTGCAGCGGGAGAGAACAAAAGGACTTACCCCTTTACAGCACGGGCAGGACGGCATAGGGACGGCTCTCCTCCATCGATTTTTGACGACCAGCACTTGACTTTCAAAAATACCAACTGAGTTCTCCCTCAACTCTTCTTCTCTTCGTCGGGAAAACGGGCAACCCCCTGGCCGGGCCCCATAGCTGACGCTTGGCCGCTATAGGTTGTGAAACCCATAAATTCAGTGACGCGGCCGGGCTCCACCGAATCACTGGATTTGGCCCCTTCCAAAGGGTTGGATAAAAATTGGGGGCTCTAGCCCTCTTGCAGGTGTCCATTTTATTTAAAATAACATAGCGTCCTCTGCCACTTTCTCACGACTGCAGCTGGTCTACTCAGAGCAACGGAATGTCAACCGTTTCCAAAGAGAGAGGGGGGTAATACTTCCTAGAAGTGAAGTGGCGACAGGAAAATTCCAATAATGTCCCACGACACACATATAAATCTCAAGTAACAAATTGATATTTACCCCCCCCCCCCTTAAAATGTATGATTCATGTTCAAGTCTCAAACCATACAAATCTTCCAAAAACTTGAATTAGAATTACAATCACAATATTTAACTCATCTATACATATTACAATACGCTTTTCCAATATACTATGTATTTAAATTATGTATAATATATATATAGTTAGTTACCCTTTATATAACTATTGAAACTTAATCCCGTACACAAAAATACAAAATGCATTTATAACAGATTAACGTAATAATTCTTATCATTAACACTCATCTTGCTAGCAAACACTTTCAAAATAAACTAAAATTTTAAAATCATTTAGCTATTATGAAAATATCAACTAGCTTGTGATGAATGTAGTTTACTTCTAAAATTTAAAAATTCCATTAAAGAAAATACACTTACCTCATTTAAGTCAAACATAAGAGTCCTCAACGTTAAAAAAAAACGCTAATGTCGAACATCTATTCAACAACTTTTGAATTAGAACTCATAGAGTATGCACTTCCAAAAGAACTCATTTTATCGTAAAGATTGAATATTAAATTGAATTAAAGCAAATTATAAGCTTTTTGAACAAAAAAATTATTTTTTACTTCATAGAACAAAAATATCAGCTTCTTAAATTGTTCTATAACACTACCGGCATTTTCCAGCGTCCGCCATTAAAAAACCCAGTTTTTCTTGGCGATACAGTGAGGGAGGTTGCTGTAAAAGGTTACTATAATTGTAAGGATTTCCGTTAAATATACATGAAAAGGGGTCTTATAAACGTCTAAAATTTCGCCCTATGTTAACTCCCATAGGGAGTTCTAGTTTCAGTCTCCACTCAGCAAGCAATGGCGGACTCACGCCGGTGGCATATTGCAAGGGTGTTACGAGGAAAGCTTAATTTAAAACGAAATCAAGTGTGAAAAGTAAGAGGATAAAGTCGGTTCCCAAGAAAAAACCTTATGTACCGGGGGCATACCTTAAAGCCAGCATTGAACCCTCAGAGATGGATCCTGAGGGTCCAATGCTGGCTTTTACTCACTGCAGCGACCTCAAGCAAGTTGGAAAAGGAAATCCACTACGAAACTGCTGCGACTTTTGAAGTCGAGTACTTAAAGACTCTGGATATTACTAAAGATGAGATACCAAGGGACTCCTTCACGTGGAAGCTGATGACCCACTTCATTACCTACGACTACGTCATTGGAAGGCTAGAGGAGGAGCTTGAAGATGATGACATAGAGTGCAGCCAGGCCAGGATCCTGCAGAAGATAATAACAGGTAGTATTTCCAATACTTCTTTGTTGCTGCATTCCCCTGACCCCAATATGTTAGTAAATCGTGTTACCTATAACTTCATTTATGACTTAATCAAAGATTGGAAAAAAAATCGGACGATGATCTGTATATTATATACAAGGATGAGATGTATAAGAAAATAGAGGGCTTTATTACCCCCAGTTCATGGAAAAAACCTAAACTTTCAGAACAGGTTGAGAAAGATGTTCAAATTGAAAATAAATTCTCGAGATCTTGAGGTTGGGGAAGTTACTATGGCTGATGCGCCCTCCTCCCTAAGGATAGAGTCTCCTCCTTCTATGTGGACTCCTCAAGCAATTGGGGAGCCCTCATAGAAGAACTAAACAGCATGTTAGCTACTAAAGTTCAGGGCCTTCTTATGGGAAGGGTGATTCAGATCACTCCTGGGTCCATTGAAGATTACAGGAGTGTTCAGACTCACCTGATCCTTAAGAGGATATCCTTTAATTCAATTAGACTTAAAAATGAAAGACCGAAAAAGATAGTTATCAAAGGATTGCCCTCAAATACTGATAGCGATAGAATTAAAGTCGCCCTCGTAAACGAAAGATTCAAAGTAATTAGAATTTTCCAGCTCAGGAACAGGAAGGATAGGACTCCCTCCCCATTTTTCTGGTAGGCCTCGAGCCTACAGAGGACTGGGCGAGCATTCACGAAACTAAAAACATCTTATGTATGCAAGCAAAAATAGAAATGTTCAAAAGTAAAGGATTCAAAATGTGCTACAACTTCCAGCTTTATAACCATCACATCGACCAGTGTACTCTCCCCCGTCGTTGTTTAAAGTCTGGCGAAGGCCACCCGAGTAGGGAATGCATTAAAACGAGAGAAACCCCTGTTAAGTGTTGTAACTGTGGCGGAAGTCACCCCGCAAACTTTAGGCATTGCCCCCAAAATCCCTGGAACCGTAAAAAGTTCGAGGCCACTAAAATTACCCATCAAAATTCTAAATTGGCCTCCCCCCACAATCTTGGTGAGGAAAACTTTCCCCTACCTCCTTCTAAAAGCATCCCCCCTGTTCAGGAAGTGCAGGCGAGTGCCGAGACGGTTTCAGGAAAAACCGGAGAGCACTCTGCCCAGGCACGACCTGACACAGGTTTAGACCCCCCTCAGACCTCGAATGCATTTTTCGACTTCTTGAAAATTTTCAAGAAGGTCGAGAAATACTTCGAACTGAGTAACTTACAGGAGTTCTTAAACACCATACTAAACGTAATAACCTCGAATGATGATCTAATGACTAAAACCTTCAGCATTATTAAAATGTTTTCCGATTTGAAAAAACCTCAGCCCCCCCCCCCCCCCCAGAATTAAACTTTAGTTCAGGGACTGCAGCACTCAGCTTCTGTATACTGCCTACTCCACCTCGTGCTCTTCAGCTCTTCCCAACACGGGCTATTGCACCACCTTGTGCCACCACAGGCCCTTTTCTGAACCCAACTGACGCCCCGCCCACTCTGGGGCGCTCTCATGGACTTATTATGGACTATACATATAATGTCAAAGACTCAAATATCTTAAGCAGGAAATCGAGGATAAAGACGCCCTCGGCGTCAGGTGCCTCAAGAATTTACGAAACAACGGAGTCAAACAATAATCACATGGTGTCCTACAAACGACCCTTTTGAAGCAGACGATAAAGAGCGTGCGACGTCATGTTATAAAGACGAGCGGATAAAAGAACAGAGTGCCAAATAACGTCAGAAAATTTTCCACGAATGAAAGTTCAGCAACTCCGGCGACGACAGCAATGTTTTGCCGAGTTTTCTAATCGTATCTCACATATTCTGTGCTATCGTATTCTTGTGTTATAAACGTATCTGTAGAATAAATAAAATACTGGATATTTACCTGTTTCTAAAATGTTGGAAATTTTTAAGCACGATCTTATGTAGTGCTCATCTGAATATAATTTTTGGAGATAGTTTAGCGTATAATTTGTTGATACACAGGAGTTTTAAATATTTGAATTAAAAGATGTACATATATATTTAAGTTTACAAATCCCAATCACAAAATAATTCAATATCCTTCAATCACAATTAGTTTTGCTAATGAAACATATAAGAATATAGATTCATTTTGTGCTAATTTCATGAATATTACAGAATTAGTAATTTTGTAAATTCCTAGAAAATAAGTTTATATTAATATAGAAGTTTCAGATTTTATTGTTATTTCTGTCAAAATAGCTAAAAAACAATATCTTTGTTAAAATCACAGAATTAAACAATAAATGATAGTATTACTGATTTGTTTTAATACATGTTTTTAACTAAGATTTTATGTCTTAGTTATTTTGTATACTTTTGCCTTGTTGTTGGGCATCTGCAGGACAAATTTGAATGCTGTTGGGTGGTGAGTTCAGATTTACAATACAAAGGGATCCAAGGCCAACAGAATTTTTCATGTTCTTACTACCCCTATTTTGTATTACATTGAATTTTTTTACAAATAGTTTGTGTTATGCCAACGGCCCTACCGTGCTGAAAATACCGGTTCTCCATTAGATCACCGAAGTCAAGCAGCATTGGGCGCGGTTAGTACTTGGGTGGGTGACCAACTGGGAACACCGCGTGCAGTTGGTACATTTCGGACGCGGTAGCCCGGTGGTTTGCGCACTGGATTTGCATGCTGCCACAACTGCCGCCTTGTTCATGCGGAGTACGATCACGTTAAACATGTGGATCCGTAAGTCCTTCCGAGAGGTTGGTGGTAGGGGAAGGAGGGTACGGTCCCTGTGAATACCTCCCCCACTGGGTTCCGGTCTAAATTGGGTGACACTTCCCGACCGTCCAAACAGTTACCTTATACCTTTCTGGTAAGTCGGACGGTCTGGATCTCAACAAATAGTTTGTGGTCCAGGAACCTATGCAATTCATCCTTTTGCCTTTCCTTCCCCCTATTGGTGGCCCTGGGAGTTACAGGCAAACAAAAGCAGTCGCTAATAGGGATCATGATTTTGACTATAGGGAGGATTCATGTGACATCATGATAATGTTTTATTTGTACAAGCATACTGAACGTACATTAGGTCTGTCATAAAATATACTATTTTTTCAAGTATTTTGGAATTTTTTTTTAAATAAAAAGACGTTTTATTTAGAATGTATGTGTATATCAATACATATTGATGTACGCCTAGCTAGAACTAACTAGAAAGCATAAAGATGTGTGGTAGTCTGGCTTTCATCATGAATCAGAAAGTTAAAAACAATAGTGATATATAGTTGACTATATATCACTACTGAAATAATAATACCTCAGTACCAATAACTGTACCTTAAAATCATGCTAAAGTTTGATGTTCGAAACTATGAAAATGCAAACTCTTAGTCTTATATGTTATAATAATGTTAATATTTACTAATTATAATTTAAATACAAGAAAATTCTCTGAAAAGAAGTAAATTTTAGAAAGTCTCTTTTGAACTTTTCTCGCTTATTTCCACACTTAATTACACAACAATTTAATTTTCTCTAATCTCTTTTGTAGCATAAGCATTACTGTTTTATTTTTAAATTTCCTTATGTTTCTTAACTAAATCATTCTAAATATAATGTAGTTTTTCATTAAATATAGCAATGTGCAGATAAAAAATAAATAAATAGAATTGTTACTTTATATGCACATGCCTAAAAATTACCTATTCAATACCGCTTCTTAAAATAAAATCATGACAGCATTGACATGCACCGGAGTTTTTCCTAGAAAGTTATTGATAACATGCATTGGTATAAAAATGAAAAGCAAGTAGATATGTTCTTACATTTTCAAGCAAAGTAATAATGATCCTATTGAGGAATCTTATATAATTTGCTCTTTAATGCCCTTTAAACATAAGTAACTTGAAAAATAAACAAGTTGATGTTCTTATTTTTGCAATAAGTCTGATACAATAAAATTTAGAAAAATGCATTGAATGCTATGAATACATTGAATGCTAATTGAAATTTTTTTAAAACTAGATTTCCAATTATAAAATGAGAAATATAAATAATTCTAAAAAAATATGAAATGCTTCAGTTGTAACTGTATTTAAACGTTGGCAACTTTATTGGCAGTAAAAAAGACATTTCAAGATGAGATATTGAAAAGTAAACAAACACTATCTAATATTTAGATGTTGAAAAATAAAGCATCATATATAAATTTTAAAAGTAAACACTTTTTAAGTGTAAACTATTTGCATAAAGAAGCATTTGGAGATAAATCAATATGATTTTGAATTATTATCACAAAACTACTTTGCTTTGTAGTAACTTTGCAATTTCTGATTTAAAGAAAAATAAAATCAGAAGATGGGCAAAATTTTGTAAATGCGTTTAATAGATCTGGGTTGATACGCAAGTTCAATAATAATCAGCTGTGGTGCCTGAAGCTATCAGGAGCTATAGCAATTAGTTTCTTTGCAATTTCGGTGCCAGAAGAATTAGTCGTCATAAATGAAAATATTTTATTTTAGTTGAACTAAAGACAGGATACTGGTTTCTCAAAATGCTGCCAACAATGCAACTGCCATTAATCATTATTTTGCATTAAAAGAAGTATGATTACTTTTTTCTGTAAAATCTAAAGCATGGTTGAGATTATGTGATGCATTTAGGTTATTTGGCAATATAAAAATACTGCCATAACAAATGAAATATTGAATACATTAAATGTAAAATAAGAAATATAGATTACCTAGCTACTTTATATTTATGCATAAAATCTATTATAAATTATATATTTTGAAAGGTTGAAAATATGTAATACATACATATGAGCAGCTTTTCATATATTACATTATAATTAAAACATTTATTTTGATTCATTTCCACTAAGGAAAGAATGAACAAAATTAAATTTATCTTGTACACATGAAAATAATTTATAATGAGGGATACATACTTATAATTGTATGGGGACGTAGAACACATATTCTACATTTGGCATATAATACACAGTTTTCTACTGATGTATTCTGTATTGTAAAAATCTCAAATTGTCTACATATTCTATGTGTACAAAACTTAACCAAACATTTTGCAGAGTCCTCTTCAACTATAAGAGCTTCCAATTTCGTCCCAGTAGCTCAACGGTAAAGCGTCGACTGGCCAGTTCGGAGATCCAGAGTTTGATTCCCATTTGGGGCAGCAAGGCTCTTTACAATTTTAATTCCGAGTAATATTTTAAAACTTTAAAGAATGTAAGATAGTTAAAAGTATTAGCATATTTTTAAAATACAAGATAAAAAAAACTTACACAACTAGTATATACATATATACATAGTATATACATATATGATACTATATGATACTGTAACTAAATACATATATGATACTGATACTTAGGAATTTTTAGTTTTTGTACATATATGAAATGCCCTTGAAAATGATACCATCTCACTGAACTTTTTTTAATTATTCCAAATCTTACTCATTGTTTTTAATATTCACCAGATGAAGATACTTTGCATTTCCTAATTAAAGTATGATTAATTTTCTAAAAGTTAGGGAGGGAGGAAGAGACTGAGTTTTTGCATGTTATTTGGAAATTTTGGATTATTTTTTAAAACATTTGCATCAAATAAATTAAAAATATATTGTATATTTTGTAAAATATACATTTTTATCATGAAGAAGTCACTCTTCAAGCTGAATAATTTTTTTCCCATTTTGAGCTGTCTGTATTTTCAAGATTAGTGATTATCTGTTGAATTTCATTTCCTAAAAATTAATTTGAAGTATTGGTTAATTTTTTTCATTTTCATGGCACTAATATATCAAATAAGAAATTACATTAAGCAAAGTATAAAACTATAAGATCACTACAAAATAGTGAAATAGGACAAATCTATGGGGTTGAAATTAACACTAGGTATGATACACAAATAATGGTTTTAAATGGGCAAATATTAATATATTTATAATAAAATTATAAACATGTGACGAGTTTGAAATAGCTATTTCAAGTTGAACAATTTCATAACTAGCTCCCCCCCCCCTGGAGACATTTTATGTTAATTTATGTTAACCTAGTTTCTATTTATATGACATACCATTTAGATATATTTATATAGGGCAATAGAAAACTTGCCTTCCCTAAAATTTCCCCCCCCCCTCCCCACGGCTAAAAAGTCTTCAGAGAAACACTCGATACCAAATACTCCAAAAGTAAACTATGTTGAACAATAAAAAGTAAACAACTATTTTAAGAAATTATATTACTTCTCTGTCGTGACATATGATTATGTTTTCTATTATTTTTATATATTACCTTGAAATTTCATATATTTTAAATTATTTGGTCATCATATACTTGGTCGAATGAAAAAAAATTACATTAAGTTATCAAGCACATGGCTTACCACGTGTTATTTGGTTTGTAGTTCTACGTCGAATATTAAACAAGATCTTGTAGATGTAAAATAGGTTTTTAATACAAATGAGTTAATTCATCATTTCAGAGGAAGATTAATAAAAAATAGTGTCAAGCATACACAGTATATGTAGCACATACATATATATATATATAATGTACATAGGCGTGCGCAGACATTTTTATTAGGGTGTGCTGCACATAAAAAAAATAAAAATGTATGCGTATATTAGGGAACGTCCATTTATTACGTCATCAGTTTTTAAAGATTCTTCGACCCCCCTCCCCCTGTGTCATCAGTAGAAAAGAAAGGCCGGTTCTGCGGCAGTGGCGGAGCAATGCGGAGCGCGGAGCAAAATGGCCGCCATCTTGAATTCCGTAATCCTGGACGGGGGTGTAAAAGGGGGGAAAATGAAAAAAGGTGGGGGTGAAAATTTTTGAGAAACATTTTTTCGGGTGGCAACGATTTCGTAGTCTTGTACGAGGGGTTTAGGGGGAAATAAATTTTTAGAATGAGATTTTTTCTAAGTATAGGAGAAACTTTTTTCGGGGTGGCAACATCTCCGTCTCTGCGGCAGAGGCGGAGAAGCGCCATCAGCGCCCCCTAGCGGCAGAAAGGAGAATTAAAACTGGGGATTTTCTGATAGTTGGGATTTTTTTTCTTTTTTCTAAATGAGGATAATTAAATAAAGTAATGAATATCCGCATGCTAGGAGCGTGCCAAGGACATGTTAAGGGTATACCAAGGGTGCGTCAAGGTCATGTCAATATCCCTCCGCCTTCTAAGAAAAGAGTGCTTGTCCTATATGGCGGTTACGAAGTGAACTGTGATAATCTTGTATTTGTCTTCGGGAAATAATATATCTGAACTTACTTGAATTTTTCATCGTGTGTCATTTTTAGCGTTTTTCACAAAAAGTTTCAAAAACGTTAAGAAACAACAAAAATGTACGTTTTTTAAATAAATTGTGGTATTTAGATTGTTTGAATTCTCTATGGGAATTAACATAGGTTTTCGCACTTTTGCATTTTTTTTAAAAAAATGTGCGTTTTTGCAAATGTGTTACCAAAAATGCGTTTTTTGAAAAATGTGACATTTTGCGATTTTTTTCAAAAACACACTTTTTACTCGTAAAAACTAAGAAAAACACGTTTTTAAACTAGTAGAATTGCGTGAATTGGGTGTATGGGAGGGGGGCTGTTTCCCCAACCACTCCTGTCTTGGATTTAAAAAAATTTTAATATTTGCAAAAATAAATATTTCCAAAAATAAATATTTTAAATAATCGTGAAAGTGTGCTTATGTCCAAAATACTTGAGTGTTATGAATCGTGCATTCATTTAAGTCTTGGAGTTTAAATAATAGCCGATACCAATGTCTGTATGCATATGTTTTTAGACGAGGGTTTCTTTAAACCAACATGGCTTAATATGTGTGTTATTTTACAAGTGTACTACTCCCATAGGGGTATCTTTCAATCTTAACATGTCTTAAAAAGAGAGAGCAATGTTTTAAGATGAAGCCAGAGACACGGTTTTGCTTTAGAAAACCCCTGTTCGATGCCTATGGTAAAAACGTTCGAGAAAGAACGTAGTATTGAGGAGCCCCCATTCAAAACCGCATAGTGCATTAAATCATGATGACAGATCTACCCCTCCCCACCTCGCGTGAATGTGGATAGTTACGTTAAAATCATCTTATGGCTGTCGGAGTTATAAGCGTGGTTCTGTACCAGGATATAACTTCAGGCTATATCTCGCGTTGGACTTGCTTGGAAAAGGATGTTCTGCTATCCCCGCTGCTATTGTTAACATCTGTGGAGAGAGAATGTTTGTGTTGTTAGGCTAAAAAGACACCACTAAATATCATTGTATTCTCAGCTGGGAGAGGCTCTTTTAAAGAAGTTCTTATGCATTGCTTGCTAATACCTGAAACAAATATTTTTGTGCTTGTGCATTTAAATTCTTATTTCCATTTCCTAATAATATCTGAAAAAGAAATACGTTGCTTGCTAATACCTGAAAAAGAAATTCTTATGTTTCTACATTTCCGTTTAAATATATTTTTTACCAAGTGCTTATTTCAATTTAAATTCTCATGCGTATGCATTTCCTAATAATACCTGAAAAATAAAATCCTGGATAGCTGAAACAAAGATGTATACCATGCGTTTTGCATTTCTTGAAGTACCTGGAAGGTGTGTATCTGTAGTTTCCAAGAAAAAGGCAAAGTTACAAAAACACACATTTATTAAAAAAATAAATAAATATTTACATATATATATATACAATATTCTTCTTCTTCTTTTGCACATAGATTTTGAATAGTTTGAAAAAGTTCGGTAATATGAATGACTTGAAAAAAGTCATGGATAAACACCAGTTCTCCAAAATGAGGATTATTTAAATTGTCTTTCGCAAATAGGTAGGCGACATGAAACCAATCCAAAGCATACAGAGCCTGTTGTCCATATTGCAGGTACCTATCTAGTTCTGTAAAGGAAACACAACCGTGGCTCGATGCGTCGTCGTACCCAGCTGTACAGGCAAAACATTCAAAAAGTTCAGATATTTTTTCCATTAAACAGTTTTTTAAATGAATGCATAAAGCAGACTGTAACTCATAAAATCCTTGAGGGTTATCAGGATCTCCATTGGAAACACTGGCTGACACTGAATAGCTGTTAAGTTCTCTTTTCACGAAATAATCCAAAGTATTGGAAATTACACTGGCTTGGACTTGAATGTTAATAGCATCGATGTAATCACACAATTGCAGAGTTTCAGGTAGGCTTAGAACCACATGTTCTGGAACGAACTGAAAGGAGGAGTCTTTCTTTCGAAACATACGCTGGAATGTCAGTTTGGGCTCTCCTTGGAGTGTATGCCGGGATATACAGAGATCTCTTTGTATGATATACAGCATATCCTCTTTCGGGAGATTGACTAGGGATTCCAACTCGGTGAGAAGAGGAAACCATACGGTGGTGGAGAGGGAAACACCCTCTTTTGTAGGTTTCAGACTCCCATCAGCATCTGTTGTAAATTTACGAATATGTATCCGTGTTTGTCCAATAAAATAAACAACACTGGCAAAAATATCACCACCCAGATGAAACAGAGTAGGAGGTAATGAATCCAATGTGATACGCTGAGAACAGACTCTCTTTGCTGAGGCATCCGTAGCATTCGACAAAGTACGTTTACAACACATGGTTAACAACGACGACCTCTCTCTATGGGTATCTAGCAGAAAGTAAAGAGTCCACCTTAGAAAAACTCGCCAAAAGATATGTTGAAATCTCGCCAAAAAAACTAGTAGGACCTGTTTAAAATCGCCAAAAAGTGGTATAGCGGGTATAAAAAGTAGCCAATGCAGGGCACTCCCCTCTGTAAAAGGCGCCAAGGATGTGTGACGTAGTCAGACAATGACGTCATCCGTTTCATGTCCATTCTTGAATGGCGCTTGTATTGCAAAGGTAGTTTCCATACGGTTTGGTTCTGTAACACTGTCTCGGGGTGTATGAAATATGAGCTTATGGTTTATCAAGTATTCATGAAGTCTAAATCCCATACCACATTCAGAGCATGTGTTGGATTCTAAATGGATGGGCATATGTCTTTTAAGGCTACCCGATTGGGTATACTGCTTTCCGCATATTTTACAGTCATAGGTTTTAGTGGAAGGTGGTAGATAATGCAATTTGGCATGCTTACTTAAATTTGCAGGTTTGCTAAAGGCCTTTCCACACATACCGCACACATAATATTTCAGGGAATCTTCTTTAGGATGTTCCTTGATGTGCTGACTTAAATCTCGTACCCAGCTAAAACCCAAGTTGCATGCTCCACAGCCGAAGGATACCATGTCTTTATGAGCCATTAGATGTTGAGTAAGGCACCACTCCCTTGTATATACTACTTTCCCACAGATGTCACATTCCTATAAACGATGAAAAACGGAAACTTAGTATAATCGATATATAAATTAACTTTAACAATTTATTACACAACACCTCATTGATTATAAATCATATAAAATAATATAATTTTAACACATTCTAAAAAAGCTAAGCTTAATTACTTAATAGAAATATGTTAAAAGCAAATACTTACATGCTTATTCTTGTCTAGGGTTATATAATCAGCATCACCATCCTCATCAGTAGTATTAGGTACAACATCCATAGAAGAACAAGAAAAATCGTTAAAGCCGAAATCCCAAGAAGTCATGATAGCAGTTAATAGAAATAAAACAACTTGGCAGAATAGAATCTAACGAACAAGTAACCCATCTTAAACACAATCCCTCACACCAGCGTTTCGCTCCTCCCACATGCTGACGTAACAAACCTGCTCTACCAATCCCCTACAACCCGCTTCTCACGCGTGCATGACCTCCGCTCGACAAGAACGAGCATGTTCAGTGACGTCACTGAAACTTGTTTCGTATGGGTAGTATGCAATGGTAGTATACAATACCAACACACTTTTAGTTAAAAGAATGAAAATAATACACAGGTGATTATGAATGGAAACACTATACAGGTAATTATAATCAATCATTATTTTATTCATTATTATTCATAATTATCCCATTTTAAATAACGAGATGTTACAGGTTCTGCTTTAGGTGGAGTAGGAGTATAAGGCTGATTATACAAATTCTTGTTTTTTACAAAGTGGGTAGGTATATTCAGTTCATCTAAAGCTGTTAAAAGCACGTGCTGTCCTGTTACAGTTCTTTTCCTTTGTCCAAATATCAGATTAAATAAATCTCCAATATCAGTCTTTGGAATCCACTGCTGATGATGGGAAATATGTCCTTTTTCATCCCATGAAAGAATGTCAGGATGCTCTTTTATAATATCCAATAAATTGCTGGCATAGCCTTGCATGTTTCGGGGAACACTGTTTAAAATAATATCTTCATATCTTGAGGTGTTCTGCTTTGGTGGCTGTGGTAGGGTATCTTCGGATATTTTCATATCTGTATCCATATTCTCGAGAAGGTCCTTGTGCGATACTTGCGTATTGAGAAGGTCTTTGTACGATACTTGCGTATTCAGAAGAGGTTCCTTGTGAGACACTCGTATACGTGTGTTGAAAGAATCCATCTTTATTTTTTTTTGTAAAAGTTCATAATAAAGTTTCACTTTATCATCTTCACTCAGGGAGCTGTTGAGAATACGAGCCATTTCCTTATCGAAATGAGTTCTAAACTTTTCTGTAGCAACATGTTTAGACAAAGAGTCTTCAGGAACCAAGGCATACTTTTTAGCGTGCTCCATTGAAAAGGGTTGTAATCACACTGAGGGCTGCTGGGATGAGTAAGTTCAGAAAACCACCTTTCTGAATAATAAGCTTGCTTTTCAGGTACAGTGGTTTACGCTTGTCTGCCAATTCTCGTAAAACAGTCTTGTGATGTCAGAGTTTGCTCTTTTGTTGTGTCGTGAGTGGGATATTACCCCTTAATGTATTCAGGCTATACTCACAGATAGCTTTCATACAGGAACGAGGAATCTATTTTAACAAGTTCTTTCGTAGTTTGGAGGGACATAAATGAAGCAGCCGTAATTGCTTCTGTTGTTGCTTGCTGAGAGAATCTTCACAACTGAGAGAATACTGCGCATGCGTATCCATTTCGAAAAAGGCTTAATGTCTCAGTTTATACACGTATTGTGTCTGGGGGCGCGGTAGCCCATTGGTTAGCGCGCTGGAGTTGTACTCGATAGGCCCGGGTTCGATTCCAGCCACTGCCAAAACTGCCGCCGTGTTCATGCGGAGTACGATCACGTTAAACATGTGGGTCCGAAAGTCCTTCCGAAAGGTTGGTGGTAGGGGAAGGAGGGTACGGTCCCTGTGGATGCCTCCCCCACTGGGTTCCGGTCTAAATTGGGTGGCACTTCCTGACCGTCCAAACAGTTACCTTACACCTTTCTGGTAGGTCGGACGGTCTGGGTTTCAACAACAACGTATTGTGTCTGATCGGGTAAAATCGAGGTGCGCAAACGCATCTCTTCTGGGGTCTCACTGCGCGGGTCTATAAACAAATAAGAATAAGGCTCTCGAGTGGCATCTTCGTACACTTCTTGGAAGAAAGGCAGGTGTCTGGGAAACAGTTGTTTTCCCAAATGCATGATTTGGCTCATGTCTCTTCGATTCTTGCAGAGTAGCAGATAATGAGCATTCAGCGTAATTTCACGCATTTCTTTCCCTTTATGAAAAAAGTTTTGCGTGATAAACACCACACTTAGATTTAAATGATGACTTCCTCTCGTAAACAGATGGGTTAATCGTTTATCGTTACCACATTCACTCATTAAATCGTCTATAATAAAGAGAGTATTCAATTCCAGATACTCTTGATAGTTTTTAGGCAATCCTTCTACAAACAAAACGTTTGGGATTTCATCGTATAAAGGCTGGTGGATCCCATAGAACCACACGGTTTTGTCCGGAGGAGGCCAAAACATATCCCGCCTGTGTTTAATCATATCCCGCACAAAAAAACTCTTCCCACATCCTGTGGGACCCGAAATAACCATAGTAAAGGGGTGTTGTAAGGATGGGAACTCCGTCGTAAATAACAAAATCAGTATGTTGACATCAATATTAATTTGTAAAAAGGTGCACTTATGTGAAAGCGCTTGGTTACAAAGTTATATACATTAACATCATTACATACATCGTGGGGTACAAAGGGTAATAAAAAGTCTTTCAAAGAAGATCCGCGACATCTTGAATACAAATAATAGATACAATAGTGTCCACAAACAGCTGTTACATTGCTTTGTAGAGGCATGGGGTTGTGCTCTTGGTGCTAGAACGTAGAAACAAAGTCCGAGAGGAGTCCTTCAAAGGTTGTAGGTGGGTGTCCGTAAGAATCAAAGAATTCTATCGAGTCTTTATCTTGCATGTAGAAGGCTACCCAATGGCTTCCTGAGTCGGTCGAAGCGTCCACGTTGGCAACCAAACAGGCTGGGAATGTCACAATGTCTTGGGGTAGTAAATCACTCGGAAAAACGCCCAGAAAAGCGTTCTTGGTTATAGGGTTCTTGGAGAGGGCTTTATCCAATTGCTGGCTTTCCATGATTAATTGGCAAAATCACACAAAATATGTCTAGACTTGTTAATTTCAACCACGTTTATAAATTCAGCATACAGTAGAATGGAAATGGTTTCCTTTAAATCTTCCGAAAACTTGATTTCCAATCGTAAATTACCCTGGTGTGGTAGATTCATATGAGGGCCATCGCACATGTCAGGCGATAAATCAAATGCGTACAAGGTAAATCCCTTTAAAAATTCGTCTCGGGTCAGATGAATTCCTTTGTCTTGGTTAAATCCAGGGAATAAGGTGTGATAGGCACGGATATAGTTGTTTTGGTTAAAGTTCCATTCCAAGGGTCTGCTGGGTACTGGAAGTCCATCCACGTAGACACATAGAAAATTCACTTTGTAATGGTCTAGCAGGAAAGGGTTAGAATCATACTGTCCATTCATACCCGCATTGATTAAACAGACAACGACCACTCTTTTAGGCATCACACCTAAAAAGGCATTATCCTGCATGAAAGACCAACTGCTTTTAGAAACAGAATACGTCTTACACAGAACGCGGTCAATAGGATACTTGGCCGTGTGCTTCTCCAGGGCTTTTATATGTCCCAGTAACACGCCGGGGCCCACTTTCACTTTTCAAATAAACATGGAAGCATGCTCTATCATCACTTTATAATCAGGTTTGGCAGCACTAGACACTAAACAAAAGTCTGATTTGCTACGTGTCATCTTTATCTTCATGTCCACTAAATTCAATATAAGGCTATTCTGCTGAAAAATGTCTGAATGAATCTGTCCAATCATATCCACGGTTTGGCTTTGTTTGCTTAATTCATATCTTTGTTTCAGTCCTTCATTAGCATCCTTTTCTGCAAGAGGGTTGGTATTGCTCAGATGGGTGTCTTTAAAAAAACATTCACAGGTCAATAAACTTTTCTTGGCATCGGCTCCATAGTTCAAGAGGGTTTCTATATAGGCTCTGTAGGGATAGGTGTTGGTCGCTGAAGAAATAACTCCGTCATTCAAACTCACATCCACTTGGGAGAACAGGGAATGTAGAAATAAGTTCACGGGGCCACAGGTTCTTTGTTTGTTGGCTATAGGCGATCCATCCGATTTCACAATCTTTGCTTTCACGTATAGAAAGGAAGAACCCAGATCCATATATTCATCTCCGCTTCCAGATATGTTAAATTCCACGGGGCCTCCATCTCGTATATTAGAGAGGGGGTAGTATTCGATAAAGTGTCCTTTTTCTATAGCTGTCTGAGTAGGTGGGGTCACGAATAAATCCAATTCGCTCTTGGTACAAGGTGAAGAATCTTTATGAATAGACATCTTTAGGAGAAAATATCTCGTGCTCTCGCTTTCTTTGCTGAAGTAGGAATGAGGTGATTCTCGGATCGCTTCCTCTTTTTATTGCTTTTTCCAGAACCAATTATAGTCTTCATCTTGGTTGCAGCCTTGTCTGTTAAATTACGACCTGCTTCTTTTAAATGGCGCTTGGCTGCCACTTTTAAATCTTTTCCTCTGGATACATCTCCCATCACATTGAGTCCACTCTGCCATATTTGCTTTCCCACGGCTTTGGCACCCGATTTTAGAATGAGTACAGCCGTTCTAAAAAAGGAACGAAACAAACTTCCAAATCCATATCCTTTTTGAAATGCAGATCCTTGATAATAATCCAATCCATTACCGGTTTGCTGAAGATAGTAGTCTTCAAAAGATTTCTGGCAACATTCATAAGGCACATACATCATGAGAGATACTTTTGGCGAAAGTGTAGCTTCACGTACGAGCGTCCGCGTTCAAATGGCGTGAGTTCTCCTGTGTGCGTCCTTATAACGATTTCCAAAGTGTCAATCATCTTTCTACTCACAGGTAAATAGTGGGGGCGGTCGAATGTTAGAGAAACCAATTCACCGTCGTTTCCGGCCACTTTCACTATGCGTAAAAGGGGTGCTAGTACATCTCCCACAATTTGGGGTTCTGCAATGTCGGAATACACAAACAGTACATGATAATGAGCATTTACATCTGCAACGTAGGGTCCTTCCACACTGGTTTCCAAATGAGAGTCCGATTCAATCACCATGGGATTAAAACCCAGTTCTTGGGCCATTCCTTTGTCTAAAATCACTCTTTGTTCTTTACTTTAATGCGTACTCGTTTCGTAACAGGATTATAATGAAAGGAGATTCTGTTTTGGTGGTCTTTGATGAAAATAGCTTTCAAAATGTCTGGGATGGTTTCGTAATATCCCGCTGGTATTCTACGTACAAGCATTTTACCATCTCCTAGATCAAATCCAATAAAATTGTTCTCAGCAGTTATATTCATCAATGTATGGGGATATAAAAACTCTGTAATTCCAATCTCCCAGCTTCCCTTTAGATCTATAGGGGTGGGTAATCTCGTAATAAAATGTGAAATTTTATTCTCAGGAAAGTAGCTCATCGAGCTATCACTAGGAAGTGGCACGTAGAAACTCATCGTATCAACTGATTTCAGAAACAGGCGTCCCTTTCTTTTATAGGGCGGATAAATCAGAGGCAGGTATCCACTGATTAAACTTGTAGGGGTAACCTCGGTATTTTACAAAGTATTCCATATTCTTCTTCTTGAAACGCTTCTTTAACGCTTTTTCAATGGGGAATTCCTCTTTCATTTTCACTTTTTGTAGTTCTTGGTAAAAGGTACCTTGTATAGGTTCTCCTAGTAAATCTTGGATTCTGTATACAGCAGGTTCTCGTTTCACACATTCTGTCACTTTAAATAATTCTTCCGACCAATTTGTTTCATACCCCTTCTCGAAGGTCATTTTTATCTTGGATACTCGCACAGTGTCCCCCGCATTTAAAATACATTTGGATACACCCTTAGGCAGAAAAAATTTACAAAATTAAAAATTGTGTTCTCATAGCGAGAGAAATCTCCAACAAGATTCCCTGATTGGCCTGTTAGCCTTCTGCTTTCAATTTTTTCCTCTGGTCGTTGGATTCCCTCCTTTTTATGTTTTTCTACTGTTGAGGTGTCGCTGTTTGTTGTGTTTAATTGTGTTTTGTAGTGTAGTGATTGTCTGTCCGTCTGGTGTTGGTAAAGCTTGATCTCTTGTTTTAAATCTGTTAATTTAGTGATCAAACTATTGAAAATGTCTCCACTATGTGAATAATACTATCACCAATTTGAAAAGTCTCTAAAATATGTCTAATTTATACTATTGTTAGTACCTTCGCTACGAAATGTTTACAGAACGTCATATTGCTATTGTCTTCATTGAATTGCCTACGAGAAAAATATTTTCATGTTACTCATCTCATCTATGTAACTTTTTGTAAATTTTTGAATTTTTAAATAAATGTTGCTATGGACCGTTGGACGTTGGCCTGGGAGTTGGCGCCCGCTATCTCTCTTCCCGGCCGTCCAAATAGATGCTCTTAAGTCCTCGGACGAGTCGGACGGTCTGGGTCTTCAACACCCTTAGGCAGGTCACCATAGAGCGTAAACCACACTTCTTGTTCATTGTCCGAATTCACATTCACAGGGGCTTTCTTAATGCTGGAGTGATAGGTATGATTATAGCTGTCCATCAACGAGTTCAATATATCCAAATAGCGATAAGTATTCTGATTGGTAAGTATTTCCACATTTTTGTCTTAAGGGTTCTGTTAAACCTCTCAACAACAGATGCTTTCATGGTGTTAAACGTTGTAAAAAACTTGATATGATGCTCTTTAAGTAATTTTTGAAATTTCTGATTCTTAAATTCTGTACCTTGATCCCTCTGCAGAGATTTTGGAATGCGCTCTTTAAATATAGTCCGAAAGGCATTCACGATATCTACCCCTCTCTTGTGCTTCAGGGGTATAGCCCATGCATACTTGGATAAAATGTCAATGCATGTTAAGATGTAGCGAAATCCATCATTCTGTCGACTGAGTGTTGACTTATCCGCTAAATCGGGTAGCCATTGCTGATCTATAGAATACACTATAACACGGTTGGTTTTAACTTTCCGCTGAACTGGCTTGTGTAATGTATAGGCATCCACACCTTGTAGCCAATTCTGAATTTCCTTCTTGGGTACTTTTCCTTGAAGAGCACGGTATATGCTATCTACTCCACCGAAACTTGCGGGGTGCTTGGGGTCTTGGTAGGTTCCATCCATCATTCCAACATGGAAATATTCACAGATTCGTTTAAATGCAGAATAAAATCCCTTGGTATATTTAAATCAATCAAAACTTCCGTTGTAATGTATACTATTAAAACAGTAATCAGATAGACACACGTCACGAAAACCTCCTCTCCCGAAGACATGACTTTAAATAAACTAATCTCTCTTCTTGCCCCTTTTATATACAGATTTAAAAATAACGCCAAATCTTAAAATGCGCTCTCTGAAACGCTGAGCGTCAATTTCCCAGAATCCCTTGCGATCTTCATCTTTGGGTACCTCTATAATGCATACCTCCTCACAAAATCTAACTCGCTTCATCCTGACCGACCCCTTTCAATTCCAAGACTCAAATGAATGCACGATTCATAACACTCAAGTATTTTGGGCATAAGCACACTTTCACGATTATTTAAAATATTTATTTTTGGAAATATTTATTTTTACAAATATTAAAATTTTGAAATCCAAGATTGGAATAGTTGGGGAAACACACCCCTCCCATACACCCAATTCACGCAATTCTACTAGTTCAAAAACGTGTTTTTCTTAGTTTTTACGAGTAAAAAGTGTGTTTTTGAAAAAAATCGCAAAATGTCACATTTTTCAAAAACGCATTTTTGGTAACACATTTGCAAAAACGCACATTTTTTTTAAAAAAATGCAAAAGTGCGAAAACCTATGTTAATTCCCATAGAGAATTCAAACAATCTAAATACCACAATTTATTTAAAAAACGTACATTTTTGTTGTTTTTTAACGTTTTTGAAACTTTTTGTGAAAAAACGCTAAAAATGACACACGATGAAAAATTCAAGTAAGTTCAGATATATTTTTCCCGAAGACAAATACAAGATTATCACAGTTCACTTCGTAACCGCCATATAGGACAAGCACTCTTTTCTTAGAAGGCGGAGGGATATTTACATGACCTTGACGCACCCTTGGTATACCCTTAACATGTCCTTGGCACGCTCCTAGCATGCGGATATTCATTACTTTATTTAATTATCCTCATTTAGAAAAAAGAAAGAAAAAATCCCAACTATCAGAAAATCCCCAGTTTTAATTCTCCTTTCTGCCGCTAGGGGGCGCTGATCGCGCTTCTCCGCCTCTGCCGCAGAGACGGAGATGTTGCCACCCCGAAAAAAGTTTCTCCTATAATTAGAAAAAAATCCCCAATTTCATCCTCGATATTTAAAATTAGAAATATCTCCCAAGTATTGGGTAGTTCCACTTTCTGCCGTTAGGGGACGCTGATGGCACTGCTCCGCCACCGTCGCAGAGGCGGAGGTGTTGCCACCCCGAAAAAAGTTTCTCCTATACTTAAAAAAATCTCATTCTAAAAATTTATTTCCCCCTAAACCCCTCGTACAAGACTACGAAATCGTTGCAACCCGAAAAAAAGTTTCTCAAAAATGTTCACCCCCACCTTTTTTCATTTTCCTCCCTTTTACTCCCCCGTCCAGGATTACGGAATTCAAGATGGCGGCTATTTTGCTCCACCACTGCCGCAGAACCGGCCTTTCTTTTCTACTGTCTTCTACCGTCATCATCGGCGTACTTCCTCCCCCCCTCCCGTCATCAGACCTTAATTAATATTTTTTTTTTATAATTGTGTACATTACCCTTGATTACGTCATCATTAACAGAACCCCCTCCTCCCCCTCAGTCATCAGACCGTCATCATTCCACCCCCTCCCCCCAAAATGATGACGTAATATATGGACGTTCCCTTACAAACTAACCGAAGTTGTTTAATAGTTAATTAAAAAAATTATATATATATATATATAATTATAGAAAATAAATATAGAATAAATTATAGGAAAACATTAATTTAAAGACGGCCGCAATTTTTAAAAGAAAGCAATTACAAAAAAATATTAGTGGTTTTGAACTATTGGTGCTTAGGAGTACAACAGACAAATTTTTTTTTTTTATTAAATGGTCGAGCCGCCAACTGAAATTTTGTCATCGAACCAGAAATTTTGTAATTGGACCACTTGAGATGGATTGACCCTATTCACAACCCAAGATAATATAATAGTGAAAGCGGGCACATTATTCATAATAATCAATCTGGATTTATTTATCTACCACAATGAATTAAAACATCTTGGTACTGAAAATCGCAGATTGCAAGATGAAATAACCGTAAAATTTCAGCGACTAACTGCAAAAATTAAAGAGAATGTCAAAGATTGTCGCAATAAAGAAATTTCCGAGCACAAATAAGAATTATGAAGATTAATTTCAAAATTCCAGTGATAACAAGATCAAGATGAATTAGGAAAAATATAAAAAAACATTTTGGCTTTCACCTCTTGAAGCTGTGATTCAAGAACTTAATAGTTTATTCAGCAACTATTTTAAGTACTCATAGGTTGTGCAGGCGAAGTAACTGTAAAAGCTAATGGAAGTCCATGTGTGAATCCGCTATTTGAAAAGAAGGTATTTGAATTAATGGCCTGGAATTTTAGCAGCTCAACATAGTACAATCTTTTCTTGTTACCCGAAGGATATATTGACGAGCATAGATTTTCCAGAAAATACAAAAATTAATGTGGTGACCAATGCTCCAGGTTCAGATAGGGATTTTAAAATGACTAAAATCATAGACAATTTGAGAAATGAAAAAGAAACAATACATACTGCTGGATAAATTCCTTTAATATAGTTTTGCCTCTTAACATATGTTATAAAATAAGACGCCGTTCACCTGGTATAATAGATTTGAATTCTTCAATTACTTCGGAATAACTAACTGATGAAGCCAACTCCTGTTCAATGTACAAAATCATTAGGGAATCTAAGCGTTGTTGTGACATTGTACTTCTTAATTTACTCTTCACCTGAGACAATTTTGAGAATGCTCTTTCACAGGAACAACTGGTAACTGGCAAGGAGGCAAAGCACTTGATAGAGTTGTAAACTGAACCATACATTGACCAACGTTCCGATAGTTTAAACCAGTCCAACCACTCTCGGATGATGTTTGTCGTACTTCCTTTTAGAAAAGGACAATTATTACTTCGCAGCCATCTTATTTCCGCTTCTATAAAAAGAAGACATCGAAAGATATTTTAAATTGGTCGGAAATTAATTTCAAGTTGTTTCTATCATCATTTAAGTTCAACAATTCTTCCATTGCTATGACAAGTTGACACGTCTCATGTTCAAAACGCTGATCGATTCCGCAGATCATTGAATCAAGGACTGGGTAGAAAGAAGTTATTCTCTCATAATCTTCTCGCGTACTGAAATGATGCTGGGTTTGGATGTCGTCGTCAATACGTTTGGACGTTTTTCTCTTCTTCAGAGGAGGGATTAGTATTCCCTTCTCTTCACAAAGTTCCATAGTTTCATCGAAAATGAGTTTAAAATCGTTTGGATTATCTCTCATTGCAGATAAAGAATTTCGTACATTTTTAACTCCAGTGAATGCAGTAAATAAGTTCAGACGCGGACTTTGCAGAGATTTACAAACTTTCAGTAACATGTGCAAAATAGGGTGCAACATGTTTAAGGAAAAAATAAACTTGAACGAATTTAGCTCATGGACAAGACCCCCCTGCTTTAATCTTGACGTCGGAAAGGCGAGTTGTTTCAATTATTTCCTGCTAAGCCTGTAAAATTGCAGAGTAGTTATGTTTCACTGCTGAGACTGCTTCTGCTCTGCAGGTCCATCTCGTGTTTGAAAGGGACTTTAATGTCTTCAATTGGAATCCCACTTCGTGTGACATATTTTCCAATACTGCATGTCGTGTAGCACTTCCCTCCATAAACACATACAGAGTTTGAATGACACCAAAAAATCAAAAACACTTCTATTATCTTTGCTTGAAGCACATGCATCAACCAGAACCAGGTTTAAACAATGCGCGTAACAATTTACATAATGTATCGCACTATTTTTTTCTTTACACTTCATTTGAACACCAGAAGTGCATCCAGACATGGTGGCTGCTCCATCAAAACATACAGATAACACCGAGGACCAATCAAATTTAAGAGTGATAAGAACGTCCTTTAACTTATCAAAAATAGACTGTGCATCAACTTTTATAAGTCTTTGGATGGATAAGAAATGTTCTACTGGACTGTTTTCCCCATCGTCGAAATACCGCACTATAATGGACATCTGTTCATGGTGCCCGCAGTCTGTAGTATCGTCAGCGCTTACTGAGATTAACTTTCCATTTAACGAAGAAACAATGTTTTGTTGAACAACATTGTGCAATGAAACAATTATATCATTTTGAATGCGATTACTTACATACATAGCATTTCGAGCAAATTCTTGCATATGCTTTGCCATTACAGGATCATACTTTTGCAGCATTTTAACAAGATATAAAAATAAGCCTTGTTCAGAACTGTCAGCTTTTTCATTGTGACCCCTGAATGGTCTGCCACCTTTTGCCAAGTACAAAACAATGTCAATTAATCTCTCCATTATACGTCGATTATGAAGCCGTTGTTGTTCTTGTTTTGATAGATATGCCTGTTTTCCTTTATCTAACAATACATCAATGGATTTATCTTCTTTAAAACGTGTCCACGAAGTAAAGCTCCGCTCATGGGATTTTGATAACTGATGGGTGTTAAAACATTCAATAGTTCTGTGCCAATTTTTAAATCCCTTCTCAATAAACGCAGAATCTGAGTGGCCTTTGGTAGAGACTTTACTGTCAAAAAACCTACAGTAGCAACAAAAAGCTGCGTCTTCTGATGGACGATATTCTAGCCACTTGTACTTTTCATACCAATAGGTTTGAAACCTGCTCTGCTGGTTTCCTATTTTAGTTCTCTGAAACATCCTTAATGCCGGCTGGTAGGGACCTGTAGACAATCGTGATTGACGATCTAATCTGTTTTTAGGAATAGGGAGTGCTGGGTCATCAGGGAAAGTAGTTGCTGATTTTGAAATCAAAAAACTCCTGAACTAAATTAGGCTGTAATTGTTCATTCTCGCACTGTTCAATGTTGCATTCATTGAAACTAGTAATTGATGTCATGGCTGATGCACCAAAAGAATCACGTAAGTTTTTAACTAACGAGGACTGTGACGCCTTTTCCATTTCAAAGTGTTCATTATCAGGAAGCTTGCCTGTTTCTTTCTGCGTTCTAATAATGAACTTATCCATGATTTTATGTTGTTTTCTAAACAGTTGATACCAATTATCAATCCGGAAAGTATCTGAAATGTGAGTTTTAAATTAATTATGAGGAATTTTAAATTTCGTATTGATTTATTAAATAATACAGAATGATGGAAAAATAATAATTCAAGCCAGTGTGGTCCAACCAACTCCTTATCTTTCCAACAAAAAAAATTAAATACTGTTACAAATTTGTAATTAATATCCAATACTTATTAGTATGTATATTTATAATCAATTATTGTTTAATAAATATTGACAGAATTTGTGTAAATACATTAAAAAAACTCAAAAACTGTAAAAAATCTGGCCCGTGACCAGAGCTAGATTATGGCAACGGCGTGCAGGACACGGGCCCGGGCCCTCAGTGAATTAGAGGCCCCAAATGCAAATATTTCATATAAAATACTCCCAGTTTTTGGATTCATACTACGAAGGGGACACCGAAAATGTGACATTATCCCGGGCCCCAAAATTTCATAGGCCGCCCCTGCCCGTGATGGAGACATAGTTGTACCACACTGATTCTAAGTAAGTCTAAGAAAATATTTTCTATGTACAAGAACAATTTCCTTCTTCAAAGTTTGGACTCGGCTATCAATATTACAGTTCAAAATATCATTAAAAAAATTAAAAACTAAATCTGTTATTTTTATGCTCGACTTTAATTCATATAAGTAAATAGGGTTGTCCGATACCAATCGATACGAGTACGATATCGATATTTTCTTTCCGACACCAAGTATTTTGGTATCGCTAATTTTTATTCGATACGAGTACAGGTATCGAAACCGAAAGAAAATGGTATCGGGAAAAAAAACTTACTCTTGGGATTTACTACATTTAAGGTTGTCCGGTAGCCATCGATGAGTATGGTATCGATACTTTCTTTCCGATCCCAAGTATTTTGGTATCGATACTTTCTTTTCGATACCAAGTATTTTGGTATCGATACTTTTTATGTGATCCGAGTACTGGCAGAGCCGGATTGAGGTGTATTGGCGCCCCGATACCAAGCTACAATTTTGCGCCTCTCCTCGAACTTCGAACAAAAAAAAATTATCAGTATCTGTACACAGCAACAGATTTGAAGTTATTAAATTATGTGTATATTATACATCTAAGGGAGAATTTGTGAGCTAAAGAGATTAATTTATTTTTTTGTGTGTTTTTTATTTTTTATGTTTCAAATTTAGTTTTAATTATGTAATTAAAAGTCAAAATTATAAGTCAAGATTATAAATAAAATTACACTGATGCATAAAAAAGATATAGTAAAATCAAGTTATGCTGATAACACCCTAATTAGTATGCAACAATACATACAGTTAGTTATATAAATTTTTTAGAATTTACAACAATTTGGTTAAATACTCACACATTATAAAAAATAAGTAAAGCATAACTCACTCAACCCCATCAAGTAATTTTGTATCCATATTGTGCAGAAAAAAACAACAGAGCACTAAAACGTTATGTATGACTGCTTTGTATGTTTTTAAAATCAAACTGAATTTTTTGTTATGTCTACCGGAAGGAAGTGTGTAATTAACGCCATCTACATGCAGGAATAGGAAGCAATGTGAACTTTATTTATTAAATTTTATTAAGTTGAAATGTAAATGTTATTTTGAATTATAAAGTCTTTTAATTTTGTTATCAATATAATGAACAGGAAAACCATTATACTGTTGCAGCTCTGCAGCAGGGATGTCTGAACTTCTGGGGTCCTCCGGCGATACTTAGTTTTTTAAAGAGAGTCCGACGATTATTTCTTTCGGTTCTTGACTGCCTAATCACCATATGTGAAATAAAGAATCGTAAGCTCAGTAGTGTCGCCGTTTATTCGAATAGGATTTAAAAACAGGCAAATGTTTTAGATACAACAAAAAATTAGGCGGGTTTTTTTTCTATTTTTTTTAGAACGCTTGTTGGCGAATTTTTTTTTCATTGGGGAGTCTAAAAAAAAAAATTCGAGCATTAGAGTGTGCTGTAGCACACGCCTATGATAATGTACTATATATTACAAAGAAAGCAAACAAAAAGTTTAAAAAATATTCTATTTTTTTATTCAGTGAAATGTAGTAATAAAATTCTAAATAGTATCAAAACATTGACAGCATATTAAAAATTATGTCTGTCTAAGTAAGATACCATCTAGATCTCGTAAATGAAATGAAATTTAAATCAATTCAATAGCGCGAGTGATATCAAATAATTTCTGACGGTAATCCTTATCTACCAAAGCACCAAAATGCAAAATCATATTGTTAAAAGCATAAGATTGGCCAGAGGTTCATAACCTTCTCATATTTCTTTTAAAGCAAATTATTGCATTAAAACAAATTAAATAAATAAACATCAAAAGTACCTCGACTTCTTGTTTAGCAGTTGGAGTAGATGTAAAATATCTATTTCACCGATTGTATCAGCAGTGGATGATACTATAAACAAATCCAACATCCGATGGATTTGTTTATAGTATTGTTAGATTATACAACTAATTATATTCTAACTATCCTCAAAATAAAGTATACAACGAATTATATGCTGAACTATCCCCAAAATTAAATCCAGATGAGCTCTACATAAGATATTTCTGAAAATTTTCAAACATTTTACAAACGTGTAATAATCCGATATATTATCAATTTACAATCATACTGCGCAAGGCGCACAACATTGCTAGAAAAGAAAGGTTGTCAAAGCTGCTGAATTTTGATTCGTTCAAAATTTTCTGACGTCATTTAGAACTCTGTTCTTTTATCCGCTTGTGTTATAAAGCTTTATTAAATAAGTGCCGTCCATGGCGCTATTTCTGGGATTCTGCACTCTTTAGCAATGAGTCATTCATACAGATGATTTGTTATGATGTTATGTTATTGATCAAAATGTTAAGAGTAGCCGCAGTTGTGTTTTTAAAAATTTGTTTATTATTATGATTAAGTTAATCATTCTTTTCATCTCAGTAGCATGTATAATTTATCAATTGAAATGAAGAATGTTTTAGAATATATTCTTCCTAAAGAAAGTATTTACTTTCTGAGATGAATAAATTGGAACCATTCAATATACATCTCATAATATTTATCGATTTCTCACTTAGTTTGTTTCGACTAACTTCGGTAGTCCAATGATGATCGGTTTTATATTTTCTCTTTTAGTGATCCTTGTAGAACTTGAATCATGTAAGGATATTACTTTAAATTTTATTTCATTACTTTAACTTTTTACATTTAAAAATAGTATATAATATTAAATCTAAATTCTACTTGGGTAGCTTTTTTGTGTTTGATTGTTCAAAAATCCAAATTTGAAGGCACCGCATATTAAGTCACGCATTTTCTTCATATGTTTATTCTAATTATTATGATTTTAAAGATATAAACAAATTTAGAGGAATTGATTTAGGAAAAAATTCTGAGACTGAAGCACAAAAAATCTTCGGTTCTATGTCTTGGGAACTAGTTACCACCTCAAAATTTAGAGCTATGGCATTTAAATTTAATACACTTATATTTGTTCAGATAGTAGGAAGTATTACAAATCACATTTGGAAAAGCCATTTTTTTCATATATATATATATATATATAGTCTTAAAAAATTATAGCCAGTCAAAATATTTCTTCCTACTTGACAGGACCGAATTCACCCAAATTTTTGGAATCTAGCAAATTGAAAATTTTAGCTGTAATTGCATTAATCTGTATATATATATATATATATATATATTTTAAAACTTGAAAAATTTTTTATTATCATTTTTAGTGAACAGATTAAAAAGCTAAATGCAAAAATAATTTTTAATACATCTTGTAAAGCGCTATGCTGCAATGTTTACATGTGTATTCCCATATAAATTCCCAAAAAGGGACAAGTAGCAAAGTACTCGTTCAGATTCTAGCAGTATGACAGAAGTACCGGCCGGGGGGAGTTGCGACCCCCATCTCTCCGGTTAAAGCTTTTTCCGCCATGGCAAACGCTCCCGGTAACCGATACTCCCTACTCGATTTGCTTCAAGACCCTTTATAAATCCGTAAAAATCGCATACATATACTGGCGGAAAAAGCTTTAACCGGAGAGATGGGGGTCGCAACTCCCCCCGGCCGGTACTTCTGTCATACTGCTAGAATCTGAACGAGTACTTTGCTACTTGTCCCTTTTTGGGAATTTATATATATATATATATATATATATATATATATATATGTATAATTAGATCCCTTTTATTTAAAATAAATGAAGTTGAAAATAGTGTTAATTGTATTGCTGAACTATCTAATAACTGTCAATTTCAGGTCCCCCCCCCCCCCAAAAAAAAAAAAATTAACTTCATAATTTCTAGAAACTGTAGCTTGGAATAAGATTTTATAAATGTCTTTTAAGATTTCTAATAGATAAGAGAGTTGTTTAACATGATTAAGGAAATTTTAATTCATTACGTTTGGACACATAATTTTTTGGACACCAATTCTCAGGGACAAACACATATCAGCAATTTCTCAAGATAGTATTGTCAAAACTTTTATAAATAAAAGATTTTTGTTGCAAGTAAAAATTGTAATATTTTAAGCTTCATCAATTTATTTCTATTATTTATGTTTTTATTGATGCAATTAAGAGATGAAAATTCAATCCATCACTGGGGGACATTGACAGAAATGATAAATTTGTATTTTATGAAGTCAAAACTACATCTAATATTATTGAAAATTATGTAGAACGTTGAACAGATTGTAGTATAAGCACATATTGTAAAACATATCTATATTGTTTTTTTTTAAAAAGTCAAAGGACACAAAATTGACAGTTATACGATATTTAGCCATATACCATTTATCCTTGCTTTTTCCTATTTCAAATTTATATTATTTTGACATAATTTTGCACACAATATTTTAGGTTTTTCACACTATCAACTGAAGTATTATGAAATCTTAAAAACATCAGATATTGGGCACACTGTATCAAAGAGAGGAATCCATCCCAGTGCACATCATTTCAACAAAGTCAAAGAAGTTTCATTTAAAGCTTTAGGAAGGTAGTTTTATTATTTTCTTCTCTTTTAAAGTAAAATCTGTATTTGCAATTGTTTAAATATGTACATTAATGTAAAACTTGTTATTAAAATTAAAAGAACAGTAGTACTAGTCTAAATATTCTTTTATCTAATATATTTTTATCTTTCTTCTGCTGAACCTTCTCTTTATACTAAGGGCAGGCTGAGAACTATAGCTGATTTTATGTCTGCATCAATTATATCAAATTAACTCCAATGCTACAAAAGTTTGCTTTAAGAAATTTTGTGCCAAATGTGTATTTTAAAGTTTGCATTTTCCTGTCAAATTTGTATTTCCAAGTCAAGTTTAACATATCTATCTATTTCTCATCAAATCTTGATTGAGTTCTGACTGCACTTCAAATGTTGACCCCATAATTTTAAGTCAATATGTTCAAAACTTTTTTAATTACTGAAGAAAAATTTAATGATATTAAAGCTAGTGTCACCTTTCTGTATCATAGTCTGTTTTAGTTGAGAAAGTACCAACTAATACTACAATGTCAGAGACATTGTAAATAGACTGAGATTCATTAAGTGGATGTTCATTTAAGATCTAGAGTCAAAGCTACATTTTTCATCTCAAACTTTGCATCTTTTAGTCTTTAACACTGACTAAGAGGATTCATTATGCTCTCAAATCAGCTGTGCACTGTATTGTATTTTATCTGCATATTAGCATTGACCATTATTTTGTTAAATAAAATTTTGCTTTTTTATTATTCACAACCTAATGTTGAATCACAAAGCTGTGAAAAATACATATTTTTCTATTTTGTACAATAAAATATTCAATTATTCATATCACTGTTTATATTGATAACCCCCAAAATTTGTCCCTGCCTGAATCTGTCACTGTTGAATCACAGAAATAGATGTTTCCATTTTAGAATATTGCCAGTGGCATAAAACTCTACCTTTAACTGCCACCTATGCATATTAACATTTACCCCATGAGAAAAGGTTTAGCTAAATTGAGATTTTACATGCTATGAAAGAGTTTTGTAGGGAAGAGTGTTTCTCTTGTCCTATTCAATGACTGCATAACAAATGATTGATGTTTATCTTTCTTTGCTCCCAATCCCAGGTTAAGGAATTTATATGTAAAGCATTCTGTATTGAGAAGATATTCAGATTTAAGATTCCCTAAAACAAAAAGTTAAATACATATGTGGGTGTAGAAGACCCAGACTGTCCGACTCGTCCAAAGGACTAAGAGCAACTATTTGGACGGCCGGACATATGTGGGTGTGTGTGAATTATGAGAAATTATTCTAAGCCTAATATACTAACACTTTCAATTTTGCTCTGTGTGAAATCCATGAATATAATCAACAAATTTCTTTTCTTTTCTTTCATATAGATTTGTTCTTTGATGATTTAACATGAATTGTTAAATTGTGTCTATATCAAAACTTAAAATTACTAAATTCTATCTTTTCCTATTTCTAGACAGTTTCGACTAATACTTAATCCTGCTCAAGGACTATTATCACCTAGATTTAAAGCATTCACTATTGATAGAACTGGTCTTAAGCAATCTCTATGGGTAGATAAGGATACATTCTTTGAAGGCAGAGTTTTTGGTAAGTTTAATCATAGACCTAATTTCACATACTTTCTAAGCTCTACTTGAGTGGCTGTGTACATACTTAAATGCACTGGCAGTTGCCAACTTTCCAGATGCATTTTGCCTATCATTATAAAGATCTTATGTTAGGGTATTTTAAAATGAACTTTATACTGAAGTTGCTCATTCTGAATTTTGAAATGCTTAATTAAAATATAGATTTTGTGTATGTTGAACTGATTAGGGATAATTTGTCAAAGCCAGGTTTCTAAAGCATGTAATTTACAAGTATAATCAGGGTTGCATGATTTTATTCACTGGAAAAAGGAATTGGTAAAACAACTGGTCAATCCTGCAAATTCAATTTTGTCTATATGGGTTGCATATGATTGTATTTTTAAATAAAATGATTTAAAAGTGCATAATATAGTAAAAAAATACAAATTATAAACTAGTACATACCAGATACTGTAGGTTTATGTTATTATTCTGTTGTAGATTAAGAATAATTTTAAAATATATAATTTTTATGAATATGTGACTTACATCCTATTACTATATGAAGGGTCTGGGTGTAAACCATGGTAACCAACATTTTTGAAAATAATGAGATATGTACGAGAAACTACTTCTGTGATAAATACGAGCATTTTAGAATACTTATTATATGTTTATTTGAGCAGATAGTGCTACAATACAGCTTTCAATTTATGGTAAGTGCAAAGATTTTCATGTAAAGCATGGTAAATGTTAGAAAATGGTGGCAAAAAAGACTTTGTTTGCAGAAAGAAGAAAGCCTAACTTAAATTTGTGTGATAACTGGGAAAGTTATGAACTTTTAAATGATATTGATGATTCAGATGAAGATCCTAACTGTATCGCAGACACCAACCTGCCTTTAAATTCCGAAAAAGACAGCGAAAATAAGGCTTGTTAAGAATCCATTTGCAAATCTTTCTAAACATACATAGTAATGTCAATCAAATTGACGTGACAACGAGGATTTACCACTGCATGGAATGTAAAAGATTATTTTTTTTTTCCATGAAAGTAATAAATGTATGTTAAATTTCGCATAAATCACAGAACAGTTAATTTTATAATTATTTGCACATAAACAGTACAACAAATGCGCAATTCATTTTATGTTCTTGTGAATCGCCGAGAGTCAATTAGTATCTTTTTCCATCTATCTCTATCTTCTAAATATTGCATATTAAATAGACTAAACTAGCTTATTTTTATATTCTGATTAATTATTAAGGTTAATTTTTTAATTATTTTTGCATAAACAGCACGATTACACAATTCACTTTATGTTACTGTGAATCGCCGAGAGCCCATTAGTGTCTTTTCCATCCATCCCCATCTTTTAAATGTTGCATATTAGATTGACTAAACTAGCTTTTTTTCATATTTTGGCTGTTTTTAAGGGTTGATTTTTTAAATATTTTCGTATATGTTCATGTGAATGTTCGAGAGTCCATTAGTATCTTTTCCCATCCATCTTCTAAGTGGTGCATATGTGCATATTAGATCAACTAGACTAGCTTATTTTTATATTCTGGTTACTTATTAAGGTTAATTGTTTTTATTATTTTTGCATAATACATATTGTCCTATTTTGAAAAAAGGGTATGAACCTTTTAAAGCGATATTTCCAAAAAGTGGTATTAAACTAATGATTTAGGCAAATAAAAAAGCAACCATTTTGGCAATGATATATTAAAATTGATATATTCACATCTGTAAATACATTGCTATATTTTATTTTTCATTAAATATTAATATGTGCTATTATCATTAGTGAAAACTTATGCTTTATCAAACAGAAATGTTTGCTTTCAATATAAAGTATTTTTAACTAGATAAAAACTTATAAATATATATATTAATGCATAATTGTATATGTATGCCTGACTACTGAAAAAGTCTGAAAACTACTGATATTTTTTTTTCACTTCTGAAATCTTTACAGCTGAATGGCATCACTATAATGATTGAAGCTGTTAAGTTTCATGATCATTGAGTCATAAATAAACCCTTTTATGCATGATTATGCAAACTTTTGTCTCATGCTGCCATAGAAAAAAAGAAATTTCACTCGAATTTAAAAAAATTCTTATCTAGTTCTAGATTTTTTTAGAACAAAGCCGGATATAAAGTTTTGTGAAAATCCATCAGTATTTATAGCAGCAATCGTGTACACTAGCAATCGACAACAGATGGGCATTACTCTTAAAGTAGTCAAAATATGTTCAGCAGGGCCTAAAACAGGTATTTTCTTCAAAATCTCTTATTAGAAAATATTCATGAAAACAATACTTTCTCTATTCTACAGTATAAGAAAGTGAAAATATGGAAACATTTCACCAGCAAATCGAGGTATGTGTGTGTGGTTGTGGTGTTTGGGGAGGGAGGGGTGTCGACAGAAAAAATACCCATTGATAATCATGTACAAACAGTCGATCATGCAATTAAAGGTCTTAAACAAAGAAACTTCGTAACCAAACAAGAAATAATGCCCATCTACCTACAAGATAAAAGAAAAGCTGCTTTCTCACGAATCAAAATTAATGAAACAACAAACATTAGTTGAAATGTTTAAACAAAATGATAAAATGTGAACTTTCTTTTCTTTTTATTTCTTGTATATGTATTTCTTAAAATTTCTTTTGTTCCATTTTTTTTGTATTAAATAATATTTTTTAATGAGTTAACTTGACTTCTTGTTATTATTTTTACTAAAAATAATGTTTTATAGTGTATTTAGTTGATGTTAAGCTTGAATTTTATCCAAACTCTATAATCCGGAAAATTCTAAAATCTGAAATTGGCAAAGTCCAGATATTCGAGGTTGTACTGTATATGCAGATAAAATTGTATACAAAATTTTGAGTTATTTTGAATGTTTTTTTTCTCACTCATGTATTCACGTTAAATATCAGTTAAAGCTCAAGTTATTTTCTGATATTGACATTAAAATACTAGTACACAGTACAGTACAGGATCTATTATCCAGAATGCTTGGGATCTCAGGCATTCTGGATAAGGGTTTTTTCCATAATTCGGAACACTTTTTCTAAAACTTACTGGAATGGTCTCAAATGTCGTTATAGAAAATTATAATTCATTTTAAAAACATAAATGTATTAAAAAAAGCTTTTTTACAATCTATATGGGTAAACTAAAATGCAAATTACATGTAATTATAGTATCAAATTTAGTGATTAAAAAAAATTTTGAAAGAGAAAAATGTCTGAAAAAAGTGGATTATTCAGGGTAGTTATTAGAAGTCTTTTTTTTTTAACATTTCAACTAAAGTGGGCCCTCACCATATTCATCTAATATTTTGGCAGAAGCACCTTTGTTCATATGTTTCAAAATATTTTAAAGTACTTTTAATAAAATTAAGAGGAGAAGGATGTTCATTTTTAATTGAAATGAGATATTCAACTATGGATGCAAGTATATCAAATTCTAATTTATGCTCTTCAAATGTGTTTCTATTAAGCCTTTATAATTCTAAATGCCTGAATAAATAAAAAAATTTTAATTTCGTTATCCTAAACATATATCTCACTAGCAACATACCTGTTCTTTGTACGGAGTATATAATATAAAGAAACTTATAATTCGCAATCACGTGCAAATTCTGTTAAAATATTAAATTCATTGCTCCTAAAGAGAAGTTAAAGAATATATGTTCTCACTATGCAAAATTATCTTCACGGGCAGATCTGAAGAATAAAACATCCTGGCTCCTTTTATAAGCAAATTTCCAAAAAAAAAAAAAAGGATTTATATCAATATATGCAACCCCGTACTACTTATATTGTTGCAGATTAGAAAATATGCCAGTGTGTCAGTAGAAGGTTACTCGTATTACAATATAAGTCTAAAAAATATTTGCCAAAATAAAAGAGATGACGTAATAAATTGAAAATATCAATAATCCCCGTACTCTTTATACCAGAAGGTCGTAATTGATTCCAAAATATGCCAATATATATCAAAACATATGCCAGTATACCTGTACTACATATATTCTCATAGATTAACAGTTATACCCGTGTATTTGTAGAAGATTACTCATACAACGTACTGTATATGAGTTTAGACAATTTTTGTCATAATAAAACAATTGCATAATAACTTGAAAATATCAATAATCCCTGAAAATATCAATAACAACTTCTTCAGGATAGAGCCGCAGAACAATGTTTGCCGTAACTGCGACAACAAAAACTGCCATTTCAAGCAATAGCTTAACAGCAGGTAAACATGCCTTGCTAAACGTGTTTGTATATATACATACTACATATGTACATGCAGTATATGTAATTGTTGTACATCATATGAAGTACATGGTACATGTATATTTAAATTGCTGCATTTAAAATTACTGAAAAAGTTCATTTATTAATTACATATAGGTGTATGTATTAGTATTGTACTGGCTCACTACTACATATTTTATGTGTTTTCGGTTATCCGGCATTTTCAATTTTCCGGTCTACTCCCGGTCCTAATTAGGTCGGATAATCGAAGTTCAACTGTATTTTAAAAGCCATAAAATTAGTGATTTTATGTAAAAGTGCTAAAATTTAAAATATTATTCAAAGTCACTAAAATTGTGAGTTTTTTTCTAAAAGCTCTAAAATTAGTGATTTAATGTAAAAGCACTAAAATTTGAGATTGTATTTACAAGTGCTAAAATTCGCAATTTTATTTAAAAGTGGTAAAAGTTGCGATTTTTATGAAAGTGTGCAAAATTTGCATTTATATTTAATATCTCTAAACTTTGATTTAAAGCTCTAAAAATAGCTATTTTATGTTTTATTTAAAGGCTCCAAAATTTAACATTTTATTTAAAAGTGCAAAAATTTTCAATTTCATATGAAAGTGATAAAACTCGTAATGTTATTTAAAAGTTGCAATTTTAATGAGTCACTTAAATTTTTTAATAAAATCACTTAAATTTGCAATTTTATTTAAAATTCTTGATAAATAAGACAGTAGTGGATTATAAATGTGTAATGAAATGCTCAAATTCTTTTTCTCTGACTTCGTTTTAAGCAAGACACAACTAGGCTACATGGCCTAAAATACATAGTATTCTAGACACTATAACTAGTTTACCAGACCATCTAGTAAGTGAAATCATGGTAGAAGTTGAAATTGCTCCTTCTCCTATAAGCATATGACCAGGTATGGCATCGTTGAAGAGTCTTGGCAGCTGGCCAAGTAAGGTGCTTTGGCACTAATTTAAGCACAGATGAGACTTTCATCTTCGTGGACCCTGATGTTGTTTGACATATTTTGAAAGATGAAACAGCAGAAAACTTTTGTTTAGAGATGAAATCTTTACTTTTGTGGTTATTAAATCTACTAGTCCTATGGACCAACAATATTTTTATTCTTCTGGTCCAATTAAACTTTTGGTGGTCTTGGACCAATGGATCACCAATGATTGTGAATGCTATATATATTATAAGTCTTATATTATTTTGAATTTTTAATAATCTATATAAGAGCAGTATTTTGGAGTTCTATGTTGTGTATGACATCAGATACTGAAAGCAATGTTGAATATTGGACTAATTTTTAGATTATTTACAACAATAGATACTATATTATCCCCTTTTATGTTGTGGCTATACAGACAGTAATTGAGTGTTGCCATTTATTATAGTAAAATATATCTCATCAATAAAATGATTTTTTAAATTACTTAAGGGCAAACTGCTCGTGAGTCTCACTAGTTAGATATAAAGTTTGAAATTATATTATGAAATATAGAATGAATGTAATTAAATCTTTATTTTATATAAATTGTACAATTTTGCCCGATTGAACAATTTTGTTCGATTTTGAATTCTTGAAAATTTAGTGTTTTACCCTGAATAGTCCTTGATGTTTTATTGGCTGAACCTGTGTGAACCCTGAATGGACGCAACTGCTCATGATTATAAAGACATTTAATGTACAAATAGCTTTCTTCAACTATAAGTATGTTTAAACAACAAAAAATCTCATATATTATCAGTGCTCTGTAACTTATTTCTTTCGATTATTTTATGTGCCCAATTTTTAAAGAGCGCCCTTTTTTAATCCTAGGGGAAATTCTCTTAATAGTTCCCTGAAAAATAAAAAATATATATAGGATAGATTATAATGCCCATAAACAGCACACACACACACACATATATATATATATATATACACTCTTTAGCAATAAAAATGAAGTAACCCTAAAAAATAATCCAATCATGTCCAAATTTTGCATGCAAATTCCTTTATACTAAGTACACAAATGATTAAATTTGCAAGGCCAATGAGTGTTAACTTCGGTTGTAGCACATGTTTCTACTGCGTAACTAGCATCCTATAAAACAGGTTAAAAATGTGGACAATTTATCTTTGCTCATTTTCGGCATTGCAGTTCCGTAGAAACACAACCAATAATGCCATTATGAAATTGCTGAAGACCTTATAAGCAATTAGACGAGTTCTAACGTGGTCGTATAGTCGGGATGCGTGAAGCTGGCTGGTCACACCTAGCAATAGGCTGCCACCTGCACTGAACGGACACTGCTATGCAAAGGTGCTGGCAGCAATGGTTGCTGCAAGGAACTCATCGGTGGAATGAAGGTTCTAAAAGACCAAGGTGCACAAATGTGAGGCAAGATCGTATGATTGTGCGACAGTCCTGAACTGGCCCAACGGCATCATTGTCTGCCATCCAACGTGCTACAGCCTCTTCCATATCACCCATGGTAAGTTCCACCATCTCACGGTGCTTAGCTGAGGTGGGGTTACACTCACGGTGGCCTTTAAGACCTCTGCCCATAACCCCACAACATCGACAGAATTGTTTGGAGTGGTGCCGTAGCAGAGCATGATGGCTGATCACATAGTGTTCTGTGATGAATCAGGCTTCAGTCTTTCAACAGATGACCATCGGGCATGTGTGTGGAGGTGCCAGGGCCAGCGATCCCAATCAGCCTTTGTTTTACACACACAGCCATTACCACTGGTGTGATGGTATGGGATACTATCTCTTACGACAGCAAGTCACCCCTAATTATCCTGCAAACAACTTTAACAGCTCCACGATATGTTGATGAAACCTTGCGGCCATTTGTGTTATCCTTCATTCCACGTCATTCTGGGACCATTTTCCAACAAGATAATGCCATGCCACATACAGCTCGCATATCTATAGACTGTCTCTGGGCTGTTGATACTGTTCCTTGGCCAGCAAGGTTACCAGACCTTTTGCTAATCGAGCATGTATGGGACATGCTAGGCCACCAGCTTCGGGCACCCCGAAATGTAGCAGATCTGGAGCAACAATTGAGGAATGCCTGGCAAAATGTATCGTAGGATGACATTAGGCAACTTTATCATACCTTACCTTCCTAGACGTATACAAGCATGCATTGCTGCCAAGCGGGGCTTCATTAATTACTGATTTGAAAATTCAATGTGCAATTGCTAACCATTGATGGGTCCTGTGGCCTTGATTTTTTAATCATTTCATTACCTGTGTATGAGCTGTATGCATATTTAATTTCAATAAATAGAGTCACTTTCTTCATGGTGCTTCATTTTTTTTTACAAAAGTGTATATATATATATATATATATATATATATACACACACACACATATGTTATAGATTATATAGACCTTTATTGTATGAAACTTAAAATTTTATATCAAATAAAGAACATTTATTTAGTCGCATAAGGTAAGTGATGATATAATAAATCTTATATTATTTTAAATTTTCAATAATAATAATATGTATATATATAAATTGCACTTTTTTAATCGAAAACTATGCATAAACTACAGTAAGTACCATCTCTAGCATATCTGTTACAAATAAGTAACTATATAGACCAAGACTAAGGATAAAAATAGTAGGTAACTTTACACTATAATGGTATGGGGATGAGGAAAATATTAGTACACGTAAATCACAATTAAATATATAAAAAATGATAAAGCAAACACGACAAAAATGAGAAAAGGCAATAATAATTACCTCAAAATTAAATATAAAGACATGGAAAACAATCAGTTGAAACTGCATAAAAAATGGAAGTTAGTTCGAAATTGCATTCTCGTCACCTCAGCCATGCAATTTGAATTAAAACTGATAAAATAGCCAGTTTCTGACAGTGGCTATAGTATTTGACTATGGACACCATTGGAACTGTCTACTGGCTAGTGGAAGGAGAAACTATAAAACCAAATGAATTAAAAATCAGAAATATAAAAAACAGAAGTATAAACTTACAGGTACAGTCACCACGTGTGAGTTGAAATGTTTGCAAGGGAACATACGACAGAGCATTTTACATCTCTTCTTTAAAGGGGGTAGATACAGAAGGAATATACTATTGAACGTAAACGAAATTTTTTTTTGAATGAAGACTTTCAAAAATAGTAATCAGTATAGGACTCAGGACAAGTGGAAAGTAGTCTTTCAAAAATAATAAGCAGTATCAGACTTAGGCCTAGTGGAGAGTTAGGTGATAAGAATGGGTGAAATTCACGAAAATGAGTTATCCAATTAAGGATAAATAAAGCAATTGTAAAATTACTACATGGTGTATTTGAAATTATTAATAATATTATTTACAAATACTTCCAGATAGTGGTAATTTTGATAAATGCATTTAAGATTATTGATGTGGAGATAGTGAAACTGAGGATCAGAAAGTCGATGTATTCGAAATAGCTGGTTTAAAATGATGTTTCTAAACAATTGAATAGAATTACAAGATCAATATGATAGCAGCGCAATGATAGTGAAGTTATAAGAATGGTTTTCTATCATAAAGATTGGTAATAACATGATTATGGATGGTATTTAAATTTAGGTCTAAATAATTTACAGTTTGACTAACACTAGGCTCATTAGGGATTAATTCTAGGTTAGAGGGGTAAAAATCAATATTAATTGGATAGGAATCATCAATAATAATACAAATTAAGTCTTCAACATATTGATATATAATATATGAATTAGAGAAAAAATGACATTCATAATAATAAAGATATAAGTTAGCTGGAATACTACTACTGCAGCCCCCTTGAGGTACACCAGATGTTTGTAAATATATTTTAGCACCTTAGATAATATAATTGTTGTATAACACAAAGTGCAATAGCATAGGAATTGTTTTTACATTAAATGGAACATTATTGAGAGATAATCATGATAAAGAGAGATGATAACTTTATTTAAATCTTTAATATTGTGGAGATTTGAAGCACTTGTAGATGTGATACTAACTTATTCTCCACAAACTCTACAGCCGGGGTCTAAAGTACCCCCCGGCAAGTAATTTACTCAAAAGGATTTAGGCTCATGAAACACACCACACACTTCTGGACCTATATTCTATTTTAACAATGGTAAACATTAAAAACAGAAGAAATCATAAGAAGTACATGCCAACTTGGCATACAAACATGCTATGTCAGAAATCTGAATCTGGACTGAAATGTGGAAATATCTGTCATCCAGCTGGCAGATCAGCTTTTTTATATCCAGATCGGCGCATGGGCAAAACTCTGTGTTGCGAGCGCCACCACAATATCAATATTATTAAATAGGTCTTTAAAATCAAAGGTATGGAAACCAAGAATATGTGGAAGCTTGCTAAGGTGATTAACTAACTCAAAACTATTGTTCAAAATGAAATATCCTGAATTCTTAAATTTAAGAGATTCATTAAACAGTTTAGCAAGTACTTACTAGCAGTAGTGGTAAAGGTATTATGTCCACAAGTGACCGTTCTAAAACTGAGAGGTGATTTGTTGAATTTTGGAACAATGTGACATATGGAAATTTATAAAATGTACAATTAATATGTAATTGTGTATATAATTTTAGCATTTTAGTTTTGATTTTGATAGACTGATTATTAATGGGTTTAAAAATATGATTATTTTTTAAGTAATTCTGTAACAGAGAAACATAATATTTTTTTACAAATAATGGCATAATTATTAGAAGCTTTATCTACAATATATACTTTATATATATATATATATATATATATATATATATACAGTCAACCCTCCTATAATGCGGTTTCAATATAACACGGAACAAAAATTCTAACAGCCCTCCCATAACACGGTACTCATAAGACGTGTTCTCCATATAATGTAGTATTCTTATCCCTTCCGCGACGATCGGCACGCCCATGTGCCAGCTGCAAACTTGCATTCAAGGACGAACGGCACGCATTCGGGCCAGAGGAAAATTTACCACAAGCGGATAGTGGCACCTATAAGTGCCACCATGCTGAACGTTTTAATTTGTCTACTAGATGGCGTTCCATGCCTGTGGAACTAACTCCAATGTATTTTGCAGAGGCATGACCTTGGCAGAAGAGGATCGAATGAATTATTTCTCCATTTGGAGCGGTGAAAATCATTTTGTAATATAAACAAACAGAGCAATTCTCGTAGCATCAACAATTTTATAATTGAGTTTCGGTTTTTATTTTTATTTCAGTGTTATGATTTCGTTGGTGAATCATAGGAATATAAGAGGGTATTTTTTTTTGTTTGAGTTTTAGAGGCAGTTAAATTATTCATTTATTTCAGATAAAAGAATGGGAGCAACTAACGGGTATTTTGTATTCAGATTTATATGAAAATTATACATCAAATAGAACATAAATATTTCTTTTATTCCTGTAGTTGATTTCTGTGTTGAATAGGCGGTTTTTAGTGAATTTTTTTCGAGAGTTAGGCTTAGCGCAAAAAATGCGCCGTCCTTTGGGACCAGTTCAGAAGCGAAGCGCTTCGTCTTTTGGGCCGCGACAGCTCCGGAATGCCGCCATCCCGAAAGGGTTAAGGCACGGTTTCTCTATAATACAACTCAATTAGCTTAAGCAGTCTCCCTACCAGTAGTGTAGCTTGAGATTTTTAACTGGGGAAGCTGATAATTTAGTAAAAATTTTAGTATTACACGTGAAATTTATATTAGAATTCACATTTTCATAAGTTTTATTTCAATAAGTTTTATTTATTAGTGCTTAAAATAAAATAATCTTACATAAAAAAGCAAAGAGTGGATGAAATGCACAAGATATTAAAATGTTACCTATGTAAGATGAATACATATAAGATATAAAATATTAAATGTTTTCTTATTTCTAAATTAGAGGAACTTTTACAATCATTTTATTAAATATGAAGTCATGATCTCCCATAGGGGAGGCAAAGGGAGGTCACACTCCCTCTTGGACATTAATATAACAAAGGCGAGCATCAAGCCAGTCAGTGTTGTACATCATATGCTTGAGTTTGCCCCCCTCCTCCCCTGGAAAAAGTTTTACAGGTGCCTATGTATGAAGTAAAAATATATTAGAATATTATTAGCAAGCAATAGAAAAAATATGTCAGTTTTGTAAATAGAAACAGCTAGAACTAACGAAATAAAGCAATTCAAAGGAGTACACTGAAAATAGGTGAGAACACTGTAGTCAACAATGTCCTTAAACAATTTTGTATATTAATTATTTACAAATGCTATACTTGGATAAAAACTTAAAAATATCTTAACCACAATATGCTAAAAATCCACTAAAAATTATCAATGGCCTTTGTTTAACTGAGATTCTCCTGTAACTTGATTTTTAAAGGGAAATCAGATTTATTCTTTCTAAAACTCACAAATACTCAAACGGATGCTTTGTCATATTGTTGCTGTGACTAACTCTACTTCACAAACTACTTAAGTTTAATGGTAGTTATTATTAGTGTGTTTCTTCATTTTGATATTGTTTAATCTTAGGTGAATGTCATGCTATTCCTGGGAATTGACTCATATTTTTTACATATGACTTTTTTCTGTGCAAATTAATTAATAGAACCATGTTTGACCCAAAATAGCAGATCTATTAGCCTTGCCCAAAAAATTTTCACTCATTAAACATTGCGTCCCATATCCAATCATTGTCTGTCATTACGCTGTTTATAAAGGGTTGAAAATGGGGGAAGAAATAGTCAAACCTTCCTGGAAGCCAGCTTATAGTTCTAGCTTATCAGCCAGGGCGGTTATTAGCTGGTGGGTGGTCCTAATACCATGCTTTTTTCAATGCACCGTAAAAGGCTAGATGATTTCAGCTTCTAGATATTCATTTTAATGGGAAATATACACTCTTAAGACAAAAAAATCGACGCACCAAGAAATAATTATCTAAATGAAACAAAATTTGGTACGTGAAATGTGGATGTACAGGAAACAAAATGATTAGAATTTCAGAACAATTGGAGGATTTATTGCACTGAAAGATCTATACAAAGTGAGTATGTCAATATGGTGTTGGTTCACTTCTGGCCTTGATACAAGCTGTTACTCGACGTGGCAGGGATGCATAAAGTTGCCGGATGGTGTTCTGAGTGATGTCATTCCAAATGGCCTCCAATTGGCGAGCTAATTCATCTACACTCTGGGATGGTCACAGGCGATGCCTCATCTCAGCCCAAATGTGCTCAATAGGCGAGAGATCTGGGGATCTGGCTGATCATGGAAATGTGTCATAAGCACGCAGGCAATCAATAGAGAGGCGTGCCATGTGTGACCTGGCATTATCTTGTTGAAAAGTTAGCCCAGGGTGTCGCAAAAAAGGAATGGCAATACAAAGTGTCATAGAATGTTGGCAACGTACCACTGTGCTGTGATGATGTCACAGAGGACTATCAAAGAGGTCCGGCTATCAAACGAAATGGCACCTCAGACCATTACTCCCTGTTGTCGGGCCGTGTGGCATGTGACAGTAAGAGTAGGATCCTGACGATGTCTGGGCTGTTTCCAGACACGTCTGCACTGGTCGTCAGGACTCAGTTCGAAATGCGACTCATCACTGAAGACAATTCGTTCCCAATCCGAACAATTCTTTGTCGATCGGACCCGAAACCATTACAATCACTGTTGACTCTGCATACTGGTCAGTGGTAGGTGGCGTAATGGGCACCGCGAGTATAAATTATGCTCCAGTAGTCTTCTATTAATGGTCCTGGTGGTCACTTCCTGGTTTGTCACATGTTGGATGGTTGATAACGACGAATCTCATACTGTCGCAGCTGCTCTGACAATTGCTCTATCTTTCTGTTCTGTCATTGCTCTAGGCCGTCTGCTTGCCATTAAAATCTGCCATTTCAGACCCATTCCTGCCAACATCATCTTATTGCTGCATCGCTCCTACCCAAATGCCAAGCGATTCCTCAATGTGCCCATTCAGCCTCATGCAGTCCAACCGCATGCCCTCTTTCAAACTCCTTCATATGCTTGTAGTGGCCACGAATTCGCAGGCAAGGAATTGTTACAGTCAAGATACATAAATTCAATCGAAATCCACTGCATATTTTGTTCCTGAAAGCGAGGTTCGCTCTATATATACACCACCATGGTGCTCTCCCGGCTGCCCATTTTTGCTGCTCTATATCTTCGGATGAGTCGAACGGCCTGGGTTTTCGACCACCATGGTGCTCAGTTTCAATGCGCTGTAGTTCTGACTATTCATTCGTTGACTGCGAATATTTGATCATTTGCATATTTTTAATCATTTTGATCATTTGCGAATTTTTGATCATTTGTTTGCATGTACAGTTTCATTACTATCGGATTATTTTATGGGGTGTGTCCATTTTTTTGTCTTAGAGTGACTTTGAAATGGTATTTTGAAACGTCTCATTTTAAGTAAGTAAAGTGTAACAATTTTCTAAAAAAGACATATATTCACAAAGTTATATTTGAAAATATAATAAATAAAAGTATCTTTAAATTAGATTTTGAACAGGGGAGTCTCAGCTTCTGAGCCTTAATGGGTGGTACGCCACAGCTCCTTATAGCAGTAGTGTAGCGCCCATTGAGGCTCAGAAGCTGAGTCTCTCCTGTTTGTAACCTAATTTAAAGATACTTTTATTTATTATATTTTTAATATAACTTTATGAATATATATGTTGTTTTTTCAAAAACTATTGGACTTGACTTACTTAAAATGAGATGTTTCAAAGTATTTTTCCCATTAAAACGCATATCTAGAAGCTGAAATCATCTAGCTTTTACTGTTCATTGAAAGAAGCATGGTATTATCCCTGCCCACCTATTAAACTCTGCCCTGGCTGATAAGCTAGAACTATAAGCTAGCTTACAGAAAGGCGTGGCTATTTTCCTCCTATTTCAACCCTTTATAAACAACATAATGACAGACAATGATTGGATATGGGTCGTGACTTTTCTTGAATGAAAATTTCGTGGGCAAGATGGATAGTGTTGGAAATAATCAATACATCGCGATTCACGTTCCCGTGAACGGGCGTTTATGCAAATTTAATATGAACGACTCTTCCCGTTCACCGGCGTGAACCGTGACGTTTTTCAACATGAGGTTTCATGCAAATCAGTTCTCAATGCGTACGCATCTGATTTGCATATCCGGGGGCATTTCCGGAACTGTCCATTCTCGGATATATAGGGCAGAGGTTTCTTGAAGCAAAGGAGAGTCGATCGAGATCAGACAGATCGATCAGATCAGACGTCTGAAGAAGTCAGACGAGATAGACACTGATGGTCTGATGCAGGCAGACAGAAATGTTTTTTGACAGAAGTACTGCGGAATATCGTTTGACGACGGTGAATAGTCGAAACGGATGCAGATGTGGTCAGTTTGGACCAGCATGTATTGAACGTTAAATTTACTTACAAACGTTCGGAAGCCGCTTTAAATATTTTCCTGATGTTCTATCCTTTGGTTTCCCTTTGCCAAGTGATGGTGGCTGAAATACACGCAAGTGATAGAGGTAGTATAGTAACTTACTACCAAATGCTTCAAGGAATCTCTGTCTAGTCATTTACAACTGAAAATCTTTTGTACATAGTATATTTTTGATGTTTTACGGCATGGAAAATTACCAGGTACGTGTAATATGCCGAGTTGTGTTTTTCACCAAATAAAGTGAACGAAGTTTTTCTTTAAAACTGGACTTGTGTACTTTCATGACCCAGCCAACACTTATTGACTCTGACAGTGCGTGCTTTGCTATCTTCAAATTTTAAATTTTCCAAGAGAAACGGTTATGGGCCAGTTCAACGCCCAATAGAGTCATAAGTGCAAGTATCTTTAAAGAAATCGTTCCAGTGTTCAGATGGGGGCCGCACCTGGCACCATTTTGAAGTTCGTGTGAACAACTAAACGCAACAGTATAAACGTAAACAGTGTACAAGAACTTTTGCTTCTGCTTCTTCAAAACTACGAGTGGCCATGGAGGCAAGTAGAACGGAGTTGCTGACGCGGGACAACTACGTCACCTGGCGTACCGACATCTCATTCGTCCTCAAGGGAGAAGGATGTTTCGGACATGTAGATGGAAGTGCTAAGCCTATCAAAGAAGACGCAACCGCGAGTCGTCGCGACTACGATGATTTTTATCGCCGGAAAGACCGAGCATTAGCCATCATTTATCAAAGTTTATCCTCGGAATACAAGGAGTTGATAAACGTCACCGACGAACCTAGTCAAGTATGGAATACCTTGAAAGAACATTTTCAAGCGCCTTCCAGAGCCAACCTGGTTAGATTACTAGATGAGTTCTTCGACATCCGGCCGGAGCCAGACGAGCCTGTTGACATTTTTTGCTCAAGACTGCGGAAGGCCGTGACGAGGCTTAAAGACGCGAAACACCCCATTGAAGACCTATATGTAGCATTCCAGTCGATTCGGTACCTTCCGGAAGAATTCCGAGGTATCGTTCAACTTATATATCGATGGAATGACTCGGACTTCAAGCTCAGCAAAATACAAGCAGAGCTAGCAGCGGAGGAGAGCCGGCTGAGGCAGCAAGCAAGTGACTTTTCCAAAACTGTGAGTTCAAATTCTGCATATTTTACTTCTAAGAAATTTGTAAATAGAGTAAAAGTGTCTAAACTTACAAATGTATCTCATAATGTGTCTAATGTAAATACTTCTAGTCATAATGTAAATATTTCTAAAAGTAAAATTAAGTGTTTTAAGTGTAACAAACTAGGTCATACTAAATCTAATTGCAGTAGAAATAATGGATCTAGTATTGTGGAATTTCTTGGGTCTCCACAGATTGAGGCTAATACTGTAATCGATCCTAGCGATAGACTCAGCTGGGTAGTAAACACTGCTGCTACGCGACATTTCTGTAATAACATTAAGTTATTTTCAAAATTTAATGAGTGCAAAGGCACTTCAATGTCGCTAGCAGTAGGGGATGTCGAAAGTCCAGTTGAGGCTATCGGGACGGTGGAAATGTATGTCCAATTTAAGGATAAGCAAAGTATTATCAAATTGGAAAATGTTATGTATTCTCCTAAACTTAGGAGAAATTTATTAGCTGCATCTGTTCTTGAGGAACAAAATTTTAGTTTTAATGGAGCTAATGGGGTTCTATGGTTTTTTACACCTAAAGGGGAGAAATTCTTTTATGCAAAAAGAAAGGATGGGTGGTATTTTTTAAAACCTAAGTATAGTACCCAGGAACAACATAACGTAGAAAACCGTCAGTCTAAAGATAGGGATCGAGATGGAGACAAGAAACACAAAAAGGGTAAGAAATCCAAGGATAGGGATCCTAGTGCTTCCAGAAAAATAGACAAAGTAAAAATAGCACCTAATCTTAAAGAAACTAAATTTAAATCTGACAAAACAAAAACTAAGCAGAATAAAAATGTGAATAGTTCAATATCTAAGCCTAGCAGTTCAGTAACTGAACTTAATAGTACAAACTGTCTTTGGCATAAACGATATTGCCACATAAACGCTGAATATCTCCTCCAAACCAGCAAAGTTTCTGCCGTAAACGGACTTCCTAGGCTTAAATACAAAAAGTTAAATTGTAAATCGTGTAAATTGGCTAAGTCTAGGAAAGTATCATATAAACCCACCGGTAGGATAAGGTCCACTAAACCATTGCAATTGTTACACATGGTTGTGTGTGGTCCCTTACCCACAGCCTCATATGGTGGGAACAAGTATGTCTTAACTATAACAGATGATTATAGTAGAAAAGTTTTTGTTTACCTCATGAAACAGAAGTCAGAAGTATTTTCACATTTTAAAGAGTTTCGGGCCAGAGAAGAAAGGCAGTTAGGTACTAAAATTCTATGTATCCGGACGGATAATGGGATGGAATTCTGCCATGATAAGTTCAAAAATTACCTGAAGGATATCGGTATTAAGGCTGAGAGGACTAACACATATACCCCACAGCAAAATGGAGTATCAGAGCGATTCAACTTAACCGCATTTGACTGTGTTAGAGCCATGTTGAACGACAGCAAATTACATGACAGATTCTGGGCGGAAGCAATATTGTGTTTTGCATACACTAAAAATCGAATATGTCACAAATTTAAGACTAAAACACCACATGAACTCTACAGTGGTAGAAAACCTTCAGTCAAACATCTTAGAACCTTTGGTTGTAGAGCATATGTAGGCAAACCCAGTCAGCTCAGAAAGAAGTTAGACATGAAAGCTACAGAAGGGGTGATGGTAGGCTATGCTACTAAAACTAAGGGCTATAGGATATTTTTGTCAGGGGAGAAAAGAACAATTGAGACCTGCAATGTGAGGTTTGATGAGGGTGATGTAGTGGAAGGCATCCTGGACCCAATTTGTCCCAGAAATATCTCCTCAGGGATATCAAGAGATAACCTTTCAGAATACTCCGACGGGGAATATCCGAGAAGGCAGTCTGATGGGGGGGCAGGAGAGAGTGAAGACACTGGTGACGATCCGTCTGAATCCAGTGAGGAAACGGACTCTCCTGCTGACTCCAATATGACTCCTTGCTCGGATATTGCTTGGCAGCGAAAGACGGTTCCAAGACCCGATGGGAGTAGAACCGATGTGTATTATTACGCTCAAGGAGATAATAAAAGGTCGCACAATGATGTTAAGAAATATTGTGATAAAAGGAATATACAATTTGATCAGCAACTGTTTAATTTTCGGGAAAATAAAGGTCTTAAAAGGGTCAGAGGCAGACCAGAAGCAAGCAATATTGAAATAAATATACCAAAAGGGTACAACGCTGCTATTAAATCTTCCCAGTCCGAAAAATGGTGTAATGCTATGGATGAAGAAATGGCCGTAATGCAAGAGAGGGGTGTCTGGGAACTAGTTCCTGCATCCACCTCACAAAAGCATATAGGCAGTAGATGGGTCTACACTATTAAGAAAGACGAGAATGGGAAAATCAAGAGGTTTAAAGCTCGTTTGGTAGCCCAGGGGTATGGTCAGAAAAAGGGAGAATCATACGATGAAGTTTTTAGCCCTGTTGTTAACTTCAACTTAATTAGAGCATTCTTCTCAATTTTCGTATGCATGCTTGGCTGGATGCATTTCCAATTAGATATCAAATCTGCCTATCTCTATGCTAAATTGAGTCAAAAGGTATATATGAAACAGCCTCAAGGTTATGTCAATCAGGAACAGCCTGATTATGTTTGTTTGTTGAAGAAAGCCATTTACGGTCTTCATCAAAGTGGAAGAGAATGGTTTAATGAACTTGACACCAAATTAAAAGAATTAAATTTTTTAAAACTTCAATGGTGTAATTGTGCATATATTTACAATAGCAAAGTTCTTATGCTAGTCTATGTGGATGACATAATTCTCTTCTCAAAGTATCAAAGGGACATAGACCACATTGTTTCATTACTTAGCATAGAATTTGATATCAAGATATTAGGAAAAATTAGAAAACTTTTAGGCGTGGAATTTAAAGAGTGTGACAATAAATTTTTTATACATCAAAGTCAGTATATAGATAAAGTATGTCAAATGTTTCAACAGTATAAATATCCAGTTACTTCACTTCCCATTTCTAAAGGGAATATTCTAAGTAAAATAGATTGTCCAAAGACAAGTGAAGAAATAAAGCAAATGCAAAGTTTTCCTTACAGGAGCTTAATTGGGTGTTTGGCTTTTATATCTAGTAGGACTAGACCTGATATTTGTTACGCCATCAATATATTATCTCAATTTCAAGAAAACCCTGGAATTAAGCATTGGGATGCATTGTTAAGACTTTTAGGATATGTTGAAAAGACTAAAAACTATATGTTGAATTTATCTAACATTCAGGAGTTAAAATTGAATGGTTATTCAGATTCTGACTTTGCTGCAAACCGAGATGACCGTGTTTCACTTGGAGGCATGATACTCTTTATTGACAATGTACCTATTTCTTGGCGTACCTTTAAACATAAGTGTGTCAGCTTATCAACCATGGAAGCTGAATACGTATCACTAACTGAAGCCGCTAAGGAAATGGTATGGGTACAAAACATAATTGAAGAATGTCATTTACTTGGGTTAAATTTTAATAAAAGTAACAGTATTATTTTTAGCGACAACCAAGCAGCCATTAATTTTTCTAACTCTCCAATTGAAAACAATAGAACTAAGCATATTGATGTTAGATATCATTTCCTAAGAAATTTAATAGTCAATGAATCTTTTAATGTTAAATTTGTAAATAGTAAAGATAACTTAGCAGATCACTTTACTAAACCAATGACTAAGGAAATAATACTTAAATTTTGTAATAAAATTTTTAAAAACTAAATCAAAACTTTTTGAGATTAAATGTTTAGTCTAAAGAAAATTTTAAATACTAAATTGAATTTACAACTTGGGAATTTTTTTTTAAAAAGATGTCATATATATACATTATTGTTTATCTTAAACCTCATTGATATAAGATAGTATATCTTGAGTATAAATTTTTGTGATATTGAATCTTTTTCACTTTACACCTTTGTATATACATCCATTTTCCATGATCCGCATGATGCTAAATAATAGCTTATGTGTATAAAATTTTGTATTTTTCAACTTGGTAAAAGTATGTGTTGAAAGTTTTGATAAAGGAATTTTATTATCTAATTACTTGCATCATGTATTTTTAAATATATGGTATATCAATGCAGTCTAATAGTATTAATTATGTATACTTATATTGTGTTAATAGACTAAATTTTTTTAAGCTTTTTGAATTATAGTGTTTATACTCAAATTTAAAGTAAACTTAAATTCTATGCTTATACAAAATCTTAATCCTTTAAAGTTGACTTGTTTAATATGATAATGTGCTTATACTTAAATTTTGGATACTTATAATTAAATTTAAACTAAAATTTCAATTTTTGAATGCTGATACTTAAGCATTGAAGTTATGTTGTATATAAATTTCTACTTGATGTGAAATGTTGTTGTTACAATATTGTCGACAATACTTAACTATTTTTCAGATGCTATAAGTACTTATGCATTTTATTTTAAATTTAATAATGATATAATACTTTAAATTTTTTTCTTCATTATATGTTTGATAGGATACTGGGGGCCTTGGTGTTTATTGATATACCTTGGTTTCTCAGAGTAAGTTTTCTTTTGCATATGCTTTGACTTAAGGATTGAGACTTAAGGATTTGCATGAGGGGGCCGATTGTTGGAAATAATCAATACATCGCGATTCACGTTCCCGTGAACGGGCATTTATGCAAATTTAATATGAACGACTCTTCCCGTTCACCGGCGTGAACCGTGACGTTTTTCAACATGAGGTTTCATGCAAATCAGTTCTCAATGCGTATGCATCTGATTTGCATATCCGGAGGCGTTTCCGGAACTGTCCATTCTCGGATATATAGGGCAGAGGTTTCTTGAAGCAAAGGAGAGTCGATCGAGATCAGACAGATCGATCAGATCAGACGTCTGAAGAAGTCAGACGAGATAGACACTGATGGTCTGATGCAGGCAGACAGAAATGTTTTTTGACAGAAGTACTGCGGAATATCGTTTGACGACGGTGAATAGTCGAAACGGATGCAGATGTGGTCAGTTTGGACCAGCATGTATTGAACGTTAAATTTACTTACAAACGTTCGGAAGCCGCTTTAAATATTTTCCTGATGTTCTATCCTTTGGTTTCCCTTTGCCAAGTGATGGTGGCTGAAATACACGCAAGTGATAGAGGTAGTATAGTAACTTACTACCAAATGCTTCAAGGAATCTCTGTCTAGTCATTTACAACTGAAAATCTTTTGTACATAGTATATTTTTGATGTTTTACGGCATGGAAAATTACCAGGTACGTGTAATATGCCGAGTTGTGTTTTTCACCAAATAAAGTGAACGAAGTTTTTCTTTAAAACTGGACTTGTGTACTTTCATGACCCAGCCAACACTTATTGACTCTGACAGTGCGTGCTTTGCTATCTTCAAATTTTAAATTTTCCAAGAGAAACGGTTATGGGCCAGTTCAACGCCCAATAGAGTCATAAGTGCAAGTATCTTTAAAGAAATCGTTCCAGTGTTCAGATGGGGGCCGCACCTGGCACCATTTTGAAGTTCGTGTGAACAACTAAACGCAACAGTATAAACGTAAACAGTGTACAAGAACTTTTGCTTCTGCTTCTTCAAAACTACGAGTGGCCATGGAGGCAAGTAGAACGGAGTTGCTGACGCGGGACAACTACGTCACCTGGCGTACCGACATCTCATTCGTCCTCAAGGGAGAAGGATGTTTCGGACATGTAGATGGAAGTGCTAAGCCTATCAAAGAAGACGCAACCGCGAGTCGTCGCGACTACGATGATTTTTATCGCCGGAAAGACCGAGCATTAGCCATCATTTATCAAAGTTTATCCTCGGAATACAAGGAGTTGATAAACGTCACCGACGAACCTAGTCAAGTATGGAATACCTTGAAAGAACATTTTCAAGCGCCTTCCAGAGCCAACCTGGTTAGATTACTAGATGAGTTCTTCGACATCCGGCCGGAGCCAGACGAGCCTGTTGACATTTTTTGCTCAAGACTGCGGAAGGCCGTGACGAGGCTTAAAGACGCGAAACACCCCATTGAAGACCTATATGTAGCATTCCAGTCGATTCGGTACCTTCCGGAAGAATTCCGAGGTATCGTTCAACTTATATATCGATGGAATGACTCGGACTTCAAGCTCAGCAAAATACAAGCAGAGCTAGCAGCGGAGGAGAGCCGGCTGAGGCAGCAAGCAAGTGACTTTTCCAAAACTGTGAGTTCAAATTCTGCATATTTTACTTCTAAGAAATTTGTAAATAGAGTAAAAGTGTCTAAACTTACAAATGTATCTCATAATGTGTCTAATGTAAATACTTCTAGTCATAATGTAAATATTTCTAAAAGTAAAATTAAGTGTTTTAAGTGTAACAAACTAGGTCATACTAAATCTAATTGCAGTAGAAATAATGGATCTAGTATTGTGGAATTTCTTGGGTCTCCACAGATTGAGGCTAATACTGTAATCGATCCTAGCGATAGACTCAGCTGGGTAGTAAACACTGCTGCTACGCGACATTTCTGTAATAACATTAAGTTATTTTCAAAATTTAATGAGTGCAAAGGCACTTCAATGTCGCTAGCAGTAGGGGATGTCGAAAGTCCAGTTGAGGCTATCGGGACGGTGGAAATGTATGTCCAATTTAAGGATAAGCAAAGTATTATCAAATTGGAAAATGTTATGTATTCTCCTAAACTTAGGAGAAATTTATTAGCTGCATCTGTTCTTGAGGAACAAAATTTTAGTTTTAATGGAGCTAATGGGGTTCTATGGTTTTTTACACCTAAAGGGGAGAAATTCTTTTATGCAAAAAGAAAGGATGGGTGGTATTTTTTAAAACCTAAGTATAGTACCCAGGAACAACATAACGTAGAAAACCGTCAGTCTAAAGATAGGGATCGAGATGGAGACAAGAAACACAAAAAGGGTAAGAAATCCAAGGATAGGGATCCTAGTGCTTCCAGAAAAATAGACAAAGTAAAAATAGCACCTAATCTTAAAGAAACTAAATTTAAATCTGACAAAACAAAAACTAAGCAGAATAAAAATGTGAATAGTTCAATATCTAAGCCTAGCAGTTCAGTAACTGAACTTAATAGTACAAACTGTCTTTGGCATAAACGATATTGCCACATAAACGCTGAATATCTCCTCCAAACCAGCAAAGTTTCTGCCGTAAACGGACTTCCTAGGCTTAAATACAAAAAGTTAAATTGTAAATCGTGTAAATTGGCTAAGTCTAGGAAAGTATCATATAAACCCACCGGTAGGATAAGGTCCACTAAACCATTGCAATTGTTACACATGGATGTGTGTGGTCCCTTACCCACAGCCTCATATGGTGGGAACAAGTATGTCTTAACTATAACAGATGATTATAGTAGAAAAGTTTTTGTTTACCTCATGAAACAGAAGTCAGAAGTATTTTCACATTTTAAAGAGTTTCGGGCCAGAGAAGAAAGGCAGTTAGGTACTAAAATTCTATGTATCCGGACGGATAATGGGATGGAATTCTGCCATGATAAGTTCAAAAATTACCTGAAGGATATCGGTATTAAGGCTGAGAGGACTAACACATATACCCCACAGCAAAATGGAGTATCAGAGCGATTCAACTTAACCGCATTTGACTGTGTTAGAGCCATGTTGAACGACAGCAAATTACATGACAGATTCTGGGCGGAAGCAATATTGTGTTTTGCATACACTAAAAATCGAATATGTCACAAATTTAAGACTAAAACACCACATGAACTCTACAGTGGTAGAAAACCTTCAGTCAAACATCTTAGAACCTTTGGTTGTAGAGCATATGTAGGCAAACCCAGTCAGCTCAGAAAGAAGTTAGACATGAAAGCTACAGAAGGGGTGATGGTAGGCTATGCTACTAAAACTAAGGGCTATAGGATATTTTTGTCAGGGGAGAAAAGAACAATTGAGACCTGCAATGTGAGGTTTGATGAGGGTGATGTAGTGGAAGGCATCCTGGACCCAATTTGTCCCAGAAATATCTCCTCAGGGATATCAAGAGATAACCTTTCAGAATACTCCGACGGGGAATATCCGAGAAGGCAGTCTGATGGGGGGGCAGGAGAGAGTGAAGACACTGGTGACGATCCGTCTGAATCCAGTGAGGAAACGGACTCTCCTGCTGACTCCAATATGACTCCTTGCTTGGATATTGCTTGGCAGCGAAAGACGGTTCCAAGACCCGATGGGAGTAGAACCGATGTGTATTATTACGCTCAAGGAGATAATAAAAGGTCGCACAATGATGTTAAGAAATATTGTGATAAAAGGAATATACAATTTGATCAGCAACTGTTTAATTTTCGGGAAAATAAAGGTCTTAAAAGGGTCAGAGGCAGACCAGAAGCAAGCAATATTGAAATAAATATACCAAAAGGGTACAACGCTGCTATTAAATCTTCCCAGTCCGAAAAATGGTGTAATGCTATGGATGAAGAAATGGCCGTAATGCAAGAGAGGGGTGTCAGGGAACTAGTTCCTGCATCCACCTCACAAAAGCATATAGGCAGTAGATGGGTCTACACTATTAAGAAAGACGAGAATGGGAAAATCAAGAGGTTTAAAGCTCGTTTGGTAGCCCAGGGGTATGGTCAGAAAAAGGGAGAATCATACGATGAAGTTTTTAGCCCTGTTGTTAACTTCAACTTAATTAGAGCATTCTTCTCAATTTTCGTATGCATGCTTGGCTGGATGCATTTCCAATTAGATATCAAATCTGCCTATCTCTATGCTAAATTGAGTCAAAAGGTATATATGAAACAGCCTCAAGGTTATGTCAATCAGGAACAGCCTGATTATGTTTGTTTGTTGAAGAAAGCCATTTACGGTCTTCATCAAAGTGGAAGAGAATGGTTTAATGAACTTGACACCAAATTAAAAGAATTAAATTTTTTAAAACTTCAATGGTGTAATTGTGCATATATTTACAATAGCAAAGTTCTTATGCTAGTCTATGTGGATGACATAATTCTCTTCTCAAAGTATCAAAGGGACATAGACCACATTGTTTCATTACTTAGCATAGAATTTGATATCAAGATATTAGGAAAAATTAGAAAACTTTTAGGCGTGGAATTTAAAGAGTGTGACAATAAATTTTTTATACATCAAAGTCAGTATATAGATAAAGTATGTCAAATGTTTCAACAGTATAAATATCCAGTTACTTCACTTCCCATTTCTAAAGGGAATATTCTAAGTAAAATAGATTGTCCAAAGACAAGTGAAGAAATAAAGCAAATGCAAAGTTTTCCTTACAGGAGCTTAATTGGGTGTTTGGCTTTTATATCTAGTAGGACTAGACCTGATATTTGTTACGCCATCAATATATTATCTCAATTTCAAGAAAACCCTGGAATTAAGCATTGGGATGCATTGTTAAGACTTTTAGGATATGTTGAAAAGACTAAAAACTATATGTTGAATTTATCTAACATTCAGGAGTTAAAATTGAATGGTTATTCAGATTCTGACTTTGCTGCAAACCGAGATGACCGTGTTTCACTTGGAGGCATGATACTCTTTATTGACAATGTACCTATTTCTTGGCGTACCTTTAAACATAAGTGTGTCAGCTTATCAACCATGGAAGCTGAATACGTATCACTAACTGAAGCCGCTAAGGAAATGGTATGGGTACAAAACATAATTGAAGAATGTCATTTACTTGGGTTAAATTTTAATAAAAGTAACAGTATTATTTTTAGCGACAACCAAGCAGCCATTAATTTTTCTAACTCTCCAATTGAAAACAATAGAACTAAGCATATTGATGTTAGATATCATTTCCTAAGAAATTTAATAGTCAATGAATCTTTTAATGTTAAATTTGTAAATAGTAAAGATAACTTAGCAGATCACTTTACTAAACCAATGACTAAGGAAATAATACTTAAATTTTGTAATAAAATTTTTAAAAACTAAATCAAAACTTTTTGAGATTAAATGTTTAGTCTAAAGAAAATTTTAAATACTAAATTGAATTTACAACTTGGGAATTTTTTTTTAAAAAGATGTCATATATATACATTATTGTTTATCTTAAACCTCATTGATATAAGATAGTATATCTTGAGTATAAATTTTTGTGATATTGAATCTTTTTCACTTTACACCTTTGTATATACATCCATTTTCCATGACCCGCATGATGCTAAATAATAGCTTATGTGTATAAAATTTTGTATTTTTCAACTTGGTAAAAAGTATGTGTTGAAAGTTTTGATAAAGGAATTTTATTATCTAATTACTTGCATCATGTATTTTTAAATATATGGTATATCAATGCAGTCTAATAGTATTAATTATGTATACTTATATTGTGTTAATAGACTAAATTTTTTTAAGCTTTTTGAATTATAGTGTTTATACTCAAATTTAAAGTAAACTTAAATTCTATGCTTATACAAAATCTTAATCCTTTAAAGTTGACTTGTTTAATATGATAATGTGCTTATACTTAAATTTTGGATACTTATAATTAAATTTAAACTAAAATTTCAATTTTTGAATGCTGATACTTAAGCATTGAAGTTGTGTTGTATATAAATTTCTACTTGATGTGAAATGTTGTTGTTACAATATTGTCGACAATACTTAACTATTTTTCAGATGCTATAAGTACTTATGCATTTTATTTTAAATTTAATAATGATATAATACTTTAAATTTTTTTCTTCATTATATGTTTGATAGGATACTGGGGGCCTTGGTGTTTATTGATATACCTTGGTTTCTCAGAGTAAGTTTTCTTTTGCATATGCTTTGACTTAAGGATTGAGACTTAAGGATTTGCATGAGGGGGCCGATTGTTGGAAATAATCAATACATCGCGATTCACATTCCCGTGAACGGGCATTTATGCAAATTTAATATGAACGACTCTTCCCGTTCACCGGCGTGAACCGTGACGTTTTTCAACATGAGGTTTCATGCAAATCAGTTCTCAATGCGTACGCATCTGATTTGCATATCCGGAGGCGTTTCCGGAACTGTCCATTCTCGGATATATAGGGCAGAGGTTTCTTGAAGCAAAGGAGAGTCGATCGAGATCAGACAGATCGATCAGATCAGACGTCTGAAGAAGTCAGACGAGATAGACACTGATGGTCTGATGCAGGCAGACAGAAATGTTTTTTGACAGAAGTACTGCGGAATATCGTTTGACGACGGTGAATAGTCGAAACGGATGCAGATGTGGTCAGTTTGGACCAGCATGTATTGAACGTTAAATTTACTTACAAACGTTCGGAAGCCGCTTTAAATATTTTCCTGATGTTCTATCCTTTGGTTTCCCTTTGCCAAGTGATGGTGGCTGAAATACACGCAAGTGATAGAGGTAGTATAGTAACTTACTACCAAATGCTTCAAGGAATCTCTGTCTAGTCATTTACAACTGAAAATCTTTTGCACATAGTATATTTTTGATGTTTTACGGCATGGAAAATTACCAGGTACGTGTAATATGCCGAGTTGTGTTTTTCACCAAATAAAGTGAACGAAGTTTTTCTTTAAAACTGGACTTGTGTACTTTCATGACCCAGCCAACACTTATTGACTCTGACAGTGCGTGCTTTGCTATCTTCAAATTTTAAATTTTCCAATCTGCCATTTTGGGTCAAACATGGTTCTATTAATTAATCTGCGCAGAAAAAAGTCATACATAATACTAAAAAATATGAATCATTTTACATGAATAACATGACATTCGCCCAAATTTAAGCAATATCAAGACAACAAAACACACTAATAATGTATATCATTAAACTTAAGTAGTTTGTGAAGTAGACTTAGTCACAGCAACAATATGGCGAAGCATCCATTTGCGTATTTGTGAGTTTTAGAAAGAATAAATCTGATTTCCCTTTAAAAATCACATTACAGAAGAATCTCAATTAAACAAAAGGCATTGATAATTTCCTAGCAGATCTTTAGCACATTGTGGTTAAGATATTTTTAATTTTTTATTATTAAACTATAATATTTGTAAATAATTAATATACAAAATTGTTTAAGTACATTGTTGACTACAGTGTTCTCACCCATTTTCAGTGCAATCTTTTGAATTGCTTTATTTCGTTAGTTCTAGCTGTTTATATTTACAAAACTGATATATTTTTTCTATAAATTGCTAATAACATTCTAATATATTTCTACTTCATAGGCACCTGTAAAACTTTTTCCAGGGGGGGGGGGGGCAAACTTAAGCCCATGATGTACAACATCGACAGGCCTGATGCTCACCTTTGTTATATTAATGCCCAAGGGGGAGTGTGCCCCCCCCCCTTACATCCCTCATGGGCGACCGTGAGTTCATATATAATAAAAGGATTGCAAAAGTTCATCTAATTTAGAAATAAGAAAACATTTAAAATGTTATATCTTGTATTCATCTTACATAGGTAACATTTTAAAGTCTCATGCATTTCATCCACTCTTTGCATTTTTGTTTAAAATTATTTTATTTTGTTTACCAATAAATAAAACTTCTTGAAATAAAACTTATGAAAATGCGAATTCCTATATGAATTTCACTTGTAATACCAAATTTTTTGCCAAATTTTCAGCCTCCCCAGTTAAAAATCTCACGCTACTCTACTGCCCTATAGTAGGAATTTTTCTATTGCACTTTTATGGTTGAAATTAATGGGAAATTCCTCTTTATTTTCCATCCACGTACATCACCGTTTTTCAATTTCAGTTATCGGGGAAATCCCCTGTAAAAAAGTTAATACATTCACCCCAGATGCATTTGTAGATGAAAATATGAATAAAGAATGGGTTGCAAAATTCCATTGAAATGATGTGAAAAGGGGACTAGATTTGGGTAAACAATTAGAAAATTACTTTATTGAAAATGATCCTTCAACAGTGCAAAGTTTGAAAGAGAATCACAGAATTGCTTAGCTCCTTATAGAGGGATTTTGGTAGAGTTACAAAATAAAAGTTCATTTGGAAACGAAAATGAAGATATGCAAAGTGAAGAGTACATTAAAAGAAAATGAATTTGACCACTAATATTTGGCAGTGATGATGAATGTTAATAGGATTTTTGTTGAAAAAAAGTTATGAAATTTATACATTGTTTGTTTAATTTTCTTATATGAAGTCTTAAGCTCAATAAAAATAATCTGAAATATGTAAACATATATTTATTGCCATTTGTATCTATAAACTTGTATTTCATAACCATATTCATCATAACATGGTGCTCTAAAAATACAGTTTTATGTAACGTGGAACGAATCAGCCTGATTTATGTGTTCTAAGTTTCACATAACGAGGTTTCCCTATAACGCGGTATAAATTGTTCTGTTTTGTACTAATTTTGAGTTTCTTATAACACGGTATGCTGTTTCCATATAGCACAGTATGAATAAATCTTATTTGCAATAATCTGAGTATCTTATAAAGCGGTATGAATTAATTGTGTTATAGGAGGGTTGACTGTGTATATATATATAAATAAAGAGCAGTATTCTGAAGTTCTATGTTGCTTCTGACATCAGATACTTAAAGCAAAGTTGTATATTGGACTCATTTTTAATTTATTGACAACAATGGGTATTATAATACCCCCTTTTGTGTTCTGGCTATGCAGACAGTGATTGAGTGTTGTCTTTTATTACAGAAGATATTCTATGAATAAACTGATTTTATAAATTACTTATGTGCAGACTGCCCACGTGTCTCACTGGTTAGGTATAAAGTTTTAAATTATATTATAAAATTCAGAATGAATGTAACTAAGTTTTTTCTTTATAGAAATTGTACAATTTTGCCTAGTACATAATTATTTTTACTTTGATTTTGAATCCTTGATAATTTGGTATTTTACCTTGAAAAGTCCTTGTTTTTTTTTGCGTAAATTGTATGAACAAATGCAAAATACCATAAAAATTAAAAGCTGACTCCTAACTTTTTGACCTGGCTCCTAGATTGAGGAGAAAAATTTGTCGAACCCTGTCCTAAATATGCCTTTCGCCCTCTATGCATGTGTTATATGCTTTATTATTGTAAATAATATGATTTTGTAGATAATTTATTGTAGCAAATGTAATTTAGTATTATTCTATATACAAATTCTATGATATTATGAGTTTCTTTCCATTTGAAATTTTGGTAAACATAATAACTAAATATAAAGATTGCTTATTATGTAATTAGGTGCATATTCATAGTAAAGATTATGCACCTATTGGTACTTGACTATACAACCTGATTGACAGGAATAATGTATATAGATACTTTTTGGCTGACTACAAATTATGTTATAAATGCCATTTTAGAAAAAATTGTATATCTTATTATTAGAACTATTTTTACATAAAAAGATCCTCTTTTAATGAACACTTTTTCCAAAAGGAGAAAAGGGGACACATGTTAGTGCTCATATTGATGATGGAGTTCTTACTGCTGCGATCAGAACATCAGAGGATACATACATTGTAGAACCTTCATGGAGGCATGTTGCAGATGAAGATAACTCTAGCATGATCGTTTATCGGGGTTCAGATGTAAAGTACAGTTGGGAAACCCTAGAAAATGAAAGAAAACAGTATGTATTTTCATTAAGTATTTCAAGACTAATCCTGAGCACCTGAAATCCATAAATGAGGAGATTTCTCATTCTATGTAAATTCTGGGCAATGATGAATTCAACTTATTTAGATACAAAAGTCTATATTGCCAGAAACTGTGGTTATATGGTGTATATACTCATGTGCAAGTTAGAAAAGATAAATGGTGTAAAGCACACTTTTGCATATTCAGATTAGAACTGATCTAATTTGTTCAAGATGAAATAGTTCTGAAGATTGATGCATGCGATAAGATGCAGGTTAGAAATTGTTGACTGTTGGCAATTGGAGGATTCAAAAAAGACATCACATAAAATATATAATTTAAAAAAAAAACTAAAGTTTAAAAAAAAGTTAATTAAATTTCTCTCTCTCTCTCTCTCTCTAACTGAAGAATAACTATAGAAAGTGCATGCTATTTTTATATTTTATAACAATTGACAGTAAAGTAAATGGTATATGTAAAATCTGAATTATTGGGCCAGAATTGTGACATTTTATTAATTTTTAATAAATGTTTACTTCAGGAATCTCATGGGCTTGTAGTAATATCTGCTCTTCAAAAACTTGATTTTACAAGTGCAGTCCTCTTGCAATGTGCTGGTCCCAAAAGAGTTAAGACAAGGATTTGTCAGCAAAATTTTTAATCACTATCCATCTTATTCAAACTTAATTTAAAGAAAAATTATAAGTAAAGCAGATAGGCATTGTAAATAGACACACATTACACTTGGAATGGCAATATCTGACACTTAGGTATCTGAATATCAGGACAAATTTTACTGGGTTTTTTTATACCTGACCGACATAAAATAACATTTTTTTAGAGCAAATCTCTCACTAAACCTTGTTATAAACAATAATTGAGTTGTCCTTTAAGAACTTTCTCTCTTTCATTTATTTTCAGGAGAGATATATTATATATTTTTTTTGTCTTCTAGCTTAATTAATTTGACACCAGTTTTGAGTTAGCACCTTTAGTTTTTTAGAACCCTGTAAATAAGAGAAAGTTTATAAGTAAAATATAAAAATCAGGTCAAATACTCAGAATTCATTTCTCATCACATTCATTGTTAGCAAGCTGTAAACTACCTAAACTTTTCCTAACTTTCCTAGCATGTAACATAAATATGGTATATTTAGAATGTCCTGCACGCAAATTATTACCACTAAAGTAGTATATACCTCTCACAAAATCTACTTAACTAGTATTTTTAAGTCTTGACACTTTTAGCACTTATTGTTTTTTTCTTTTCTATGTATGTGTCTAATAATGAAACTTCAATTTTTAGCAATGGATCTTATCAATATATTGTATATTTCAGAAAAAAATTCTGTACTTATGTAAAGGAAGAGGGTAATGCAACTTTGGGTGTAGAAGATGACATCAGAGAATCTAATGACAGATTCATAAGCAAGCGGCAGGCTATAGATCCATATAATTGGGAACCTGTTCAAACACGATGTTCTCTTCTTCTTGTTGCTGACTATCGATTTTATGAAAATATGGGAGGCAGTAATTTAAAAGGCACTATAAACTTTTTAGTAAGTGTTTTATAAAACAAGTTTATTTTTCATTGGCATTTTGTAATTATACATACAGGGTGAGTCGGAATTGCTTTTACAAAAGCAAAGGGGTGATAGTACCCCACCTGCCGAGCAATAATTACCATGGAACATAGGATCGCATTGCACTCCGAGAGGCAGGAAAGAGGCACGTCGAACCGCTTCGAACATGACGCAGTCAGCACCTCGGACGTCATTGTGTACCTGCCTACGTAGTATCTCCTACGCCAGACACGAACGCAGTTACCGTATACAAATGTCCAGGGAGCAGAATCAGCATAACTGGCTCCTAATAGGTTCCGGCGATAGCCAATCAGAGCACACGTTACCCTTTAAAAACCGGCACAACTTCAACGCTGCAAGTTATTCCCGTGATAACATCGTCCGACACGTTGTGTGAATGCTATGGTGGAGTACACCTACGAGGAATTGGCCGACATGCACCTCACATACGGTGAAGCCAAAGAGAATGGACGTGCAGCATGAAGATTGTATGAGCAGCAGTTTCCAACGTGTCGTATTCCCAGTCATCCTACCTTTGCCAGTGTCGATCGATCGACGACTGCTAGAAACCGGGTCGTCCATCATCGCTAACAGCAATGCAGGACGTTCACGAATTGCACGAATGCCTGAACTGGAAGAGCGAGTTCTGATGAGATTTGCAGCAGCTCCGTCCACCAGTATGCGAGCGGTGGCAGACGAAATGGGTGTTTCTCAGAAAGTGGTATGGCATATTTTACACGAGGAATGCATGCTCCCCTACCACGTGCAACAGGTGCAATCTTTGCACCCAGATGACTATCCCCACCGGGCAGCCTTTGTACGGTGATGGCCTCTGTACGATGAGGAATACCGATTCACAATTGCCTGCATTAGTTTTATTTAGCGATGAGACAACGTTCAGCAGAGAAGGCATTTTCAACATGCACAATTAACACATGTGGTCTGCCTGTAATCCCCACTGCATAACCCATCGTAAACACCAGCACCGATTTACCATGAACATTTGGACAGGTATCCTTGGTGATTACCTGGTCGGCCCGTACATCCTGCCAGAAAGTTTGTCCGGCGCAACATACCATATCTTTTTGGAACACTTGCTGCCCAGTTTATTGCAGGTCATTCCGCTCCCCATCCAGAGCGACATGTGGTTTATGCACGATGGAGCCCTGGCACACTTTTCTATCACAGTCCGGAACTTCTTGAATGCCACATATCCCGCACACTGGATCGGACGTGGCGGACTTGTGGCATGGCCTCCTCGCTCACCAGACCTCAACCCACTGGACTTTTCCTTCTGGGGCCACATGAAATCTTTAATGTACGAGACACCTGTGGACTCGGTGGAATATCTTGTCGTGCGCATCATTGTTGCCGCAGACCACATTAACACAACACCCGGAATCTTCGAGAGGGTGTGTCGATCATTCCTTTGCTGGTGTGAACGGTGCAACGACACGCATGGTCGCCACTTTGAGCACTTGCTGTGAGTTTGTCGCTGCACAATAAATCTGTTTGTGCAACGTTTGGTATCGTTCATTAGCTTTCCCAACACTGGTGTACGTGCAGGTTCGTATTCTAATTTACTCTTTTCTGCCTCTCTGAGTGCAATGCAACCCTATGCTCCATGGTAATTATTGCTTGTCTGGTGGGGTACTATCACCCCTCTGCTTTTGCAAAAACAATTCCGACTCACCCTGTATACATGAAAAACTATCATAAGATGTTTTGAATACTTAATTTGTTAGCAAATCAATTTGAGTTTTCCATAAGACTCGCAGTAAATATACATATAATACAGTAAATATACATATAATTGGTAGCTTTTGGTTATGTTAGTATTACAATAAATAAAACTGCTGCTTATAAAATATAACTGTTTGTACTTCATCAAGAGCAGATAAACAAAAATTAGGTGACTACCACTATTTCAAGGGTGTTATGAACTATTATTATCAGGTCAGAAGAAGCAATGTATATAAATTGAAGGGCCAGTTTTGCTGGCTTGATCAGGTTTCAAATTCTTAATGTGAACAATGTATTATGGTTTCTCTTGCTAGTGTGGGTTGTCTTTGTAGCAAGTTCAAGTAGTATTCCTTTAGTTAATTTAATTAATCCATTTCTAGACTCTGATGGTTTTCTCATGAAATTTTAAAATAAATTATAGCATGCTTCTTCTATCAGGCTCTATTTATCATTGATCCAAGTAGGATAATTTCACTGCATTCTCTTAATTCATTTTTAGTGTATTATAATTTTAATCTTCATAATTTTATTTTTGTTTTAAAAATTTTGTTTTTTCATAGCCAAATAGTTTGGTCTCTTTCTAAGATGCAAAATAAGTAATCAATCTCTTTCAAGTTGAATTTTCAAGAACTAAAAGGAAATTCTTTAATCCTATGAATAATAATGGTTATAGTTCCTTAGTATTATGCTTTGACAGTGCCAAGCAAAATATGACCTTCCTAAATTATAACTGCAGAGTAGAGCACTGATTATCCAAACTGTTCAAGTATCCAAACACCCCCCCAATTTGTTTTCTTTTCTCATGCAGAAACTAAATGTTTTGGTTTATTACTAAGCGACCATATATTTCCAAAGGAATTTTCTACTTTGTAGAAGGTGTTGCAATTGCCATTTTTCTAAAAAATGTTTGTGACAAAGGGAAAAGGGGAGATAAGATCAATAAAACCGAAATGCATTCAGGGCTATAGTTACAAATAAATGGGGTTGAGTAAAACATGCCACTCATTAGTACCATATGTTAAATTCAATTTACTGCTTGGGATGGTCTATTAAAGGAAATCTGAAGTTTCTTAGCATGAGAAATTGTCACACAAAGAGACTTTATAAAATGGCAAAATCATCCAAATCTGGTTATAGAATTGATAGAAAATATGTCTAGAATATAGTCTTTAAACACAATATTTAATTAAGGTCATTCTCCGTATGATCGTTTATTAACCATAGATATGTTAATAAAAGTGGAGCAGCAATACATAACTTTGCGATATTGGCACTTCAGCTTGGAAAAGCATGGTTTCCCAGTCTCCCATTGCCTCATTCTTTCCGAAGTGTACTTCATGGCAAGTTCTCTTATATCGAATCGTGATCCTGTCATGAAACTTTTGCATATGGATTAATTATTTTAATTTATCACAATGCAAATTCTACTATGAATATCTAACTAATTAAAAAACAATATATGTCACCTGTTTGGCTCACTCAAAGGAGTATTACATGGCCAAAGATTCAGCAGTAATGAGAAGTCAAAGTAGCTGTGCATGATTAGATCAATGACCAGCGAAAAACCTTTTTCTATTTAGGAATCCATAAGCTTCTGAATCACTACAAAAACTGTGTACCAGTACTGGGTGACTATGTTGAAAAATAAATTATTAATTTTGAATAGACTTGTATATTCAATATGTAAAAATTGAATTTCCTTAATTTTTTTAATTACCCTTGTATATTTCAGTGATCAAAATTGAATCACAATGTGTGGGATTAAAATGAAGACTAGATGAATAAATGCTTTGGCAAAATCATTTTTAACAATTTTTGATAATTGGAATTTTCTAAAATGATTGATTTGACAACAAAGAAGAATGTTTCATAAATGTTTAAAAAATAATAAATATATTATTTCAGTCTGTTTTTATGTTCAATAGAAGTAATATTGGGCTTTGCTCAATAAATTAAGAAATTTTTTTATTGTCTTTTTCTAAATCTTTTTCTTGTAAAATGAGTTTTTGAGAAGCATTTTGTTGTTTTACAACATGTATAGATATCACAGTAAGTTCAAACCTTAAACATTTAAAAGTCATAACTAAATATTAATTAATTGTGTGTGCATTTTTATTGATGATCAATAACACTGAACAAAAGATTTTAACTTTTTTTTTTCTTGTAATGAAACAAATGTAGGTGATTTCAACTAATTAGCATGCCCTGATTCCAAATCCGAAATCCAAAATGCCCTATCACCTACCAATTATTGGAAAATTCAAGTTAAAATTTTTAGAATAAAATGTGAAAATTGACAAAATACAATTATATTGAAATTTTTTTAACAAAATGTCAGCATATAAAAAGTTAAACATGGATTATATCAGCTAAATAAGAAATGCTGAATACAGAAGTGAGGTCAGAAAATGTTTAGATATATAAGAAGACTACAAACATGCCTAAAATATAAACAAACTAAATATTTCACTCACATTTTTTAAACATGTTTCTGGAGAACTTCCACTTGTAACTGGACTCTGAAATGACTGCAGTAAGACACCAGAAATAGTCAGCAAGGTGACCATCTCCCCTTATATTGACTTTCTATTTCAGAGATTTGCTAGTGGAATCTTTCTTCATGTTCGTTACTTAACCACCTAGGCTCAGCAGAGAAAAGTCCAGGTGTGACGGAAGAAAATGCATTTTAAGAGACATATTGTGCCTCGTATGCTTTTATTATAGCTTCCACTAGTTCACAATAGTTTCCCCCTGTAACATTTCCTTAAAATATATTGTGTAAACTGCTTTGCAAACCACACTGCTTTTTTGGTTTCAGTGAGTTTGACTATGAACACAGGATCCTCCATTATAGTCTGGATTTGTGGTCCAATGAAATATATATATATATTTTTTAATTTTTCATTGGTTAATCTAGGGAACTTTTTCTTCAAGCACTAAACTCCACTGCTATTTTAAATCCATACCTTTTTTAAAATTGTTTCATCAATCTTAACTTGATTTGGAGTGGGGACAATGATATTTTGTCGGAAGTAAAAAGCTATTGGTATTTCCCAATCTTTCCCCAGGCATTAAACTTTCTCTCAAAGGCCTCACTGTTGCATTCTTTTTATATGTCCAATATTTTGAGGTCCCCTCATATTTGCCACATATGTTTGGAGTAATTTGATAGATTTAAGGAAATTATCCTTATTTTGGTATGTTTCCTTCATGTGTGCAAGGACAGTAGTACCGACAGTTAAGTGTTTCCATGGTGTAATGGCATTTAAACTTAATTTAGAAGAATCGGTGAAGAGATGCCATTCTTCAAAACTATAGTCCTTCCTTAAGTCAGCAAACATTCCATTGCAATTAACAAGATCACCACTCTTGGAGAAAAGATATGACATCCATTCAGAAAGTTTTCTATAGATTGTGACTTTAGTGCCAGACTGAAGAAGATGCCACCCTTGTAGCCGAAAACCTATAGCAGCTTCACTTGGTTTTATGTAAGGTGCAGGTAAAATTAAATGAGGTCGTTTCGATGCAGGCTGGTATCCTTGACCAGTAGAATTGGATAGTCTAGCTTCAAAGAAAGAGTTTTATGATTCGTTATCCGGGGGTCCATGTTCCAGCTGTTTGGGAATTGATAGCGAATCATCATTCTTGACAGGTCTCATGGATGAAGGCAAGCTTGGGTAATCTATGGTGTCACAATAACTAAAATTGCTGCTTGCGATAATAACTTTTAATATGTTTACTTTCTTCAAGGAAGTATTGAAAGTTATAATCTATGGTGCAGGGATCAAACTCCTGCTCCAATTGTACCAATCTGAAAAAACTGATGCATTGTGATACAAATGCATAAAATTTTGATCTTGTTGAAAAACTTAAATCCAGATTTACTGGATATAAGTGAGTGTACTTTACACAAAGTGCAGAACAGTTTTGCACATGCTTTAAACACCTTTGGTAGTGAACTCGAAAATTTTGTAATTGACATTTACTACTTCTTTAAAAGATCCTCAGTACAGAGCTCAAAAGTAAAAGATATGCAATTCAAACTAGTTTTACCCCAAGAAGTTTTCTTGAGACATGTGGACAGTCATTGGTTGACTTTAAAAGATTCTGTAGCTCAAATAGTTGAGCAATTTTCTGTGTTAAAAGAATTATTTTCAAAGAATACTGAATCAAAATGTGATAGTGAAGTGTGTGATAGTAAAATGTGTACTAATGAAAATACATGAAGCATTTAGTGACAAATGTTTGCTTTCACAGTTACTCTTTTTGCAAAATGCAGCAAAACTTTTTATACAATTTTCAAAACTTTTCCAAACAGTGGCTTCATTAATCCACATTTTCTGTAATGAAGTGGTTCAACTTGTAAAGACCATCATGGGTAGGTTTCTGAAAGATGAATGTTTCAGAAGCAAGAAAGGACAAGATCTAAAGTTAGTGGATGTAGAAAAAGGTGCTAATTGGAGAAACAAATTGGAAATAGGCAATGAAACATAATGATAAAGGCAATGAAACATCTAACAAGTTCAGAAAAAAAGTCAATCACCATTGGAGCTAGGTCTTTTTACATAACTGCATGCAAATACCTAATAAGGTTTACCTTTAGGTAACAGAATTCTCAAGAGTTTAAAATGTCTACACCCTTTACAGTGAATTCAAGCTGAATCTCTCTTCTCAATAAAATTGATTGCTTCAGAGCTTCCTGAAATAATTCCACCAGAAGATATATCCAGTCTAGATGATGAATGGATCAGGCTGCAAGCAGAGTGTCCTGCTGATCTTTGTGTGAATGACATAGTTTCTGATGAAAAGGAATCTGATAGAGTGCCTCAGTGATGAAAAAAAGAATGGAGACAATTTGAAACATATTTCTATCCCAACTGAGTCTCTTGACATGTATTGGTCACACATTTTTAAAATGAAAAATATTATTGGATCGATTAAATGTCAACTAAATTCAAAACTTGTCAAAGCTTTTATATCTCTTCCATATGCAAATGCTGACATTGAAAGAGGCTTTAGTGTTAATAATTACATGATGAAAAGTAGAAGTAAATTAAGTTTGGAAAGCATAAATGCTTTAAGAGGCATTAAATCTGATATTAAAAACTATTATGACTGCAAATTAGAAAATTTTGTCATTAATCCAAAATTGCTAAAATATGTTAAATCATCGCATTAAGAGAAAACTGATCGGGTGCAAGCTAAAGTAGATAAGAAGAAAAGACAAATGACAAAAGATAGAAAGATTAATCGAGAAACTGAGTTAAAAAACAAATACAAGAATTCAAATCATAGGCTTAAAGCTGCTCAAATTATGTTGAACAATGGTGAGCAAACAATATCTGCTGGTATAAAGTGAAATGATATGTCTGCTATTGAGGCTGAAAAAGTTCTGTTGTCAGAAGCTTGTTCTAGAATGTCTTCTATCTTGAAATCTCAAGAAAAGATAAGAGAAGAACTCTCTAAATTTAATACAACAAATTCCGGTGTAAAGAAATTAAAAGTTTACTAGTTAAGTTTAGCTTACTAGTTTACTAGTTAAGTTAAAAGTTTACTAGTTAAGTTGTTTTTAGCCTTTTTATTTCATGGAAATGATTCAGTTTTTCTTACTTTTATAATGTGTAGCAAAATTTTCATTTTAAGCATGTGATCCTTCTCCTGGTAAGTGATCTTATTTTGCAATATTAACTTTTATTGTTTATGCAATTTCATTATATAAAAATAATTTATAATTTACTTAATAAATTTAGGACAAAAATGACTTTTCATTGCTACAAAAGATACAATTTGGGTATTGGTCTGCTATGAAACTGATACTAAACTTAACTGTATCTGCTATGAAACTGATACCAAACTTAACTTTAACTGCTATGAAACTGATGCGAATTTCGGTTTTTCCTGATACGAAAGGGGGATACGAATGAGACTGGTGGAAGTGTGATCCTTGTATGGTGCGTTGATTTTTTTAGGGAAATCCAGATAAGTAAGTTAAACAAAAGTCCCAGTCAGAAACATTGCCCTTTGCTTCTCTCCAAATCATTGAGATAGTAAATGAGAATAAAGGATACATGCCACCAACATCTTATGCCCCTATTACACGACAGTAATTTGGGACAACAAACTGTTCGCAAAACAGCTCAGACAGCAAATTTAGCCACAACATTTTAAGTTTAACCCGAACTTGTTATTGAGGGAATAACTGTGCAAAAATCGAGCAATCAGAAGTACGTAAATCCGAAACATCACAGGTCACATGCTTTCGAGTTATTTTATTTCTTACTTTAATGGTGACCAAGATGGCCGATAGACTATTTTGGAATGCAGAAATGGAAGCTGATCTTATTGAACTTATTCAATCCAAACAGAACCTTTGGGTAGTTAAGAGAACTCTCTTTACAGTAAGAGAACTCTAAAGCTTCCCCATTTGATGCTTGGTGTGATGTCACTTTCGTTCTGTGCTGCGTGGAGTGACATCATAAATGTCCCAAAACTGTTTTGCAAATGGTTTATTGTCCCAAATTACTGTCGTGTAATAGGGGCATTAAATATCATGAACATTTGCAGCAACATACATAAGGCACCCAAATCTTATTGTGATCACTAAGTAGGTAACCAAAGTAACACTTATATGCCTTCTTAATCACCGGAGAAATTAAATTACTATGGGCTGTCATAAATTCATCACGCACATAACAAAAGAGATTTGTAGCAATTACACATTGAAGGTGCTGCGATATTGAAGCTCCATAATAGTAATAGTAGTAGTAGTAGTATGTAAAATGCTCCTATCAACCCCACAACAAAAGTGAACTAATTGCTTTCAGTTTTGACCATCAAAACAGCTGTAAGCTCTGACCCGAAATTAGTAATAAAATGAGAGAAATCAATTTGATGGATTTTCCAAATACCTGGGGGTTTCAACTGCATGTTCATGTCAGAAGTTGCGTTTCTCAAGGGATAACACCCAGCCTATCATAAAAGCGTTAAGTGATATGAAAAAAATGCATTCATTTTCATATTTATACATCCTAAAATATAACATCTGTCATGTCTTGAGTCATGGCAAATTTCAGTGTTTTTCAGCATAATTATATTAGGATATCCGCATATTCAGCATAATTATATTAGGATCCTCCAGATTATATGCCTCCTAATTTATCTTAATTCATCCAAATAAAACTGAAGCATTTTTTATTTGTTGATCTAGATTTTACAATCATTATTTGCTAATTAAAAAGAAAATCACAAATGTTAACTTGTGTATTGTTTCTTTCTAAGCATATATTTGTATTTATATAAATTACAAATTTTTTATGCAGATATCTTTAATTGATCGAGTTAATAAAATATTTTTGGAAACTGAATGGAAGGATAGTGAAAAACAGTCTGGATTCAGTGGTATGGGTTTTGTAATTCAAGAAGTTATGGTGCACACTGAACCAACACCTGTCAGCCGAGGAGAAACACATTACAACATGGCTGGAGCCTCCTGGAATGTAAGAGATTTATTAGAAGTAAGTTATTTCAGTTACGTGCAGAAATTTTATTAAAGGTACTTAATGTTTTTCTACCTTATGTAAATTATGAATTATGTATTCTGGTAATTGTTATGAATATATTTAAAATAGGGAATTATTAATATCTAATGTTTAATAAATACCATTTGAGTCAAATTCATGTGTTATGGTATTTTCTGCTGTCATTTATATAAAATTGCATACTTCCTGATTTTATTAACCCTTTAGTTAATTATATTTTGATTTATAAAATGTTGAAGTTGTGCATATTTATACTATGATGTTTTTATTTAATATATATATTTTTAATTTTATGTAGGTTTTTTCTCGTAATTTAAATCATCGTTGGTTTTGTCTTGCTCATTTATTTACTGATCAAAAATTTGATGGTGGAATATTAGGCTTAGCATATGTTGGTTCACCACGTCGTAATTCTGTTGGAGGAATTTGTAGCCCAGGTATGTATCAATGATTTAAGATTTGTATTATATCTTATTTACTTGTATGATAGAAGTTATTTGAAAATAATAGTTTTTTTTACATATGAATTTAATTCTGCAGGATATGTGAAAAATGGTTATACCCTTTATTTAAATTCTGGCCTAAGTACATCAAGAAACCATTATGGCCAAAGGGTTATAACCAGAGAAGCAGATTTAGTTACTGCACATGGTATGTTAAAATTTTTTATTTCATATTGTTATATAAAATTGACAATATACTGCAGACTGTCAATAATGTTTCTAAAACCATGATTATTTCAAAGTTTGTCTTATGATGCCATGGTAAGGAAATATAAAATTTTTGAGTTTTTGCTCGAAATTAAGAAATTCTATCCATTTCTAGATTTTTCATTAACATAGCCAAGTATAAAATTTTGTGAAAATCCATTATTATTTGTGGCACCTATTGTATACACAATAAATTGACAACAGGCATACAGACAGACACCACATTAAAAATAATCAAAATGGGTTCAGAAAGTCAAGTTCAGGAGGCCACGAGTTCAGGAAAATATTCTTCTAATAATACACTCATGTCCAAAAGTTAAGCAACAAAGTGAAAAAACGGATTAAAAGAAAAGTATTTATTGGAATTCATTGAAACTTTCACAGATGATACTTTGATTTTTATACTTTTCAATGCTGAAATTAATTAATTTTAATTTGTTATTCTTAATTATCACTTTCAATTTTATTAATTGACTTTTTATGCTTGCTAAACTGATATTCAGCAAAAGTAGATAGTAATACATATCAAGGAATTTTTTAAGATATTATCTGGAAATCAGGGAATTTTTTACCTGAGATCCTGTAGCCACCCTGTACTCATTTTGGTGGAATAACTCGAGAACAACAGAATGCCTAAATTTAGTATCTCATTTTTTTATTTATGGGCATGAGATTCTTCAGCCAATTGGCAAATTTCTGCCTTTTTGTTGGTTTTTATTTTCCTGAGTATTTCCGCTTTTCTCATTATTTGCCTGGGGGAATTTTCACCTTTCCGTGGGCGAAAATATTTTTCCTGTGAATTCCAAAATTTCACTTCACAAAAGTCCAGAAAAAGTTATGAAAACTGTCACAAATGTCCAAAATGTATTGAATTTTGAGATTGGAGTTTTCTAATCTTGCATCTGGAAATTTTTTCTTACCCGTGAAATCGAGACTCACGTGTGGCACACAAGGGAGATGACCAATGATTATCTTTCTATCTGACTTTGCGATTTATTTGCTTGAATTGAAATTTTTTTAATTGTTTTGTATTATAGGCAAAAACTATTTTGCAGCAATGGCATTTGTATGTGTTTCTTGGTATATCTCGTTTAACTGTATAAATATTTTCCACTTATGCAATCTGTTTGCAACTTTTGAAATTTTTATAATTATTACGACTTGTATATATAAAACTTGTTTTTCAAACATGTTATTAATAAAATGAAAGGCTATTTTGATGCAGTGTCGCAAAGAATGGCATTTCTATATGAACCTCAGTATATCTCATTTAATTGTGAAAATGTTTTCCACTTATACAATCTGCATCCACTAAACTTTTTATAAAGTTTCTATGAGTTGTATACATAAAAGGTATTTTTCAACCATATTATTAATGAAATGAAAGGCTATTTTGCAGCAATATCACAAAAAATGGCATTTGCACATAATCCTCGACATATCTTGTTTAATTGTAAAAATACTTTTCACTTATGCAATCTGTTTGCATCTACCAAAGTTTTTATCATTACTACGAGTTGTATACATAAAAGTTGTTTTTCAAGCATGTTATTGATTAAATGAAAAGCTACTTTGCAACAGTGCTGTGAAAAACAACATTTGTACTCAAAATTATTATGAAATATATACAAAAAAGTTGTTTTTCTAACATTATTAATGAAATGAAGAATTATTTTACAGTAGTATCACTGTGCAGAATCATCAGATTGGTTGTATATAAGACTAATAATTTATCTAGATCTTAGTATTTATGTTGGAAAATTACTGAAGATGAAATATTTTAATTTTGTATTGAAGAAAAATTGAAATTTCTTAAAATAGGTATTTAAATATGGATGTTTCCATTTTGATATTTAATTATTATGTACACAATAGAGCTAATGCATTTTTAATTCCATTTTACAATTAATAAGATAAAATAAATGGGTTATCGTCGCACACTGTTATATGAATTATTATTTTTTTCTTTTTAGATCTTTCTGTAAAGTCATGCCTGTATTTACTGGCATATGTTAATTCATTGTATTTTAAACCTTAATGGGCTAGCCCATCTTTCTCCCCCCCCCCCCCCCACCATAGGAATATACTCATTTTTAGGCAATAACTTGAGAACAGAAGCAGCTAAAAAAATTAAGTTTAGAATCTTGTCTTCTGTGATATATTTTAATTCTTTGGACTTTATCAGGCAAGCCCCTTTCTGGACCTGCCATAGGAATGTACTCATTTTGGAGGAATAACTTGAGTGGCGGAGCAGCTACAGAGTCCAAATTTCGTATGCCGTTAACTTTTGTGGTATATTTTAATTCTTTGTATTTTGAACCTTATCAGATTAGCCCGTTTTGGGTCCTCCCTCTATACAAATGAACTAATTTTTAAGGAATAACTCGAGAACAGGAGCAGCTAGAAAATTCAAGTTCACTATCTCATTGCTTTTGTGGTATATTTTATTTCTTAGAACGTTCAACCACATCAGATTGATTCATTGAAATGCACTCATTTTTGTAAAGTAACTCTAGAATAGGAGCAACTAGAATGTCCAAATTTAATATATCATTGTCTTTTGTGGTATATTTTAATTCTGTTCATTTTTAACCTTATTGTGCTATCCTGTTCTGCACCCACACATAGGAATGTACTTGTTGTGTTGGAATAACTCGCGAACCGGTGCTGCTGCAAAGTCCAAATTTAGTGTGTCGTTGTATTTTGTGGTATATTTTATTTTTTTTTTATTATTAAATTTATGAGTGTGGTATTTGCCAGTTATGGGCTCCCCCATAGGAACATACTCATTTCAGTAGAATAAGTTGATAACCAAAGCAACTAGAAAGTCCAAATTTAGTATGTATTTTTTTAATTTTATGGTATGTATTAATTATTTGTATTTTGAACCCTATTGGGCTAGCCTGTCTTGGGCCAGCCATAACAATGTACTTGTTTTTGAAGAATAATGACTAAACAATGGCTTGTGAATGTGTGTGCTTAAAAAGGGCACACAGGGGCTTCCACCCCCTGCATGGGCAGTGTGAAAGAGCCTATGAAGCAAGCTCTGTGGGTCGGTGAGTGTCAATGAACAAGTAGCGATGCTTATCTTTGCATATTACACTTGTGTAGCAGGTTGAGAGCTCCAGCTGTTAGTGAGCTAGGAGCTGAGTCCCTAGTAACAAAAAAAGCATATGTTATTTTTATCACTTAGATGGAATCAGTGTTAGCAACTGCTATTTGGCATTAGCAGTGTTAAATTAGCTGCTAAGTTAATAGCAACTCATCTCTAATATATACAAATATATGTGTGTGTGTAGAAAATAAGATAAAAGAAAACAAAAATGTTATTGAATACTTGTATTTTAGTTATGTTTTCAATCTCACTTTTTGTCTTTTCATGATTCTACATGATTGTTGCTAATGCAGAATTTGGTAAGTTGTAATTTAACTTATTTTTCTTTTGCATTTGTTTGTTTTTGCTCCTACATTCCATCTGATTTTGTATTCATATATAGTAAATTGAATAACAAAAAATCCTACATATCACTCTTAGGTCACAATTGGGGTAGCGAACATGATCCAGATTTAGCCGAATGCTCTCCTGATGGTCGTCATGGAGGATCATTTTTGATGTATACATACTCTGTTAGTGGTTATGATCCAAACAATAAGGTATGCTTTCTTTTCTTAATTTAGCATTTACTTTTAGTATATAGATTCATCTTTAATGTAATTTGAAAATTATATTTTTCAGAAATTTTCTCCCTGCAGTATTCGTTCAGTTCGTGCAGTTTTATTAGCTAAAGCCAGCAAATGTTTTTCAAGTGAGTTACATGTTTTATTAGTTATCCCTCTTTTTAAAAAACTGCAATATTGAATCATACAAATTGCATTCTGGTATAAACACACAAATGTATGTACAAATTTACTGGTAAAACTAGAATTGAAAATGTAAGATTGTCTGTTTTTGCTTAAATCAGTTATAATTATTCACCATATATGATTTTAATTGTTAATTAAATTTTTCTCATACATTTTGGTAACAAGCTATATGTAATATATAATAGTGCATGATGTGGTGAAATAATTTTGAATGTGTTATTTCTTTTAAGTTATGCAACACATGCCATGACTGTTTTTCTTCTCGTCATGCATATTTATATTTTCTTATTTTATTTCTTTGTAATACAGTACAATAGACCTCTGGTCGCTGTGTTAGGCTCTCTCTGAGCCACCCACCTCTGAGTCATGAGTCATTTCTCTGTAATACTATTTCATTGTCCATAAGTTTTTATTGCAAAATGAATTGAACAGGCTATGTACCAATACTTAAAATTTGGGGACATACTTACCATTTTACTCGAGAGACTCAAAATTCTAGTTTTTAATTTTTTTACTTTCCTGCAATACATGGTAATGTATTGCAGGGAATACATTATAATGTATAGGAAAGTATTGGAATAGTGTTGAAAATCGCAACTCAAGTTTGCGATGTATCTACATGTTTCGAGCACCCTAGAACGCAAAAACAATTTTTGCATGATGTATGTGTGTGTGTGTATGTGTCTGTCTGTGCAATGTATGTATCCACTCTAACTCGTAAGCTGACCAAATTTCATAAAATGTTATGAGTCAGTCACTTGTGGTTACCCTGGTATTGATTAAATTTTGGTGACGGACAAAAAAATAATGACTCACAAAAATTGTATATATATCCACTCTAGCTAAAAAACTAATAGACCAAATTTCACAAAATTTTGTAGATGAGTCACTTGTGTGTTACCCTGGTGCTGATTAGATTTCGGTACGATTCAGGATAAAAGAACCTGCTATTTTTTAGAAATAGCTAATAAAAATCATATGTGTGTTAGCTGAGAAATTAATTGAACAAACTTCACAAAATTGTGTAGATAAGTTGCTTGTAGGTTACCGTGGTGCTGGTTAGATTTTGGTATGAATCGAAAAAAGAGAATTTGTCTTTTTCTGCAAAATGACCCACAAAAATTGTTAATATCCGAAATAAAATGCTACAAATGTATCAAATGCAGGTTTTATACGTAATTTTTGATGATGAAAATAATAAGATAAACTCCATTACTCTTAGATGGACCATTCTCCAGATATTTAAGTGTATTAATTTTTGGGAACTGAAGACATTTTTCACTAGTGAAAAAACTATTTAATGAAATTTCTTAAAATGCAGTTGCTATACCACTTGAGGGTTATTCTGATACTAATTATATTTTAGCATGATTCGGAAAAATATAAATGATCCTTTTTTGCGAAATGACCCACAAAGATCAGGAAATTTTGAAATAAATGACTAGAATTCCTGAAATATGTTAATTAGGTACTTGTTTTTCATGTAATTTTTGACAGCACAGCAAATAAGATTGACCCCATGACTCTAAAATGAACCGTTTTTAAGATATTTTAGTTTTTGGAATTTGAAGAGCTGAAAACTTTAAAGTTGCCAAATGAAACAAACATACATTAAAACTGCAAATTGGATATAATATCAGAAAAGTGTATACTTCTGCAAGTGTCTACTTCTCTTTCTACAATTAAACTCAATTTAATGCATCATGCAATAAAAAAATAAAAAAAATGAATTTCAATTTGTAGGGAAAGTCATGTGCTGCCCACATCAGATTTTTTAATCTGGCATTAAATGTTGTTAGGTTATATTTAAAAAAATATCAGCTTAATTCAAGTAAATGATTTAAATAATAACTTCCTTTAAAAACCATGCACAAAATATATTTATTAAAATATGTATTATATATCTTTTCAAAACATAAGTCATGGTAATAGCATTCTATATTTAAAGGATTATTCCACGAATAAGAGTATGCTCAAAGCATTTTTATTATTTCATATTTATTATTTTATTTTGCATTAAATTTTTGATTCATATAAATTATATTAACATAAAATATTTTCACAGATTTAACGATGAACATATATAATGAGCATTTTGTCACCACTCTAAGCATCTCATTATAACTGAGTTTATGCACACTTGTTACAAGTCTAGGATGGTTCATTCATAGGATTTTTTCTTCGTTTTTACCTTTTCACTGTGCTTTTTCGCTGTCCTTAATTTATCACTTAAGTCTTTCAAGGCTCTAAATTTTTGAAAGATATAAGTACAAACAGGGACAGATTTACATTATCAGAGTAACCTGGGCAATTGATTTATATGGCCTTTTTTATGTCATCAGCCATTTTATAAAATAAATAATTGGTCCTATTTTCAGGCAAATTAACAGTAGCCCATAAGCATCAGTAGAGACATGTTGTAAAGGGAAAACATGTTGGTTACCAAGTGCAAAAAAATTAATGCACAAACTTGTAAAAAGATTAAGAAAAAATAAACAAATTTTGAGTAAATGACAAATTTTGTTGACTCTTAAAAAGTGATGCATGAAATAAATGCATTACTCCTTTATCAATATGATCATATTTAACCCTTTTCTAAACTATTTACTCTTACCTATATTTTTTCAAAACTAATCTTTACTAACTTTTCAAGAAAAATCCAGCCTCACTTTCCCAAAGACTAATTCGTACACCATGCATATCACTAGTTAAAACATTGCAAGAGCCAAGCACATGCTATACCTTTTTTGCATATGACAAAGTTTTTCCTCTTGACTTTGGACAAATAATAAGCTATTTATAATGTAATTATATCTCTAGCTATTGACCTGTATCACAATGACCCATCTGGCATTTACCCAGTGTCTTGCCGGCCCAATCTGCCTCTGAGTACAAACACTGCTTAAGATTTTAATGTTATTGATCTCTATGTAAAAGAACTAGCTAGTATAATTCCAATTGTACAACTTGTATATTTTTTTCCTCAGAACCAGAAGAATCCTTCTGCGGTAACTCTTTAGTTGAAGAAGGGGAAGAATGCGATGCTGGATTTATTGGTAGTGAGGATAATGATCCTTGCTGTGACAGTACCTGCAAGCTCAAAATAGGTGCTATATGCAGGTAAATTATGTATTGAAAATTTCTATTGACTTATGCCATTTTGAATTGACAACCTTACTTTTTGGTTTATTATTGCTGACAAACATCTGAAATAATTTGCATTACATATCACTAGTATTTGGATTGCACATACATGTTTATATTGATTCAGCATATGTGTTCTGGTTTGACTTTGTGAATTCTGAAAAAGTATCACTTTTTTCTGAAAAATAGTTTTCATCAACTGTATATTATACATAAAGGTTTTTTGTTACAATTAGTAGTTGCTGGATACTATAAATTTGATAAACAAAATCATAATTTGAGTTCAAACTCTTGAGTTAAAAATTTATAGTGAATTTTGATTTTAATATGGCATTTAGAATAGAAAGAAAGAGCAGAATGTGTTTGCTCATATCTACTCCCATTTTAAGCCTTGATTAGTTAATTGTTTTATTTACTTTTATGATCAATTCAAGTGCAAAAAAATGTTTGAAAAAGGAGTGTATTTCATAAAATTCTAATAATTTGTTCAGAGCTGGCTTTGAAGAAAGCAGAAAATACAAGTAGCAGGTGGTTTTAATGTTCAAAATTCCCTGTACAAAACATCCGTACAAAAATATCAAAATGCATATTAACTTATGTTTTATAAAAAAAAATAATAGGGTCAAATAGTTATTAAAGCCATTAGAAATCTTCTAAAGTCAACACCATGCTACTTGAGAGCAATCATTAATGCTAAGGTATATGCTATTAAACATTGACACTTTATTTTTCTACTAGCTGTATTCAACAGTTTTATTGCTAAATATATGCTTTCTAACCTAATACTGAAAAATTATTCAATAGAAATTACAACTTTAGGAAATTATAATATAGAGTAAAACCTGTTTATCTCGAATCTTGTGGGAACGAGAAAAAAATTTAAGATATAGAGGTTCTTATATGACAGGTTTGATTGAAGGTTATTTTTTAATAATATAATAGTAAGTATTAAGTGTAAATAAAACATTTTTAATGTGCCTTAACAAAAATAGTCTGTCAATAGTTTCTGACGCCTGACTTTCTTTCACTGGACAATTTTCTAAAGGTTAGCAATAGTCGCAAATTCATCCTGACTAATTACTTCCTGATATTCATGGCAAGTTTTCAACATTTCAATGGCCTTCTCCACTTTTTTGTGATACAATCTTTAGGTGAATCTGTCTGCTTCTCTCATGTTGCCAAAGAATCATCCATGTCCAAAAAGTCTTCGAATGAAATATCTAGATTAAATGTATTCTTGATGATCATCCACTCTTCGAAATTCACTTCATTTGCTTCTACTTCATGCACCTTGTTAATGATCTTTTGTTGTTTCTTTGCTTAAATCTTGCTTTTAGGGAACCATTCTTAATTGTCAACATTTCTCCAAGCATCGACTGTCATCCTCAAGAATATTTCCATTGTTGGTGGCACCTAGAAATCTTTAAACCTGTTCTCATCTGTATCCTGCTTTGAAACTTCAGATGATTCCTTGATTGAGAGATTGCAGCTTGAATGTAGTGTTTGAAGACAAAAGCTTTATAGGACATTTTTTAGAGTCAGAAAGTTGGAATAACCATTGCAGTTATTGATTACAGTTATTTTCTTTTTTTTAAAACCCATAGATTTGTCAATTCCATTCAACCAATCACTTAAAATTTCTTTATGTTATAAGAAACAATTTCACTTTTGAGAACACCTGGGCTTTGCAGAATAACCAATCATCAGTGGTGAAAGTTTTTCACTTTCATTTTGATAAGCTGCTAAGAGTACAGTTATACTTACTTTACTCTGTTTATCACCTCAGCACTTTTCTCCCCTGAATGTTGCTGTTCTGTTGGATAAAAATTTGAGGGGGGGAGCCCATTTCATTGGAGTTGAAAACATCCACTGGCTCATAGCCTTGTATCAGAGAAGGGAGTTCATTGACCTACTCTTCACAAACACTTTGAGATAAAGACACTCTTTTGCTGCAAAGTTTCCTGAAGACAATGTTGTGTCTACTTTTAAAGCTTTCAAGCCACCCATTGTGGGCTTTAAATTCGCTGCTATGGCCAAGTTATTACAAAATGCTCAGCTTTCCTCTAACATTATTCCACTTGTAACTCCTTGGTCATGACATTGCACATTTGTCTATATCTGGAAAAGAGCATTTCTTAATTTTTTTTTTTTCAGTTTCTTTGTTTTAAAAGTTTCTCTTTACTGAATCTTTGTTCTTTATCATTGTTGAAAGATTACTTAAGGAATGCCAAACTTGGTTGTAACTCCTTCTTTTCTTCAGAGGATTGTCATCCGAAAATTTTAAGAATTTCATTTTTTCTTTCATCGAGAGGGCATTTTTATGCCCACCATTTACATCTCTTAAGATCATAATCACAGACTTAACTAGTGCACTGAACACATCAAAATGACTTTCCATGGCCTTAGTCCCCTCAAATTTTGCATGTTAAATGCAACAATTTCCACAAAAAGAAAGGTATAACTGGTTGCTTGTCATTCATCCTCTCCAACCCCTATTGTCTGAAGTCTCCAGTCCCAACTGAAAGGACCCAAGAAATTGGCAACCCCTTTGTAGATTTCCAAGAAATTCACAACCTGTATCTTGGGCCAACGGCCGTACCGTGCTGAAAACACCGGTTCTCGTTAGATCACCGAAGTCAAGCAGCATCGGGCGCAGTTAGTACTTGGTGGTGACCACCTCGGAACACTGCGTGCTGTTGGCCATCTCGGGTGCGGTATCCCCGTGGTTTGCGCGCTAGATTTGCACGCTACCACAAATGCCGCCGTGTTCATGCGGAGTACGATCACGTTAAACATGTGGGTCCGTAAGTCCTTCCGAGAGGTTGGTGGTAGGGGAAGGAGGGTACGGTCCCTGTGGATGCCTCCCCCACTGGGTTCCGGTCTAAATTGGGTGGCACTTCCCGGCCGTCCATACAGTTACCTTACACCTTTCTGGTAGGTCGGACGGTCTGGGTCTCAACAACAACAACAACAACCTGTATCTTTTCCTGTTCTATCATACATGTGTACTGTTGGTATGCAAGGAATGTTTCACAATTGTAACTTGCACTGCTAAAATGTAGTTGCTAAGCTTTGAATTTGTAATTAACATTTTTGTCCATTATTCGAGATATATACAGGATTCATCCGCACTCTGGAAATCGGGAAAACTGGGAATTTGATAGTGGACTAAAATGTCAGGGAAATTGCAGGGAAAATCTATTTTTTGTTCAAAGTTCTGGACTAGAAAAATCAGGGAATTTTCAACTTGCCAACCTGCTCACGGAGATGTCAATTACTACAGATTCTCTGTAGTTTCTATGAGAAACTTCCTCATGCTGCAGATTATGAAATTTGCATAGTTTTCTATGGAAAATTGGCTTCTGTGAAGGCCAATGTAAATTTACGGCCGCGTACATGGTAATGTCAACCAAATCAACTTAAAACCTGGGATTTACAGCCACATACACATTAATGCCAATCAAATTATGTGACAACGGGGATTTACAGCCACATGCACTGTAAGGTCAATCAAATCACCGTGACAATGATAATTTACTGCTGTATGGAATGTAAATGATTTTTTTTTTCTTTTTTTCATGAAAGTAATAAATGTATGTTACATTTCGCATAAATCACTGAACGGTTAATTTTATAATTATTTGCACATAAACAGGGCAATTACGCAATTCACTTTATGTTCTCGTGAATTGCCTAGAGTCGATTAATATCTTTTTCCATCTATCCCCATCTTCTAAATATTGCATATTAGATTGACTAAACTAGCTTATTTTTATTTTCTGATTAATTATTAAGGTTAATTTTTTAATTATTTTCGCATGAACAGCGTGATTATGCAAGTCACTTTGTTCATGGGAATCACAGACAGTCCAGTCTTTTCCCATCCATCTTCTAAATGTTGCATATTAGATTGACTAGACTAGCTTATTTTTATATTCTAGTAACTTATTAAGGTTAATTTTTTTTATTATTTTAGCATAATACATATTTTCCTATTTTGAAAAATGGGTATAAACCTGTTGAAAGGATATTTTCCAAAATGTTGCATTCAAATAATTATTTAGATAAATAAAAAAGCAACCATTTTGGCAAGGATATATTAAAATTGATATATTCACATCTATAAATATATTGCTATATTTTATTTTTTATTAAAGATTAATATTTGTTATTATCATTAGTGAAAACTTGTGCTTTATCAAACAGAAATGTTTTTTTTTTCAAAATAAAGTATTTTTAACTTATTTAAAAACTTGTAATATAAATATATATATTAATGCATAATCATATATATGCTTAAATAATTTTATGTACATGCATTTTTGTATTATGTAAGCATATATATTTCATTTCTTAACCTGACTACTGAAAAAGTCTCAAAACTACTGATATTTTCACTGTATACATATATATATTATACTACTTTTTTCACTACTGAAATCTTCATCAGCATCACTATAATGATTGCAGCTGTTAAATTTCATGATCATTGAGTCATAAATAAACCCTTTTATGCGTGATTATGCAAACTTTTGTCTAATGCCATAGAAAATATGAAATTTCACTCAAAAAAGTTTTCACTCGAATTTCAAAAAATTCTAGCTAGTTCTAGATTTTTCGATAACAAAGCCAGATATAAAGTTTCGTGAAAATCCATCAGTATTTATGGCAGCAATTGTGTACACTAGCAATCGACAACAGATGGACATTACTCTAAAGTAGTCAAAATGTGTTCAGCAGGTCCTAAAACATGTATTGGCATCAAAATCTATATCTTTTGTTCCTTTTTTTTTTTGTATTAAATAATATTTTTTAATTAGTTTACTTGACTTTTTGTCATTATTTTTACTAAAAATAATGTTTTATAGTGTATTTAGTTGATATTAAGTTTGAATTTTATCCAAACTCTGTAATCCAAAAATTTCTGAAATCCGAAATTAGCAAAGTCCAGATTTTCAAAGTTGTACTGTATATGCAGATAAAATTGTATGCAAATATAGAAAATTTTGAGTTATTTTGAATGTTTTTTTTCTCACTGTCATGTATTATTCACAGTAAATATCAGTTAAATCAAGAATTATTTTATGAAATTGGTGTTAAAGTAGTAGTACGCAGTATCTGGAATTTTGATGATGACAACAGGGAAAACCTCGAAAAGTCAGAGAATTTCATTTTGAAAAATGGACATGAACCCTGTATAGAGGTTTGAGGAGAAAATTATTCAGGATAAACAGGGAAAATACATTGAATTTAGGCTGAGAATGCAAGAAAATAAATAAATGTTATGATATAGAGGTTTTCTAGATAATCAAGTCTGAGATAGACAGGTGTAACTGTATATAAGTGCACTACAGAACAAACCTTTGGACCAGACCCAAATTTTAGATTTTATCATTTAATCAAGAATGAAATTATTTAGATATTATCATTCAACTGATATTATCCGAATGTGAAATAATATAAGCATTTTATTCGTACATGAGTTTATGAACATATTTTCAATAATAATCTATCAAAATTATTTCAGAGAAGAAATGTATTCTAATCACTGTAATTATAAAGAATATATATTTATTTATAAGTCAAAATGCTTATCTTCTTACTTTTACTTTTTCTAAACTGCTCTTTTTCAAATTTATATTGAAAAAAATTATTTTTGCATTTTACTCATCAGGACATTTTATATATTTTAGTGACAAAAATGCCCCATGCTGTCGCAGTTGCCAGCTGGTTCACCGAGGTATCATATGCAGAGAATCACAACCTAGTGCTTGCAAAAAAGAAGCATTTTGCTCATATCCTTTATATAAATTTTAAATATTATGTTATGTTCAGCTTAAGGCTAATCCAAAGCCTAGTGGTTATGGCACTGACCACTCTGAAACATGGTGAGTGAAGCCACAGAGTAAGGGCTTAATCCTTAGCTTATAGATTATATTCATGTGTTATATATACTAGGTTTTCATAGTTTTCCTAGCATGTAATGCAATTATACAGAGTTCAAAAATTGTGATTGCCTGATTGTCATTTGTGAGTTAATGGCTTCCACTAGGGGGTGAAAACCACCCAGTGGAAACAGCCCAGATTAAACCCCCAAATGAGTGTCGAAAACCCAGACTGTCCAACTCGTCCTAGGACATGAGCAGCTGTTTGGATGGCCAGGACCCCCAAATAAGTATAAAATCTGTTATAATTATTTCAATTACAATATATATATATTATTTCTATTAATAGTATTTTCTATTATTAAAATATAAGCCTTATTTTTTAAGTAATTGTCTCAACACATTCATAACAAGGTCCTATATGTTTGTCTTTCTTACACTTATACTGCTATCATAGTTTTGTTTAACAGAAAATAGTTTAGAAACATAATTAGGCATATTAGAATTGATGGGTTTATTTTACTGTATACATAGGTACCATACACACAAAAGTACTGTTAGAAACATTATATGTCTTTACCTTATTGTTAAAGTCTCCCTTCCTCTGCTATAAACTTTTCTCTATCAAGAATGAATTCTTTATATATCTTCCATCTGTAAATAATTTGGCTTATATCAGAGCCTGACTAAGTTTTCCTATGGCCCAAGCAAGCATTAAAGGACCCCTACTCATAATAGAAAACTGGAAATTTTTGACACTTCCTCACCCAACTGAAACAAAACTTTAACATTAGGGAATTATCAGAATTTTCCGTTTTATATTAACAGTGTATTTTAATTAATAGAAATGACACTTTTAATATTTTTGTTGCCAAATGTATATAAATTTGTGACAAAGATTCTGAAATTATCACCTGTTAAATACTGTTTAAATTGCATACAATTGCTTCATCTTTGTTACTTATAAACAGAAGTTACTGACCAAAGTGTAACTTTTTTATATAAAAAAAAAACAGATGTTTAGTTTGCTCTTTTTTACATAAGCTGGCTTTTGGGGACCACTTTGTAATGGAGGCCCCTGCCTTAATTTGGCCCTGGATAATATCTCCGAATTATTCTGGACCGTATAGTTTAAAAACTTGCATTAATAACTCACACATAGCTAATATCCCAGAATTCCTTTGAAACATATAGTTTAAAAAAGCACATTTTGAAGGATAGTAAATATCTCAGTAAGGTATTCATTATTCTTTACACTGTGCCGCTTTTCTTTCTACGATGCCTCTTAATTAATTTGTCCAGGATGTAATTAGAATTCATTTTATCAAATTCATAAAGCAGAAATTTTCTGATAACGTGCGATTTTATAGATTAATAAGTTAATATCCTTCAGGTGTTGTATCTTCAACTGAAAGACTTATAGATTTGAATGAAGAATTATATTTTAGTATTGGTACAGTTGTAAAAGAAGGATGTTATAGATTGAATGTGACCAATTTTTCAAATACATTTTAAAGCAGGTGTTCTTCAATATAATATCACATTTGTTGCAAAGTAAAAAGTGACTCAAAAAAAGGAATATTACACTGCTCACAACTGAAATTGCAACACCATAAAGTTGTAGGTGTAGCTTTATGTAAATCAGGCTATGGAAACAGCAAGGCGAGATATGCAAATGATCACAGTTTCATTACGCAGAGTGACATAACACCTTGCCGAGCAGCATAAAAGCATCAGGTCAAGGAGGAGCGATATCACAGCTAAATTGTAACGTCATTGGTTTCAGGTTGTAAAAACCATCACAGTATGTCAAGAGTACATCGACTTACCACATACGTTCAGTTGTCGTCAACAGAACAGCAACAAATCATTGTTTTACGTGAAGGTGGATTGAACCTTCAAAGGATCTCTGAACTATTGCAGGGATTGCATTTGTCCTAAAATTCCTAAAAGTTTGAAGCTTCCCTTTAATTCCTAAAATAATCCTAAAATTTTTAAATCATCCTAAAATTTTGTAATGTTTAGCTGCGGCTTCAAATTTACTCTACTCTCTCCCGAATACATTCCATTCATACGGCAATCGATGTTAAAAAAGACTTCAGAAATTAAAATGTTGTTCAAAATAGCACTCATCTTTTACAAAGTCAAAGACGACAAAAGTGTCAATCACCACAAAATCGCAGATTCTCAATGGTTAAATCCTCTCCGTCCGTGGGCGATTTTAGTGAAATACGATCGCAAGATGAATGGCGACCTACGTGATCATTTACGACCCGAGTTTGGGGGAGATTCTTTTGTTTGTGGGAGTGGGAATCTCCACAGGATATATTAGAAATCTCGAACGAAAGCTAGCAAACCTAGAAGCCTTTAACCTCTCAAAGAAATAAAATAGTAAAAGACGGTTTCGATTGTTGAATAGTATGCTTCCTCATATTTACTAGATAAATCACGAAGTCTCTCTTTCTTTGCAAATTTAAAATTTTACTCAACTATTCTTTGTTGGGAATCAATTGTGTGTAAAAATTTTGAAGAATTTCAGGTCTAAATCCAATAATACAAATATAGTTAGTCGGATTATGATTCTCTTATGCCCCTCATTACGTAATATTTGATCAACATCATGTCAAAACTGGAGAGCAGAGAAGGAATTTTTGTCTGCTGTTAGCAACCTCTCTAGGCATTGATGATATTAAAGGATATCTCTTCAAAAGGATACATTGTGTAGGGGCCTGGACCACATAGCAGTTTATGAAGAAAAGCAATGGATAAAATAAAATACGGCATAGTAGGGAGATCCCGCAATTGGATCGCCACGCTCCCAATAAAAAATAAATTAAAAACAATGAAAGAGCAGAAATGTGAAGAATGTTAAATAAACACATTCCCGCTTCCAACAGATAAAACTTTTAAACAGTTTTCATTTCTTTTTAAACTTAAAATTTTGTCAAATTATTCTATGTTTAGTATGCATCTGGGATGAAAAGTACCAAAGATTTGAACTTTGTAAGAATTTTTGCTCAAAAACCAATATTTAAAAATATAGTTTTCTGGACTAGAATTCTTTTGAGCCGTAGGAATTTGTGTATGTGTTTTTGTTGATTCTATCAAAACAGAGATGATTGAAGGGAAATAGCTGTGTCTAGATTAATGCGTTGCAATAGCTTTGATGAAATATAGGATAACTTATTTCCCTCATATTATTTAATTACTGCCTTCGACGACCAGCCCTATTGTTTTTGAAAAAGTTTTTAAACTTGCAATACCTTTCTTGTAGTAGCTGTCGATCGTGCACCTCTGCGACGCAAGCGATAAATAACGGGGCAGTTCATAAAGTAACTGTCAATCACACACCTACGTTACATGTGCGCAAGTCACGGCTAAGTGTGCAGTTTATGAAGTGTTGATCTTGTACCTCAGCTACGCTCGCAAGTTACGGCTAATGATGTAGTTCATGAAGTAGCTGTCGATCGTGTTGGAAACTTGGTTCTGTTTTCGTCGCGATTCTCGTTATCGCGAGAACGTGTTTACATTTTTAGAATGGTTCTACCGTTCTCGTGAACGACTCGTGACGGGAACAGAACATGCCATTCATGCAAATCGCCATCTCGCCGCGCGCGCATTCTGATTTGCATATAGTGAGGGCGCTGCCGTCAACGGTTGTGTTCCGGAGCGTACCCATCACAGTGTATATATGATAGGACACATTCTCAGTTATTCAGAGACTTTACAGACCTTGACTGACCATGTAGTAGACGTGGGAGACTTTTCAGAGTTTAAGATCTTGTAGTTATGCAGACTTAAGACTCGACGTATAGTCAGATCGATCAGACGGTGATCGACGGTGAAAGACCTTGTATGGAAGGCAGACCTTGATCGGTAGAGAGTAGTCTAACTTCTAAAGCCATGACGTGTGACCTGATGATGGTGGCTTCATTAACGTGCACGGCATGTGTGGTACAGTAGCTGTTTTTTCTACTTACCGATGTTATAGTAACTGAGAGTGTGTGCCTAGTCATAAAAACTGTTTACAATCTTTTTCATGAGCTTGCTAGCTCATTGTATATAATTTTGCTTTGCAACGAATGTTACAGTGTTTTATTTTGTAACTTCATCTGATGCAATGGATCTCACAACAAATAAATTGTGTTTGTGTTTAACGAGCTTGCTTTCTTGAGAAAACACATCACTACTGCATATCATCTGCTACAAAATTTTTTCTTTACCAGCACTTCAGATATGGATATGGCCAAAACACTGCTAAATCTGCAAATGACTTTCAAATTTTCTAGTCTAGTCGCTCAGCTAACACAGCAATAGCAGCCGACATTTGGTTATGGGCCCGTAGTATGTCAAGGCCATAACTTTTATCCGTGATAAAGCAGCAGTGAAGAGTTGTGAATTCCATCGACGGGGGCCGCGACCGGCGCCATTTGCATCAAGCAGAAAGGTAAACAACGCACTCTAGTCACAGTTAAAGACTATGGCGGTGAGCAACGGCATAGAAGCGTTAAACAGGGACAATTACGTCACCTGGCGTAATGAAATTTCATTTATCCTGAAAGGAGAAGGATGTTACGGCCACATCAACCGTACTGCATTACCAGTCGACGAATCTACGTCACGCCGCGAGCGAGAGGAGTACATGCGCAGCAGCGACCGCGCACTTTCCATCCTGTTTCGAAATATCTCGGCGGAGTACAGAGAACTGCTCGACATCGACGACAGCCCGGCGGATGCGTGGGAGAAGTTGGAGGCGCATTTTGAGGCCCCAACGCGCGCTAATTTAGTTCATCTGTTGGACGAGTTTTTCAGTCTACGCCCGGAAATCGAGGAGCCCATCGACATATTCTGTACGAGGATAAGGAAAGCTGTCACCAAGCTCAAGAACGTGAATCACCCCGTGGAGGATGTGTACGTGGCATTCCAAGCCATCCGGTATCTCCCAGCCCAGTACCAGAGTATCATCCAAATCATTTATCGCTGGAGCGATAAGGATTTTAAACTGGATAAGATTCAGAAAGAACTGTCTTTGGAGGAGGGCAGGATTAGACAGTTGAGGAAGGATCATGACAATAATAATGTAAGTTCCAATTCATCTGTATATTTTTCAAATGTTAACGCTAAATGCAAAAATGTTACCAAAGTTAAAAAGTCTATTAAGGTCATAGGACCATGTTTTATGTGTAATAAAAATGGTCATGTAAAGGCACAATGCCCAAAATTGAAAAAGATGACTAGCTCTAGTATTATTGAAGTATTTTCAAATATAAATGTAGAAGCTAATATTGTTGATAATCCTGACAATAGGCTCAGCTGGGTGATTGACACCGCTGCTACGCGACACTTTTGTAATGATATTAAAATGTTTTCTAAATTTGATAAATGTAAGGATACATCTATGTCGCTAGCAGTGGGTGATATGGAAAGCCCAGTTGAGGCTATTGGAACGGTGAACATGTATGTTAAATTTAAAGATCATACAAATAATATTGTGCTACAAAATGTTATGTATTCACCAAAATTACGGCGTAACTTGTTGGCCGCATCTGTATTAGAAGAGCAGGGCTATTCTTTTAGTGCAGCCAAAGGTATTCTATGGTTTAAGACTCCTGAGGGAGAAAATTTCTTTTACGCTAAACGTAAAGAAGGATTGTATTTCTTAAAACCACAGTACTCAACTAAAAGTTTAAATAGTAGTGTTGAGGGCCGTAAAGGAGATCAGGATAGGGACAAAAATTCTAAACAGGTTAGAAAAACCCCTGCAACAAATAGTCAAAGTCAAAACAAAATTAAGCCTAACTTGAATAAAAGGAAAAACAAATCTGATTTAAAATCAAAGTCAAATAAAATTAGTGGTTCAACAGTTGAAATTCTGAACAAAACTGAATTATGGCATAGAAGATATGGCCATATTAACTCAGACTACTTGCACCAAACAAGTAAAGTTTCCGCGGCAAACGGACTCCCAAAATTAAAATATGCAAAAGTAAATTGCATTCATTGCAAACTTGCAAAATCTAAGAGAGTTTCGTACAAACCAATAGGCAGGATTAGATCTACAGAACCTTTGCAATTACTGCACATGGACGTTTGTGGTCCAATGCCTGTAGCTTCATTGGGGGGAAACAAATACTTCTTGACTATTACAGACGATTTTAGCCGCAAGGTGTTTGTTTTTATTTTAAAACAAAAATCAGATGTGTTCAAAGTTTTTCAGGATTTTCAAGCTTGTCAGGAGAGACAATTAGGCAAAAAGATTTTGTGCATCCGTACTGATAACGGCATGGAATTTTGTCACGGTCAATTTAAAGCTTTTTTGAAAAAGTTAGGGATTAAGCATGAACGATCTAACACTTATACACCCGAACAAAACGGGGTATCTGAAAGATTCAACCTGACAGCGTTAGATTGTGTCAAGGCAATGCTTAATCAAAGCAAAGTTGGTGACAAAATGTGGGCAGAGGCAATCCTATGTTTTACTTATACAAAGAACAGGATTTGCCATAAATTTAAAGTTAAAACTCCACACGAATTGTACTATGGGAAGAAGCCTGCTGTATCCCATCTCAGAGTTTTTGGATGTAAGGCTTATGCTGGTATAGCAAAACAGCTTAGGAAGAAGCTAGACCTAAGAGCTCAACTGGGAGTTATGGTAGGATATGCGGAAAATACCAGGGGCTATAGAATTCTTCTTGTGAAAGAAGGAAAAATATTAGAAATAAGCAATGTCCGTTTTGAGGAGATGGAAGCAGCGGAAGGCGTCCTGGACCCCATTCGACCTAGAAACTTCACCCAAAAGAAATCGGGTTTTACTCGAACATCAGATTCAGGATCGGGATGTTTGGATAGTGAGTCAGAGGAAGAAGCAGGTGAGAGCCATGACACTAGTCATACTAGTGAGGAAGAGGACTCTCCTGCTGATTCCGATCTGACCCCCTGTTCAAACATAGATTGGGAAAGGAAAGCTGTACCCAGGCCTGATGGAACTCGAACTGATGTTTACTACTCAGTGAGGGGTGATAAACATAGGCTGAGAAGTCATAATGATGTTAAAAAATTCTGTGCTAAGGCTAACATACATTATGACCAAAATTTGTTTAACTTCAGAGAAAAGAGGGATATCAAATCCAGGCCAGAGGCAAGCAACATAGAAATAATAGGTGATATTGATCATGTAGTTTCTTTGCTAAAGGGAGAATTTGATATCAAATCTCTAGGGAAGGTCCAAAAACTGTTAGGTGTGGAATTTGCTGAAATCAATAACAAAATTTTTATACATCATAGGCAGTACATTAATAAGATTTGCCAAATGTTTGAGGAATTTTTAGCATTAAATTTTTGTAATCAAATTTCCAAAAACAAAAATGATTAAATTTGTAACTTCTAAATTTTTTTTCTTTCTTTTACAAAATATGGTTAGGATATCGTATAATTTACTCCTCCCTCTGTGATGCAGATAATTGTATCTAGAGTATATATATGTGTATTGTTTACAATGAACTTTTTAAAATTTTTCACATTACACTGAATGTATATATATATCCATGTTTTCAATTCCCGCATAAGACAGTTATGCTTATGTGTATTATTTTGTGTGTTTACTCCTTGTTATCATACACTTGGCTATGATTCATTGATGACAAACCACTTATTTAAATTTGAATACAACACAGAAAGGAAAAAAAAATCTTTCATTATCTGTGTCATTGCTATTAGTATTAATTATGTATACTGGTCTTGGACAGAGATAATGAACAGCCATAATTGAATTTGATATTTATAGTGAAATTTTTAATCTTAAATGTTAAATTTAATAATTATACATAAAATTTTCTACATAATTGAATTTGATATTTATAGTGAAATTTTTTAATCTTAAATGTTAAATTTAATAGTTATACATGAAATTTTCTACAAATTGAATTTAATATTTATAGTGAAATTTTTTTAATCTTAAATGTTAAATTTAATAATTATACATAAAATTTTCTACATAATTGAATTTGATATTTAAAGTGAAATTTTTTTAATCTTAAATGTTAAATTTAATAATTATACATCAAATTTTCTACACAATTGAATTTGATATTTATAGTAAAATTTTTAATCTTGAATGTTAAATTTAATAATTATACATGAAATTTTCTACATAATTGAATTTGATATTTATAGTAAAATTTTTAATCTTAAATGTTAAATTTAATAATTATACATGAAGTTTTCTACATAATTGAATTTGATATTTATAGTAAAATTTTTAATCTTAAATGTTAAATTTAATAATTATACATAAAATTTTCTACACAAATTAAATTTGATATTTATAGTGAAATTTTTAATCTTAAATGTTAAATTTAAATTATTATACTTAAATTTCTTGAAAACTTAAATTTTGACTTAAATTAAATTTTTGGAACTTAGTGTTTCAACGATATCTAAAATTTTCTTTCAATGATAAATTTTTTTTTTGCTTAACATGAAAAGTAATATATATACTTTATGTTTTTGCTGGATACTAAAGAACTTGACATTTTTGCTGTTATGTTTTTTTTAGAGTAATTTCATTGATTGATAGCACGTGCGCCGAGATTTGGGGTTTTGCATGAGGGGGCCGATTGTTGGAAACTTGGTTCTGTTTTCGTCGCGATTCTCGTTATCGCGAGAACGTGTTTACATTTTTAGAATGGTTCTACCGTTCTCGTGAACGACTCGTGACGGGAACAGAACATGCCATTCATGCAAATCGCCATCTCGCCGCGCGCGCATTCTGATTTGCATATAGTGAGGGCGCTGCCGTCAACGGTTGTGTTCCGGAGCGTACCCATCACAGTGTATATATGATAGGACACATTCTCAGTTATTCAGAGACTTTACAGACCTTGACTGACCATGTAGTAGACGTGGGAGACTTTTCAGAGTTTAAGATCTTGTAGTTATGCAGACTTAAGACTCGACGTATAGTCAGATCGATCAGACGGTGATCGACGGTGAAAGACCTTGTATGGAAGGCAGACCTTGATCGGTAGAGAGTAGTCTAACTTCTAAAGCCATGACGTGTGACCTGATGATGGTGGCTTCATTAACGTGCACGGCATGTGTGGTACAGTAGCTGTTTTTTCTACTTACCGATGTTATAGTAACTGAGAGTGTGTGCCTAGTCATAAAAACTGTTTACAATCTTTTTCATGAGCTTGCTAGCTCATTGTATATAATTTTGCTTTGCAACGAATGTTACAGTGTTTTATTTTGTAACTTCATCTGATGCAATGGATCTCACAACAAATAAATTGTGTTTGTGTTTAACGAGCTTGCTTTCTTGAGAAAACACATCACTACTGCATATCATCTGCTACAAAATTTTTTCTTTACCAGCACTTCAGATATGGATATGGCCAAAACACTGCTAAATCTGCAAATGACTTTCAAATTTTCTAGTCTAGTCGCTCAGCTAACACAGCAATAGCAGCCGACAGATCGCACGTCTCCGTTATGCGCTCAAGTCATGACTAATGGTTCAGTTCATTAAGTAGCTGTCTATAGCATACTTCAGCTACACGCATAAATCGTGGTTACCAGTGCAGTTCATGGAGTAGATGTCGATCGCACGCAAGTCATGGCTAACGGTGCAGTTGATATAGCAGTTGTCAATTCCACATCTCAGCTACGCGGCCAATTCGCAGCTAACGGTACAGTTGATGAAGTAGCTATCTATCTCAGCTACGCGCGCAAGTTACGGCTAACGATATAGTTCAGCAAGTGGCTGTTGATCGCACGTTTCGGTTACGTGCGCAAGTTATGACTAACGATGCAGTTCATGAAGTAGCTGTCATTTGCACACCTCAGCTACGCGCACAAGTTATGGCTAACGATGTAGCAACATACGCAATTCACGGCTAACGATGTAGCAACATGCGCAATTCATGGCTAATGATGCAGTTTATGAAGTTACTGTAGATCACACACCTCAGCTACGCGCGGAAGTTACGGCTAACTCATTAAGTAGCTGTCGATCGCGTTTCCGACCGCAATGCGGGCACACGGGTAATGATACAGCTGCTGCGTATAAAATGCATCGTCTTTTATTAGCGGGTGTATGCAATCCACGTACGATATATGCAATAACGACCATTCTACTGCATGTAATAACGATATACACGCTGCGCGGGCACATGCAATCTGCATCGATTTGAAATAGCTGTCAATATCGTTCCAGCCCACTACGAGGGTTCAAGGCTAACAGATAAACACTTTTCCCAAAATAAATTGGCTTTGATTAGCATTATTTGCTTTAAGCCCACTCGCTGTGCGGGTGCATGCAATCCTTGTACGTTAATGCAATAACTACTAACTTACCAGCTAGATTTTTGATCTTATGGCCGTATTTTATTTTACAATTCTTTAAAAATTTTAAATGTGATTTTGAGCTTTCTGGATTCTTTTTTTGTTAATTATATTAAGATTTTCTTTTTCTGTTTATATAAAGTTGTTTGAAAACTAAACTAACATTTTTCTAACATACATATATATAGTGTGTATGTATGTATATATTTACACAAAAAATACCTGTGATAAAGTGGCCACTGGATGCTGAGTGATAATTTGAATTTTCAGGTCTACAGAGCATTAAAATGAAAAATGAAATAGGAAAAATATTCAAAAGATTACCTTTTTCTTTCAATGATGTTAGTATTTTGTATCAATTCTCCTTTAATTAATGAAAAGAACGGTAATTAAACACTACTAATAATAGAAATAATAAAAATTAGCTCCTAAAATTTTCCTAAAATTTTGAAAAAAATTCCTTAAATTCCTACCTAAAATTTTTAGAAAATCTGCTATGATCCCTGCTATTAGGTTATGATGTAAGTACAGTTCAACGGTGTGTGTTATGATTCATGAGAGACAACGAAATGACAAGATCAGGTAGTGGGACTTCCAGGTGTACACAGCATGTGAAGATCATATGCTTCTGAGAAACGTTGCACACAGGCCTTTTACCACAGCAGCTGTGTTACAATGACATTTATCCCACACTACAATTAATGTGGTTTCGATGCAAACAATTCAAAACCATCTGCATTACGCAGGGCTCCGAAGTAGATGACCTTTTCGACACCAACCATTTCAACGTCTTCACCGGTTATGTCGCCTCCAGTAGTGTCAAATGAGACGTAATTGGTCAACAGCATGGTTCACGGATGAATCACGATTCTGCTTTGGCATGCCAGATGGCCGTACTCGTGTATAGGGGTGCTTTCAACAATGCCACCAAGAAGCTTTTTCTATCAGTCACCACACAGCCCCTCAAAGTGGTACCATGATTTGGGGTAGTATAACATTTGGTGGACAAAAATCTTTGGTCCATGTTTCTGGCAGTATCACAGCACAACGATACATATCTGACATTGTGAAACCTATGGTACAGCCATATCTATCAACCAGGCCTGGACTGCTTTTTCAGCAGGATAATGCCAGGCCACATACTGCACGGGTAACTATGAATAGTCTACAAGGTTTTAATATCCTGCCTTGGCCAGCATATTCTCCAGATTTGTTGCCGATTGAGCATATCTGGGACATCATAGGTCGCCGATTAAGAGAACTCCCAATTCCAGCAAACCATGTTCAGTTACAAGCCCAATTGCATTCTGTGTGGAATGCCATCCCTCAGCACGCCATTGACCATCTCATTGATGGCATGCCTCGTCGTATTCAATCCTGCATTGCCACTCGCAGTGGGCCTATTCCATATTAATCTAATGTCAATAAAGTTCCATGCTTTCATTTTCCAGGTATGATTTTTTTATCATTTGCACATCTCCATGTTACAATTGTATTCTGTAAATTTTATAAGGATACATCAATTTCTTCATGGTGTTGCGATTTCAGTTGTGAGCAGTGTGTATTAGAATGATCATTATATGATTTTATAAGAGGAAGAATGTGTTTTCTTATAATGATTAAAATCAATTATGTTACAAGGTTACAGGAATTTATATCTTTTATAGGCTTTATATTAGTGAATATAGTTTAAAGGAATCTTCTAATATGTGTACTTTTTCTTATGTGATCTGATGTCATTCAAGCTAATTGGCATAAAAATTCAATTTTACAAAAGTAATATGATTTTAGTTCTTTATGAAGCATAAATCTGAATCAATGAACATCTTTATAGGAAATGTTCTAATATTTTGCACTCATTTGTATATATATATATATATATAATCAGTATAAGAAGATTGATATAATTCATTTGATAGGATATTCTTTTTTTAGATACATTTTTTTTTTAATAAAGACATTCTTTTAACTACAAAGTGTATTATAAAATTATTTTACAGACTAAATAAGTGATACTTAATGTGAAACTTTATAGTATGATCAAGAAAATTTTTCTGCATAATTTCACAAAAAATGGTGAATGAGTAAAAAGAAATAAAATAAAAATAAGTATCTCTGTTGATCTTAGTAAGTATAAAAATGACAATTGATCAATAAAAATCAAAGACAAATACACACACACATATATATATGTGTGTGTGTATATGTATATGTAGGTATATATTTCTTTATCCAGTTTTCTTAAAATAAGAACTATATGTTGTATTTTTTAATATACACTTGGCGCTCATATGCAATTAATATAATTTAAAATTTTAATATTCATAATTCTTTGTATTATTATATTTAAAATTAACTTGACCCACTATGCAATCCCCCTTTTCTGAAGATTTTTTGGATTAATTAATTTTATTATCTGAATAATTATTGCATATGGGTAACCGCTCAATCAGGTGTTAGGGTATAGCTGCTTAATTAAATATTTTGATTGATTAATTAATTTGCCAGTCTGTATCATAACACTAATATCCTAAAATTCCTCTGAAACATATAATTTAAAAACTCACATTTATGATGGATAGTGGATACCTCAATAAGGTATTCATTATCCTTTACACTGTGCCACTTTTCTTTCTACAAGTTATATAATAGTTTTTCCATCTATGCAGGACAGAGCCTGCAGAAAATTCTTTGAGGTTAAAGTCACAAGTTTACTTACTTTCCAAAACAATTTACCGACTTCCAAAAAAAAAATAATTTCTTTATATAAAAGGCATCAGTCATTGGGTATATAATGTCCTAAAATTTGCTGACTTTTAAAACATTTCATAAGATGAGTAAAACTTCCTCATTCTTCAATCTCTTAGATCATCCCTGCACCTATTATGCAACACCATAACATCACAGGCACTTGTGACTTCATATCTGATCTTTCTTAGTGTACTAGATCCTACTCCAACACTTTGGCCTTGCACTTTCAGTTGGATGCTAGATCTCTGTGGGATAAAACTGCATTTTAAGGTCCAAGGATCCTTCTGTGCTCTATGCCTGTTAATAGTTGTTAATCTTATCAACATTTTTGTAAAGTTAAACTATTTAAACAAGTTTTGACTTTTCTTAGAAATCTTTGGTTGACCTTAAATATACCCACTTGCTCTGTGTGTCTGCTTCTATTAGATCATCTCATACAGGGCCATAGTTAATATGTTCATATTCTTATTGTGTGTATAATTTTGCATTTTCTATAACATTTGAAAATTTCATCGCATTTGCACCACTTTTCACTGTTTCAATGTCAATGACACACAAAGTATATTAGATTACTTAAACTTATACACTTTCTGTGAACTAATTATTCTTCTACCTGTGATATAAATCATGTTCAATTCTCCTGCATTGTTAATTCATTCAATTAGCCACCTGAGTGTCCAATTGGTTAGATTGACTTTCAATGTGCAGGTGGCAAGTTTATATCCCAAGTATGTGAGGAAGACACTGATTATGCATGGATATTTATTGTGGATTGGAATCCACTTTAGTCCTTGCCAAATTAAGCCCTCTTGTACAAAAAAGAACAATAAAAGTGACAAAACTAACTTTAACTCTTTTATTCGATTACATGGGGGGAAATAAATTTTAGAAAATCAGGCATGGTTATACTGCTAATTTATTCCTCAGAAAATTCATTCTGGCCAACCATATTTTATTCTGGTGTTTTATACTTCAATTGTCAAATAATTATTAGTGTCCTACTGTCTATTTAAAATAATATAAATGAGTAAACAAAAGATTTTGAAATAGTTATTAGTTTCTGCTTCTATTCAGTTTCAGAGTAGTTCAGTATATAAAAAAAAAATGTTACTACTTAATGTTGAGCCTTTTTGTATTTAACCTTAACTAAGGTACTGGTGAATCCCAAGACTGTCAATCATCTTTACCACAACCTGATGGATCTCCATGTTTAGACCGGTAAGTATTACAAAAATTTTGCATTATTAAGGAAGGCAGCTTCTGTGTCATTTACATCAAAATCACTGGGCTTTTTGATGAATCAAATATTATCTAAAATTACTAAAAAAAATCCACTCTGTATAAATAATAGAAATATTCATATTTTTATTATATTTTAACTATAACTGGTTAATAAAACATATTTAAATTATTAAAAGAAAATGGTAGATTTGTTTAAGGCTGTGTGAAATTCTGGCTTCATATTCAATACAAAATTGAGATTATCTCATATTATATCACAGCCTGGCATAGTTCAGTTAGTAAAGTACTCACTTAAGATTGGAAATCTTCCAAGTGCTTGAATTTATATGTATAAACAAGCAGCACAGCCCTGGAGAAAAAGTGGAGTGAAGTCTCAATTGTATGGGGAAAATGCATTGAGTTTTTCATTTTAAGAATGTAAAAATAAGTTTTTAATTTGGTTTGTCAATTAAGTATATACAAGTGGTTTTAGGGTTATATGTAAAGAAAAATATGAAATTTATTATATTGAAATATTTTAACATGAACATCATAGGAAATTTCTTTTCTGAATTTTAATAGATTTGTTAATTCAAAAAATTCTTAAAAGTTATATTTGCTTTAACAAGATTTCACTGTATTTATTTATCCTTATTTATTGTATAATTTTAATTTATGTTTATAATTTTTTAATATTTATTTTATTTCTCAAGAATGTAATTTTGTGTATGTATCATATAGCTTATCAAAAACAAATTATGTCAGATTCTCTTGCTGTTTTTGTTTTGTTTCGTTTTTTAATTCAATGGATGATAAATTTTATTCATTTTAATTGAATTTTTTTCTTGCTATAGAGGTAAATGCAGAGATGGGGAATGTGTACCATTTTGTGAAACTCTTGGTCTTCACTCATGCTTATGTGACAGAGGTATACTAATCTTTCCCATGCTTCTATGTGTGTTCTTTAAACTAATTCATTGTGAAAAATGTTTTATATTTTACTGTATGTTCAAGCAAAATTTTCTGTTAATATATATACAGTAGCAGACCAATTATCCAGAATCCTCCAGACTGCTATTTTTCCGGATTTCTGATTCATTGCCCAAACGGCCTCTAAACATGGTATTACTTTGATTTGGCACTGTTGTCTAATCACCATACTGCATTAAATACACTATAAACCTTTATATTTTAGAACTTATAATTTATATATATTATATAACTTAAAACTTATAAATGTTCTATTTATTTTCTAGCATCTATATATCCTTATGTATTTAAAATTGCTAATGCCTTTGGAAATAGAAAACACTAATAGTCAAATATGTGAAAAATACCATAGTAGATTAAATACATAACTTTTCTTATAAAGAAAATTACCACTCCTCTCTGTGATTTTTCTAAAATACCATGAGTTCTTATTTAGCAGCTGCACTGAGAGGGGTGGGGCATTGAACTCGAAGAAAGAAAGAAATATGCTCAATTCGTAAATGCAGCTAACCCCTTTGAGAGGTTAATGTGTTAATGACCTTATTGTGCTTTGCAATACAATTTTATTTAGTTATTTATAATAAATATGGCTTTCCAAACAATAAGAGAAAAATATAAGGTTGATTTCAAGCTGAAAGTTGATATTTTCACTAATGAAAATAACAACTGTGCTGTTGCTTGGAAGTTAAATTTGAGTGAAAAACTCGTCCATATTTGAGGGGGGGGGGGGGTGCACATGAAACAAAATCCATTGAAGAATGAAATCCATACTATAATGAAATGAATGAAATAAATTTTCTTAATAGTTTTGCATTTGGGGAAAGGTTAACATTAACAACATGATTCATGCTCCACTCACAAGCCGATGTACAGGTGTCTATTTTTATATTGGTGTATCCTAAGTTTTCATATCATTTTTGGGATTCAGAAAGTCGACTTATATATCAGAAATTATATTTGTTTATAAAATATAATTCAATATAATCTTACGCTGTTGTATTAAATCTATGACTTTGGAAGCCCAATAGTTAAAATAACTAAAAATTTTGAAAAACATCCAGATTTTGGAGGTTTCTGGATTTTCGAGGTTGTTCTCTATTTGTTTTATATCACAAAACCACTATATACATTAAAGTATTTTGCTTTTAATCTTGTCTATTTAACCCTTTCGCGACGAACGGCACGCCCAGGTGCCAGATGCGAACATGCATTCAAGGACGAACGGCACTCATTCGGGCCAGAGGAAATTTTACCGCAAGCGGATAGTGGCACCTATAAGTGCCACTATGCAGAACGTTTTAATTTGTGAACTAGATGGCGTTACTTGTCCATGGAACTAACTTCAATGCATTTTGCAGAGGCATGACCTTGGCAGAAGAGGATCGAATGAATTATTTCTCCATTTGGGGCGGTGAAAATCATTTTGTAACATAAACAAACAGAGCAATTCTCGTAGCATCAACAATTTTATAATTGAGTTTCGGTTTTTATTTTTATTTCAGCGTTATGATTTCGTTGGTGAATCATAGGAATATAAGGGAGTATTTTTTTTTTGTATGGGTTTTAGAGGCAGTAAAATTATTCGTTTATTTCGGATAAAAGAATGGGAGCAACTAACGAGTATTTTGTATTCAGATTTGTATGAAAATTATACATCAAATAGAACATAAATATTTCTTTTATTCCTGTAAAAAGTAGATTTCTGTGTTGAATAGGTGATTTTTAGTGAATTTTTTTCGAGAGTTAGGCTTAGCGCAAAAAATGCGCCGTCCTTTTCGACCAGTTCGGAAGCGAAGAGCGTCGTCCTTTGGGCCGCGACAGCTCCGGAATGCTGCCGTCCCGAAAGGGTTAAGGGAATTAGCAACTTCCATTGAAAATACACACACAAATAAAATCATTTAAATAATTTTTTTTCAGGGTTTCTGGATTCCGGAATTTGTCCATTACTATATATATATATATATATATATATATATATATATATATATATAGTGAAATTAATAGATCAACAGTTAACCATATGAGATGCTGCATTGCACATAAATTATACAAAATCATCAATACATAATAGGAATAAGATAAAGAAATTGTAAAATCATCAGAGGGTGCACACAATTTCATTTTGCCTTAATGACTAGTTCTTTCATTAAATGACTTTGCTACATTGAACAAAAAGGTCATTTTGCATCCCAAAGAACTAAAAAACTATTACTAAGAAAATTAAAAAGAATGATTATTATCAAAATTAAAATAATAGACCTAAAACTCACCTGTTACAGGAAGGAACAACTTCAGCAGGTGCCAATCTCTCAGATAAATATATGTGCTTTTACACAAAAAGGAAATAGCCAGTAATTCCACCAGTAACGATAAAAAATGTTGCCAATCAAGAGCAAAACATTTAAATAACATAAAAAAAAAAACAATATGGAACGCATCATAATTACATTATTAGATATATATAAGTATATAAATATATGAATACCTTAAACTGATATTATTACCAACAAATGCCCAAGTACAAGAAGCAACAACTTCAGCAATTACTAATCACTGTGATAAATGTCAGTGTTGCCACACAAAAAGTGAATAACCAGTAATTCCACTGATAAAGATAAAAACCAGTATTGCCAATCAAGAGCAAAACTTGTATATAATAATAAGGAACACTTTATAATTAGAATTATTAGAAATAAATATAAATATATTCACTATAAATTAATAGTAATGCAAACTGTAAATTTTCAAAAGATATGCATTTTCTTCTGGCAAAACGTATATTGAGATTTTGCATATGACAAATAGCTGATAAAACACCTAACTGAAAATAAATAGTATAGAAATATGTACGAAAGGTAACAGATCATGATATAAGGGTTTAAGGTATTCATATATAAATATATGAATACCTTAAACTAATATTATCAACAAATGCTCAAGTACAAGAAGCAACAACTTCAGCAATTGCTAATCACTATGATAAATATCAGTGTTGCCACACAAAAAGTGAATAACCAGTAATTCCACTGATAAAGATAAAAACCAGTATTGCCAATCAAGAGCAAGACTTGTATATAACAATAAGAAGCACTTCATAATTAGAATTATTAGAAATAAATATAAATATATATACACACTATAAACTAATAGTAATACAAATTGTAAATTTTCAAAAGATATGCATTTTCTTCTGGCAAAACGTACATTGAGCTTTTACATATGACAAATAACTAACAGATAAAACACCTAGCTGAAATTAAATAGTGTAGAAATATGTATAAAAGGTAACAGGTCATGATTCAAAAGCTACAATGATACAATAATATTATTAGAGGTGGATAATTCTGATATAAAGTATTTATAAATGTTTAGTTATTTCAACCTTTTTCATAATACTATTGACTAAATATTCTGAGTAATAATATAATTTACTTATATTTTTAAGGTTATTAATTTATATATTATGATATTTTTATTTGATAATCTATAAGTTCTAAATAACTGATTAACGATTATATTTGAAACTCTTGAATAGAATTGCAGGAATTGGGAATAATTTATTTATGTTAAAATTATAATTATCTTTTTTATCCTATAAATTGGTGATTATCTTATTGGATGGACCAATTATATGATTTAGATCCAGAAAATTAACATTATTACCTATTGAGGGTTTGTTGGGCAATAACTCCAGATTATCCAGATTGAAATCGGTATAGATATTATTAGATTCTGGGGTAACTAAACATATCAAATCATCAACATATCTATAAATTTGGTAATTATTACATGTAAAGGTATATTCATAATAATAAGAATGCAAATCGCAGGGATCGCATTCGTCCTAAAATTCCTAAAAGTTTGAAGCTTCCCTTGAATTCCTAAAATTAACCTAAAATTTTTAAATCATCCTAAAATTTTGTAATGTTTAGCTGCGGCGTCAAATTTACTCTACTCTCTCCCGAATACATTCCATTCATACGGCAATCGATGTTAAAAAAGACTTCAGAAATTAAAACGTTGTTCAAAATAGCACTCATCTTTTACAAAGTCAAAGACGACAAAAGTGTCAATCACCAACAAACTCGCCGATTCTCTATGGTTGAATCCTCTCCGTCCGCAGGCGATTTTAGTGAAATACGATCGCAAGATGAATGGCGACCCACGTGATCATTTACCAAGGTACTTTAAACATATCATTTATGACCCGAGTTTGGGGGAGATTCTTTTGTTTGTGGGAGTGGGAATCTCCACAGGATATTTTAGGAATCTCGAGCGCAAGCTAAAGCCGCCAATACATTGGAGAATCAAACCTAGAAGCCTTTAACCTCTCAAAGAAATAAAATAGAAAAAGACGGTTTCGATTGTTAAATAGTATGCTTCCTCATATTTACTAGATAAATCACGAAGTTTCTCTTTCTTTGCAAATTTAAAATTTTGCTCAATTATTCTTTGTTGGGAATCAATTGTGTGTAAAAATTTTGAAGAATTTCAGGTCTAAATCCAATAATACAAATATAGTTAGTCGGATTATGATTCTCTTATGCCCCTCATTACGTAATATTTGATCAACATCATGTCAAAACTGGAGAGCAGAGAAGGAATTTTTGTCTGCTGTTAGCAACCTCTCTAGGCATTGATGATATTAAAGGATATCTCTTCAAAAGGATGCATTGCATAGGGGCCTGGACCACATAGCAGTTTATGAAGAAAAGCAATGGATAAAATAAAATACGGCATAGTAGCGAGGTCCCGCAACTGGATCGCCATGCTCCCAATAAAAAATAAATTAAAAACAATGAAAGAGCAGAAATGTGAAGAATGTTAAATAAACACATTCCCGCTTCCAACAGATAAAACTTTTAAACAGTTTTCATTTCTTTTTAAACTTAAAATTTTGTCAAATTATTCCATGTTTAGTATGCATCTGGGATGAAAAGTACCAAAGATTTGAACTTTGTAAGAATTTTTGCTCAAAAACCAATATTTAAAAATATAGTTTTCTGGACTAGAATTCTTTTGAGCCGTAGGAATTTGTGTATGTGTTTTTGTTGATTCTATCAAAACAGAGATGATTGAAGGGAAATAGCTGTGTCTAGATTAATGCGTTGCAATAGCTTTGATGAAATATAGGATAACTTATTTCCCTCATATTATTTAATTACTGCCTTCGGCGACCAGCCCTATTGTTTTTGAAAAAGTTTTTAAACTTGCAATACCTTTCTTGCAGTAGCTGTCTATCGTGTACCTCTGCGACTCAAGCCATAAATAACAAGGCAGTCCATAAAGTAACTGTCGATCGCACACCTACGTTGCGTGCGCAAGTCACGGCTAAGTGTGCAGTTTATGAAGTGTTGATCTTTGTACCTCAGCTACGTGCGCAGGTTACGGCTACTGATGTAGTTCATGAAGTAGCTGTCGATCGCATGTCTCCATTATGTGCTCAAGTCATGACTAATGGTTCAGTTCATTAAGTAGCTGTCTATCGAACACCTCAGTTACACGCATAAATCGTGGCTTGCAGTGCATTTCATGGAATAGATGTCGATCACACGCCTTCGTTACTCTCGCAAGTCATGGCTAACGGTACAGTTGATGACGTAGCTGTCATTCGCAAACCTCGGCTATGCAGGCAAGTCACGGCTAGCGGTACATTTAAAGAAGTAGCTGTCTATCTCAGCTACGCGCCAAGTTATGGCTAACGATATAGTTCATCAAGTGGCTGTTGATCGCACGTTTCCGTTACGCACACAAGTTATGACTAACGGTGCAGTTTGCTGGCAGGTGGTGTCTGCTGATAGAAGAAGAACTATAGAAGACGATACTCTCATGCATATAACCTGTCAGGATGCACAGGATAAACCTTCTGGTTATAAAAAAAAATTTTTGATGTGAGGTACGAATTCTAGTTGAACAACTTCGCTGGAAAATAAGCAGAATTCGTGGTGATAACAACGTCAAATGGTAGTTGTAAAAATACAACTAACTGTAGAGGTGTTGGAAAAGAACAGTTCCATTTTGGTTCAAATCACTTTTATTAAGAAGCGAATCCATTGCATTTGTTTGCAATATATTTGTGGCAATGTAAAACAAATCAAAGCATACTATATACAAAAACTTGAGCTCTCAAGCTCATTCGTAAGGTTTCAGAAAAAGGTTCCACACTTGGACACATTCTTGGATTAAGCAGTCTTTGCACGAGTAAGTAGAATAAAAAACTTTTCAAACTTGCGTAACAACGTGCATTTCCCAATGCCGCATATAGCTGGTCATACGCTACGGCAAAACTTTAAACTTCACGGATTAACACTGCATAAAGTCCACAACACGGAACAACATGGTCTCCTAAACTGAGAACCACTAAAACTTTAAGATTTACTTAATTTAAACATCCGCATCTACAGATAAACTTTATCTTAACATTCAGCTACATCGAATAAGACTCTATGTAGATCCGTTTGAGATCAGCGATCTCCATCTTATCCAAGATATGTCCGCTGCATCGATCCCTTAACCGATCGATCTACTTTAAACCAAAAATGTGTCCAGCTTTTATATCCGATGATGGGTGCGTTCCGGAACACAACCGTTGCCGGCAACGCCCTCTGGATATGCAAAACAGGATGCATGAGCGGCGAGAAGGTGATTTGCATGATAAGCCCAGTTTTGTCCACATCGCGATTCGTTCACGAGAACGGAAAAATCATTTAGAATAATGACGTCACGCTCCCGCGAAACGAGAATCGCGACGTAAACAAAACCAAGTTTCCAACAATCGGCACCCTCATGCAAAAACACCAACGCTCGGCGCCCATGCTCTCATCCAACAAAAAGGTTACTCTAAAGATCAAGACCAAAAAAATGTCAAGCTCCTTAGTATCCTAAAAACATAATGTATGCATACACAAAATTTAATACATTAAAGAAATTTATAATACTTATAACATTTTAGAAAGTGAACAGCCTTTTTCTATATCTCAAAATGGCAACAATCAAATAAGTACACTTCTCTATTATGCAGATCATAAGCATTCTTTAAATTACGTGTTTAAGGATAACATAGTAAAAGAAACTGAGTATAACCATACTATTGCCCTTCTTAAGTACTAGCTCATACTAAAGAAAGCTATATTTCTTTACTACTTTGAAAATTTATAGAAACATTAAATTTAAAATTTAAAAATATACAAAATTTTAGCTCTAGAAAATTTAGGTATAATTATTAAATTTGATATTTGAGATTAGAAAATTTAATTATACATATCACAATTCAAGTTGTAGAAAATTTAGTGTATAATTATTAAATTTAACATTTAAGATTAAAAATTTAAGTCCAAACATCAAATTCAAGTTGTAGAAAATTTAGTGTATAACTATTAAATTTAACATTTAAGATTAAAAATTTAAGTTTTATTATCTTAGCCCATGACTAGTATACACAATAAATACCCAATACAATGGCAATGATAATAAAAGATACAGAAGGTAAACATACATATGAGATAAGCACAGATTAAAAAAATTTATGATTCATGTGAATTATATCAATGATGTACATTCAGACACATATTTTATTCACACAAGCAAAAAAAATGCATTATGCGTGTAGTAAAAATGGATATATATTTTTCAAGTGTAATGTGAGAAAAGTAACAGTTCATTGTCACATAACAATATATACTCAAGATACTTTTCATTTGTATCAATGAGAGAGGAATAAATTATAAGATACCCTAACCATTTATACTTTGGAAAATGTATAAAAATTTTAAAGTAAAATTTCTATTTAAACAGTTAAATTTACATTTTAAAGATATCATTACTAAATTTTAAAACCCTATCACTTTAAATTCCACACCCAAAAGTCTTTTGACTTTTCCTAATTCTTTGATATCAAATTCCTTACTCAAAAGTGAAACAGTATGGTCTATATCTTTTTGTTGTTTAGCAAACAAAATTATGTCGTCTACGTAAACCAGCATTAATACTTTATCCTGGTATATATAAGCACAGTTGCACCATTTAAATTTTAAAAAGTTTAATTTTTTCAAAGTGGTGTCAAGCTCTGTATACCACTCCCTTCCGCTTTGATGAAGGCCATATATTGCTTTCTTAAGCAAACACACATATTGAGGCTGGTTAGGATCGACATATCCATGTGGTTGTTTCATAAAAATTTTATCATTAAGTTTGGCATAAAGATATGCGCACTTAATGTCCAGTTGAAAATGTTTCCATTTAAGCATGCAAACGAATATGGAGAAGAAGGCTCTGATCAAACTAAAATTAATCACAGGGCTAAACACTTCATCATATGAATCCCCTTTTATTTGGGTATACCCTTGAGCTACTAGGCGAGCTTTGAATCTTTTGACATTTCCCCTTTCATCCTTCTTAATTGTATTTGCCATTTATCGGACTGGGGAGATTCAATTGCCGATCTATAGCTCTTGGGTATCAAGATCTCGACATTGCTTGCTTCCGGTTTTCTTTTGATATCACTTACCCCTTTTTTCTCTCTAAAATTAAACATTTGCTGATCATAATGAATGTTGGATTTCGCACAAAATTTTCTGATATCATTATGAGATCTCAGCCTTTTATTGTCACCTTTTACCGAGTAGTAAATGTCCGTCCTACTCCCATCAGGCCTAGGTACTGCTTTTCGTATCCAGTCAATATCTGAGCAGGGTGTCAGATCAGAATCAGCAGGTGAGTCCTCATCCCCACTAGACTTGCTAGTGTCATGGCTCTCTCCTGCTTCTTCCTCTGACACTCCTCCCAAGCTTTCTGATTCCGAGTCAATCGACTGAGTAATTTTCGATTTCCTCAAGGTGATTTTAGGGTAATTAGGGCCCAGGACGCCTTCCGCTGCCTCTTCTTCCTCAAATCTTACATTATTTGTTTCTTCAATTTTCTTTTTATTTGCTATATATATCCTATAGCCTTTGGTGCTCTCGGCATAACCGACCATGATTCCTACTTGGGCTCTCATGTCCAACTTGTTCCTAAGTTGTTTGGCTGTGCCAACATAAGCTTTGCACCCATATAAGTAATAAGTAATAAGTAGTAAGTATTGCAATATATAAGTAATAAGTATAATAAGTATAATTAAGTATAAGTATAATTTAAGTATAAGTATAATAGTACCACTTTCTTTTTGCATAAAAGAATTTCTCCCCATTGGGTGTAAAAAACCATAGATAGCATCCCATTAGCTCCTTGAAAACTAAAATTTTGTTCCTCAAGAACAGATGCAGCTAATAAATTTCTCCTAAGTTTAGGAGAATACATAACATTTTCCAATTTGATAATACTTTGTTTATCCTTAAATTGGACATACATCTCCACCATCCCGATAGCCTCAACTGGACTTTTGACATCCCCTACTGCTAGCGACATTGAAGTGCCTTTGCACTCATTAAATTTGGAAAATAACTTAATGTTATTACAGAAATGTCGCGTAGCAGCAGTGTCTACTACCCAGCTGAGTCTATCGTTAGGATCGATTACAATATTAGCTTCAATATGTGGAGATCCAAGAAATTCCACAATACTAGATCCATTATTTTTAGTGCAATTAACTTTAATATGACCTAGTTTGTTACATTTAAAACACTTAATTTTACTTTTAGAAATATTTACATTATGACTAGAAGTATTTACATTAGACACATTTTGAGATACATTCTGAAATTTAAATTTAGACACTTTTACTCTATTTACACATTTCTTAGAAGTAAGATATGCAGAATTTAGACTCACAGTTTTAGAGAAGTCACTTGCTTGTTGACGAAGCCGGCTCTCTTCAGCTGATCTCTTCAGCTGGATATCTCTTCAGCTCTGCTTGTATTTTGCTGAGCTTGAAGTCCGAGTCATTCCATCGATAAATTAATTGAACGATGCCCCGGTATTCTTCCGGAAGGTATCTGATGGCTTGAAATGAAACATATAGGTCCTCAATGGGGTGATTCGCGTCTTTAAGCCTCTTCACGGCCTTCCGCAGTCTTGAACAAAATATGTCGACAGGCTCGTCTGGCTCCGTCCGGATGTTGAAGAACTCGTCTAGTAGGCGCACGAGATTAGCTCGGGAAGGCGCTTGAAAATGTTCTTTTAAAGTATTCCATACTTGACTAGGTTCGTCAGTGACGTTTATCAACTCTTTGTATTCCGAGGATAAGCTTTGGTAGATGATAGCAAGTGCTCGGTCTTTCCGTCGATAAAAATCATCGTAGTCTCGGCGACTTGCGTCTTCTTCTATAGGCTTAACAGATCCGTCTACGTGTCCGAAACATCCTTCTCCCTTGAGGACGAATGAGATGTCGGTGCACCAGGTGACGTAGTTGTCTCGCGTCAGCAACTCCGTTCTACTTGCCTCCATGGCCACTCGTAGATTTGAAGAAGCAGAAGTAAAAGTCTTTTGTACACTGTTTACGTTTCGTTTTTGTTATTCACACGTACTTCAAAATGGTGCCAGGCACGGCCCCATCTGAACACTGGAACAATGATTCTTTAAAATACTTGCACTTATGATTCTATTGGGCGTTAAAATGGCCCATAACCATTTCTTGTTGGAAAATTTAAAATTTGAAGAAGCAAGATAAACAGCAAAGTACGCACTGGCATAGAGTCAATAAGTGTTGGCTGGGTCATGAAAGTATGCAGATCCAGTTTCAAAGAAAAACATTGTTCACTTTATTTCGTGAGAAACATAACTAGGCAAGTTACACATTCCAGGTTTCCATGCCACAAAACATTAAAAAAATACTATGTACAAAAAGTTTGCAGTTGTAAATAACCAGACAGAAATTCCTTGAAGCATGGGTAGTAAGTAACTATACTACCTCTATCACTTGCGTGTATTTGCAGCAACCATTGAAGTTATCACACTTGGCAAAGGAAAACCAAAGGATAAGACATCAGAAGAACATTTAACGTAATTTCTTCTGTCTAAAGTATTTCTGTCTGCCTGCATCAGACCATCAGTGTCTATGTCTTACAAAAAGCTTCTCCGCTCCGTTCTGGATCAGACTGAGTGGGAATTCTCTCTGATGATGATCATGATGAACAACATGAACAACATAATGAACAACATGATTGCTTCAAGAAATCTCTGCCTTATATATCCGAGAATGGACTGTTCCGGTAACGCCCCCGGATATGCAAATCAGATGCGTACGCATTGAGAACTGATTTGCATGAAACCTCATGTTGAAAAACGTCACGGTTCACGCCGGTGAACGGGAAGAGTCGTTCATATTAAATTTGCATAAACGCTCGTTCACGGGAACGTGAATCGCGATGTATTGATTTTTTTCCAACAAACTCATTAAGTAGCTGTCGATCGCGTTTCCGACCTCAATGCGGGCACACGTGTAATGATACAGCTGCTGCGTATAAAATGAATCATCTTTTATTAGTGGGTGTATGCAATCCACGTACGATATATGCAATGACAACCATTCTACTGTTTGTAATAACGATATACACGCTGCGCGGGTGCATGCAATCTGCATAGATTTGAAATAGCTGTCAATCGCGTTCCAGCCCACTACGAGGGTTCAAGGCTAACAGATAAACACTTTTCCCAAAATAAATTGGCTGTTATTAACATTATTTGCTTTAAGCCCGCCCGCTGCGCGGGTGCATGCAATCCTTGTACGTTACATGCAATAACTACTAACTTACCAGCTAGATTTTTGCTGTTATGGCCGTATTTTATTTTACAATTCTTTAAGAATTTTAAATGTGATTTTGAGCTTTTTGGATTCCTTTTTTGTTAATTATATTAAGATTTTCTTTTTCTGTTTATATAAAGTTGTTTGAAAACTGAACTAACATTTTTCTAACATACATATATATAGTGTGTATGTATGTATATATTTACACAAAAAATACCTGTGATGAAGTGGCCACTGGATACTGAGTGATAATTTGAATTTTCAAGTCTACAGAGCATTAAAATGAAATAGGAAAAATATTCAAAAGATTACCTTTTTCTTTCAATGATGTTTGTTTTTTGTATCAATTCTCCTTTAATTAATGAAAAGAACGGTAATTAAACAGTACTAAAATAGAAATAATAAAAATTAGCTCCTAAAATTTTCCTAAAATTTTGAAAAAAATTCCTTAAATTCCTACCTAAAATTTTTAGAAAATCTGCTATGATCCCTGCAAATTGGCTAATGAGCTACTGCTGCAACCACCTTGTGGGACCCCTGATACTTGTATAAAATATTTCCTTGAAATATATAGTTATTAAAAATGTAGAAGTTTTGGATTTTTTTATACTAATATGATCAGAATTATTAGCAGGAAAAGCATTGTATAGTGCTAAAATTGCATTATAAAGATCTTGTATATTAATATTATTAAAGAGACCTTTAAAATCAAAATTTTGTAGACCATAAATAATATGTATTGTTTCTATTTTATTTATTAATTCTATTTATTAGTTCTAATTAATAGCTATTATCTAGATTAAAAAACCATTACTAAAATAATATAGACTGCCATTTATTTCTTTTAAACCATAACTTTTTAGAAATTGTATATAATTTTTTTTACAAATTATAGCATAATGATTGGAGGCTTTATATGCATAAGTAATTACAAAAGATTTATGTAAATTAATAATTCAGTGTATTAATAGTATTAAATAATGACCCTGACATCTTAATACTATAAATAGTATTTTTAATTATTTCTAATAATTTAAATTTCCAAATATTGAAAGCTTCTAATGGTTGTGCATATTTACAAGCTAATTTATATATATATAATCAATCATCATATTTGATCATATATATATATATATATATATATATATATATATATATATATATATATATATATATATATATATATATATATATGATCAATCTCAGGTATATATAATAAAAGTCAATTAAAATTCTTCAATTATATATATATATTGAGAGAGAGAGATCTATTTTTATTGATTTTAATATATTACATGGGTTACTATAGAATGGTAGACTAAATTTTGTACCAAAAAATGAATTAGAATATTGATTTTTATTATAATATTAATTAAGAAATAAATTTATAGTTCTTGTAATAAGCACATTGTAAAATAAATTATTAAAATCCTCATTTGGTAAGTTAAATTTTAAAAAAAGCGACATAATATATTATTAATTTTCCTTTTTTTAGAAGCAAAAATCTATGATTTTATGATTTTCCATTGGTAAGAACTATTTAAGTTATGATGTAACATTTTGATTTCAGATTTAAAATTTAGGTGCTTATTTTTAGATTTTCCTTTACGTCCTTTTGATGTCTTCTGAAAGCTTTTTTTTTTCTTTTTTCTATATTTGGAATTTTATGAATAAATGATTATAAATTGAATATTTACTATCTTCAAAACATCCAATTGAATCCATATTGAAAAGAGTGATTTTTCTTTTTAATATAAAATATTTCAAAGAATATTCTATCAGCTTAATTTATTTTAGTGTCCAAGATGTGAATAGTAATGTTTTCAAATCCATGTTGAACAAAATGCTGATATTCAAATTTATTAGTTTAAAAAACTTTTACATATATGCACTACCCAGCACAGAAAATGCAACACTGTGAAAGAGTGAATAGAATGTTATGATAAAGGACACACAGACAGAGATGGCATATATAAATATGTGATATTAATTCCAGAAGGATAATGCAATACAGTAATGGCATAGACAGGGTGATCAGTAGGCAGTAGGACTACCTTTTGAGGTGATACAAGCAGCAACCCTTCGGGGAACAGATGCAATGAGCATATGGATAGTTTCCTGAGGGATGGATGACTATATGCCTTCAACTATTCTCTACAGGTCATCCTCTGTTTAAGGTAGTGGCAGGGCAGTCAAATGACAGCCTATCATGTCCCATACATGCTTGATGGGTGAGAGATCTGAAGACAGTGTAGGCCAAGGAAGCAGTTGGATACCTTGCAAAGCTTGTCTGCTGATGCTTGTGTGTGGTTGTGCGTTATCTTGCTGGAAAACAGTATTTTGCAACCATTGAAGGTAGGGCAGTGCAACCAGCCACAGTACCTCATCCGTATATCATCGTGCCTCTAGTACGAACCAGAGGTGACTGGCTATAGAAGACAATGGCATCCTAAACCATGATGCTGCATTGTACAGCAGTATGGCATTCAACAGTAGCAGCAGGATTGGATCTGTTTCTGCGTCGCCTCCAGATTCTCACATGGCAACTGTCATGTGACAAGCAGAACCGAGACTCGTCGCTGAACACTACCCTGTTCCATTCAGTCGTCCAAAAGGCTCAGGCCCGACACCATTGCAATCTTTCACGTTGGTGTCTTGTCATTAATGGCAGTCTTTGTAAAGGATGGTTTGAGTGCAAGCCGCTTTCGGCCAATCGTTGAGAAACTGTTCTTACTGATATTGGAACATCCAATGTACCCTGAAAATTCTGCCGAAAGTTGACAGTCATTGTTTGTGGGGCCGCCACCACATGCCTTTGAATGCATCAATCAATGCATGTTGATGTACGTCTGTATGGACCTGTACCACTGCGATGATTCACATAATCTTCAATCCATCTTCTCCAAATCCTTTGCACAGTGGGTGCATCTATGCATGTTTCAGTGGGGATATGCCGATACGACCACCCAGCAATATGTAGGCCTGAAATGAATCCCCTCATACAATCGTCCAAATGCTGAAACTGACATTGGCATCATCAGCCATGCATCTTTTCAACATGTGTCTTCTGAAATGTAAAACAGCTCTTAGATTTCCATAGGTAACACACAGTAACAACCCTTGGCTCACTTGCCACTTCCATCCCTTTTACCACACGCTCTAAGTACGTGACCTACTTGCATTTCAGATCATTTGCATACATCGGCCAGCTGTGTTTATCTCGCAATTTGCATAATTATATGGTCAAAGCTTCATGGTGTTGCATTTTCTATGTTGAGTAGTGTATATATATGTATAAGAATTTTGAAGAATGATATAGATGCTTATAAACTGAATAATTAGTGGGAATCAAAACTTATTTTACAACATTACTATTATTGTATATTTAATTTAAATCACATGGGAAGAGTATTTGTTATACGAGGCATGTTTTTTAAGTAAGTACCGTTTTGGAATTAAAAAAAGACGTGCAAAGATATCGCAATAATTTTATTTCTACATGAAAGCCTGTACCTTAATCTACTTTTCTACATAATTTCCGTGAATATTGAGGCACTTGTCATAACGTGGCACCAGTTTTTGAATACCCTCCTCATAAAATTCTGCCGCCTGACTTGTTAACCACTGTATCACAACTGTTTTGACTTCGTTATCGTCTTGAAGACGCTGACCACCCAGGTGTTTCTTCAAGTGCAGGAACAAATGGTAGTCACTGGGCGCCAGATCAGGGCTGTATGGAGGATGATCTAGAGTTTCCCATTTAAAAGATTTGATGAGATCTTTGGTCCGATTAGCCACATGTGGACGGGCATTGTCATGCAGCAAAACGATACCCTTACTCAACTTGCCACGTCTTTTGTTCTGGATTGCACGACGCAGATTGTTCAATGTCTCACAATAAGACGCTGCATTGATTGTCTCATTACGAGGCAGAAACTCCACTAGCAATACTCCTTTTTTGTCCCAAAAAACTGTGCACATGATTTTCCGGGCAGAAATTGTTTGCTTAAACTTCACTCTTTTGGGTGATGATGAATGTCGCCATTCCATGGATTGTTGTTTTGATTCTGGTGTGACGTAGGCCACCCATGTTTCGTCACCAGTAACAATTTGGTCTAAAAAATCTTCACCTTCATTGTGGTACCGCTCAAGGAAAGTCAATGCACTGCCTAAACGTTGGGTTTTGTGCAAATCCGTCAACATTTTTGGAACCCAACGTGAACACAATTTCCGGTAATTCAAGTTCTCGGTCACAATGCGATACAAAACACTACGAGAATATTGAGGAAACCAGTCGCACATTGATGAAATTGTAAAGCGTCTGTTTTCTCTCACCTTTTCTTCCACTTTCTGCACCAAATCTTCATTAAAGACCGAAGGACGCCCACTCCGTTCTTCATCATGCACATTTGTGCGGCCATCTTTAAATGCTCTCACCCATTTCCTTACCATTCCATCACTCATAATGTTTTGTCCGTAAACTTCACAGATCTCACAATGAATATCGATCGGTTTTACGCCTTTAGCACTAAGAAATCGTATAACAGCCCGTACTTCACAATCGGCGGGACTCACGATTGTCGGAGGCATCTTAAACACTCAGTAAACAACGTATACAATGAAGAATCAGACTGTAATGGCGTCAGTGCGTAGACAAGAGATGTAGGTAACCAGCGCGCATGCGCGGAGCGCCGACCGTAGCGCTGCGGCGGCGGAATCGCAAAACGGTACTTACATAAAAAACATGCCTCGTATTTTAATATCTTAAATTTTAAGGGATATACTTTCAAAGCCATGAGTAGCCAAGTGCTGATATTCAAACTGATTTTTAGTTGGAAAATTGTTAAACATTTTATTATCAAATTTCTTTATATGGTCCCTATGTGCATTCATTCTGAGATGTATAGTGTTGCTTGTTTGGCCAATATGAAATAAATTACAAATGGAACATGTTATTCTATACATGCAATTATATATATAATATAATTTTTGTTATCCCTTTCGATTTCAAAGCAGTTTATGATTTTATAATTATTTAAGTTTTTTAGAGAAATTATGTTTTTATTAAATTCAAAAATAGCATTCACATATAATGTTACAGTTAAGGCATTAGGATACACATAATGCCATGAAGTTATAATGTTTGTTTTCTTTTTGGTTTAGATTTCTATTTGCATTTAGTCTGTTTCCAATTTTATATTAAATGAATGTTTTCATAATTTATGTTTACACTTAGTTAAACATATTTAATTCACTGATTATCAAGTTGTAAATTAAAATGTTACAGAGGAAGATGCTTGCAAGCGTTGCTGTCGACCTACACAGAATTCAACATGCCGCCCAATTGAACCAACTGAAATTCTCAGAGATGGCACTCCTTGTATTCATGGATACTGTGAAAATGTATGCTTTCGACTTTTAGTTTCTAAAGATATTTTAGTTTTATTCTATGTATGTAAACATTTATTATGCATTACTTTATCATTTAGGTTGCATATGTAAGTATGATTGTGTGTGTGCAAAACTTGTTGCATGCAAAAACTTTGAATTCTACAGAACATTCAGTCAAAAGATAAATTTAGTTTTGAATTATGTGAAATTTTCAAATACACCCAATTGCACAAAATGTGACATTACTGTACATCATTTTGCACTTGATACATTGAAATTTGTATAGCAAATCTTAGTCATAAGTAAAATTCACCTATACTAAGGCAATATATATAATTATGCAGCAAATATACAATTACAGCAAAAGTATTATGGATTGATGGTAAACATTATGTACAGTTGGCAAATTTAAAACTTGGACAACTTTTCATAATGTTTACTTTAAATAAATATACATTTAATTTTTATAAAGTTTCATCTTCACATTTAACTCTTCCCTGGTTTGATCTTCTCAAATTACAACACACACTTTGATTGCAAATTCAGATTCCTCCTTGCTTTTTATAATTTATATAATTTAAAATTGGGGGGTGCAAAGCAGGGGTTGCGGAGTCTTAGCTTTCCCATTAGAAACCATTCCATTCCAGCATAAAATCAGATATGTTAAAACTGCATTGCTCATATTATAAATTTTTTATGTAAATAACATCTGTGCTTGCGGTATCTGTAGCGAAAATCAGAGCTTTATAAAAAATGTAAACAATTTTGACGCTTATACCTCTGAACCTAATAGATAAGGACTGTAAATAATTTTTCTTGTTTTGTCAGAAATATGGTTTAGATTATGAATATAGAAAAATGATTTCAACATATTACCTTTCAAAAACTAAAAGTGATGGTGGCCATGTTTTAACTGTTTTTGTTAATTTTTTGTCTTAATGTTTTATCATTAATTAGTATTAATTATTAATCCATTTTTTTAATACATACATATATATATATATATATATATATATATATATATATATATATATATATATATATATATATATATATATATATATATATATACATATATATATATACAAGGTAGGATCAAAAAGTTCGGAGACTGTGCTGATATCTCCAACCCTGATTGGAGGAGAGGGGAACTATTTTACCATGGCGTAGAGGCACATGTGATGCGAGATGTGAAAAGGAAAAAGCAGGTCCACAGTATAGAGTTTTTCCAGACAATGCATGTCAGTGAACTGTAGTCATTCGTAGTCATCAAAAATGGATATGATGTTTGAAGAACAACGTGTGAATATCAAATTTTGCCAACATTTGGGAAAATCACTGGCAGAAGCATTGCACATGTTGCAGCAGGTGTACAGTGAGAGGGCAATGCTTCATACTAAGGTGTTTTCATGGCACTCCCGATTCACGGCCAGCTGTGAATCCATAGAAGACAATCCACTGACTGGGCAGCTGTCAACATCAATTACGGAGGACAACATTCGAAAGTTGGTGGAAATTGTGCATGCTGACTGACGTCAAACCATCAATGTCATTGCTGAAAAAGCAGGAATTTCATACGAGAGCTGCCAAGCTATCCTGACAGACAAACTGAACAAGCATCGTGTATGTCAACACATTGTACCAAAAATGCTAACCGAAGATCAGTATGATGAGCACATGCGGATCTGTGAAGAACTGATTGACGTTGCTGACAAAGATCCAACATTCCTTTAAAAAATTATCACCGGTAATGAGACATGGTGTTTCTTGTATGACCCATAAAAACGAAACGGCAGTTCTCACAGTGGAAGTCACCATCGTCGCCGAAGTCAAAAAAGTTCTGTGTGGACCATTCAAAGGGGAAGGTAATTCTGGAGGGTTTTTTTACCAGAAGGGCTTGGCGCATTACGAATTCATACTGGAAGGGGCAACAGTGAACAAGGAGAGGTACACACAGATTCTGGCTCATCTCCGTATATCTCTGGCTCATCTCCGTATATATATATAATATCTTACAAAATCTTTTACACTTCCATTTTGCTTTTGTTTGATGTTAACTAAATTTTCCACTTTTTCTGCTATGTTTACCTTCGTAATAAAATGATCACTTAATGCTGTCATAATCTAAGCAAAACTTTTACTTGTATTTAACCTAGGGATTCCAGTAATCAATTGATTTGCTTCATTGGTTAATTTCAATTTAAGACATAACATTTTTTCAACTGGGGACCATCCTACATGCTCTGAGATCAATTCCAATCTGTTTAAGAATTGTTTCATTTCATCTTCCCCTTCCCCAGAATAATTTGAAATTGAGTCCCAATTATTCAAATTGTTAATATTAATTTTGTTTTCCATCGGGCTAACTGAGGAGGAACAGATGTGGGGAGAACTGGCAATGGACCTCCTAGAGGCCCTAGCTCTTCGATTTACCATGATAAGTCGAAATAAAATGCACACATAAAATAAGGTAAATTTGTTTCACTCTGAAATATTTTCAAAATGGGAGGTGACAGCACTCAATGTCAACCTGTTAGTTCAAGGTATTTTTGTTCACACATTTAGATATTATTTTGTTTAAGTGCATTCAACAGAGCTCTTTTCAACTGTAACTTTTTCAATATTCACTTTCTTATTGCAACTAAAATACTTATGATTTTAAAGCACAAAATATCAATACTAAATTCAAGCAATCACTAAAATAGTTATATCACACTGAATACTTTCAGAATTACCGCAAGAAAATCAAATACCCTATGTTTGTTTCCCACTTTGACAATACATAAATATAAGTATAGGAACTATTTTCACAATAACAATTTTCATCACAATAACCCGAGTAAAATTAAATTCAAATGTGAACTAAGTTATTAAAATTTGGGTCAATATCACAATTATTTTTTATTCCACCATTTAATGCCTTAAAGTTAAATATGCCTTTGAAATCAAAACATATGCCATGCATAATAATTCTCACCAAAATTTTTACTTAGAATTTTAAAATTTCAAATAAAAACAGCACTTGGGGAAGCAAAGGGAGCGGCACCACTTGTACCACCATCATCCCTCCTGTTTTACAAGTCAGTGCAGACATTCAGCAGCAAAGTAGAAGTACATGAGCAAGGCCAAGAAAACTCTTGTGATCGATAATCAAAATAATAGTGGAGTACAGGGTGTGAAAATATACAAACCTCAGGTCCGCTCTTCCCCGTCAGGAGGTGTAAAACCCTACAATTGCTGGAAACAAGAATTTAACATAGCAAAAGAAAAAGGAGGCATGGGACCACATAAACAAATACTCAAATTGGTGGAAATTAGAGAATCCTTTGTAATATTATATTAGTATAATCATTTAGTATCCATCAAATATCTTCACATATCTATTAAATCTCACATAAGGTCTCACAAAGTCAATATGAATTTACACATGCATTATAATCTCCAGAAAGATTTCAAATATTATATTCATGATGTTTAGATCTCTAAAATATGCTGTAAAGTTTTTTAAGAGTTTATTCCAGTTCAGAGACTAAAAGCTTTCACTATTATTTGAAACCCATCAGCTCTCTGGCAGAACTCCTAGTTACTTCTTTACTCGAGATCATGGTATGCATTAAAATTGTCATTAAGAGTACTTGCATATTTCTCTAGTTGAAAAAGGATATAATAATGTGAATGAAGAAGTGAGTGTTTCAATCAGGATTTGGTTGTACTCCATAACTGTTAGTTTCCACACTCTACAACCCTGGGAGCGGCACTTAGAGGATTATTTTTAATGTTTCCATTACTAAGTTGCAGATTTATTTTTTTTTAGACTTCATCCGCTCTTTTGCAGGTTCTCTTTTATGTTTTAGATCTGCAAAAATTCGACCGGAGAGTCCTTTTGGAACCAAATATCAAGACAGGTCATTTTACAGAAATTCTGCCTGTTTCAGCCACAGTTTCCGATCTCTGCTAAGTCTATTGTCCGAAAAAGATCTCAAAAAATGTGTCAGTCACCAGATCAGCACGTCATTATGTGTATACACACTTACTTCAAAAATCTCCAATCAGTGTACTTAATATTGAATGATAAAAATTCAATCAAAACTTTCGGCAAGCACATCTTGGCGTCCATCTCCGAAATTAAATGTGAAGGAGAAAAATATTTGCATTTCCACTGATATATAAACTATACTTAAAAAAGTGTGATTTTACTCACGAAAGAAGCATTTAAATTCGTATACACATAATGAATATATAACAATTGAAAAATATAAATAAATCGCAGTTCATAAAAAATAGCATTCTTACAATATATGTATATATATATATTTTCTTAATTTCTTGTAGTTTTCAAGTAATCATCTTGTCAAATTGAAGATTAAAAATTTTCTGTTTTTCTAGATTGTAATACTTAAAAAGCTAAAAGTGTCTCAAAAGCTAAAAGTGATAACTATGAACAATAAGCAAGAATTTATATCTTTTTGAAAACCCTACAAGTGTATATAATTGGATTTTGGATTAGGCTCTTAGTTTTCAAAGTATAGTAGTTATAATTTTGATATTTTAATATTTTGACCCGAGTTTTCCAATGATTTAGAGAGATGTGATATTTAGAATGTTATGAGTGTTGCAGCTCAATGTGTTTACTTACTCCTTAGTTAAATATTGATGCACAAGGCCAGGATATTTTGTTTGTTGTTGATTTTTATTGAAGGGGCTTATTTAGCTTATGCAGTGAATCAAAGAAGTTTATATAGGGTAAATCAAAAGTGCATAATTGAATCATATTATACTCACACAAAAGTAAAAGGCGTATTTGAGGCAAATCAAAAGAGCTTATATATGGCATATCAAAAGAACTTATTTAGGACATGTCAAAAGAACCTATTTAGTATATCAAAAGACCTTATTTAAAGAGTATCATAAGAGCTTATTCATGGCTTATCAAATGAGCTTATTTAGGACATTTCAAAAGAACTTATTTAGTGTGTATCAAAAGAGCTTATTTAGAGTATATCAAAAGAGCTTATACACCCATTCTGAGAGCAAATGTGTATTTAGGGCATAATATGCAGTCATATTAAGGTGTAGCATTTGATGTGCCAAGTGTGATCAAGGTGTATTACATACCTGAGAAGTGGTCTAATATATGACTACATAGGTGCTTATTTAGGGGGAGCATATGCTTGAATGTATTTTGTAATTTAAGCATGTGCTTGTGCAATGGGTGACTAAGCTTCTCAAGATACTTAATAAATGAATTCAACTTATTGCTCTAAATCCCAGTCAATGCCCTGTGCATTTTCTAGTATTTTGTAAGTTTAATTTATATACTGCCAAGCAAGTTAGTAAAATAATATAATATATTGACATGCTACGGTCAGAATGTCGAGATGAAATCAGGGTTAAAACTAAAAGTGCTGTTTAGCTATAAACAGTTAGCAAGTAATTTGTGGTGCTTTGAAAGCCTGTAAACGAAACAAATAAGTCTGAAAAAATTGAATAAACTTATTGAACTTTACTGGAGTTTTTTTTTTTACAGAATGCTAATTATGCAAAACCAGTCCATCTCCATCGGATTGGAGCTACCACTGATTTTTTTTTACTGTAAAACATTCTAAACAGGCCGACATCTCCATATAATATCAATATTTATAAACAAGAGTTATGGGGCCATAGCTTTTCCATTGGAGACCAATTCTATTCTAGCATTGAAATCAAATGTATTTAAACACTTATCTGCATAGCTCATATTATAATTTTTTCACTGTAAAACCTTCTAAGCTGTAATAGTAAATTAGTCTCAATGGCCAAGGCAACATATTTTATAAGTTTGTAAAAAGTTGACAATTGGGATTTTATGGCAGTCTTGTGGCGATTGTGTTGCGAAGTGTGGCTGATTTTTTGATACGATGTAAACTATAGAATAAAGTTGCTGTTTCAAGGTTCTACATTATTATCGTGAGTACTTATTATTAGTTTTAAGTCAATATCAGTAGTTGGATAGTTAAATGATATTCGAGTGTAATTTTTTTATAAAAGTGTATTTTGAAATATCATTTTTATCCCAAGCCCACAAAGAAGAATTGTGCAATATTGAAGAACTTCCCGAAAGTAAAACTGATGGGTTAAAAATTCCTGCACTCAAGAAATTGATTTTAAATAATGAACATTGTGAAGAAGATAGGGCATGTTAGAAAATTTGAGCGATGATCGAGAAAAGGAAGCTAAAATACAACATTGAATTAGAACTTAAAAAACTTGATATATTAGCAAATACTTCTAATTTTGAAACAGGAGTATGAAATAAAAATTTCCCAAGCCGTTAATTGATTGGAAATCACAGATTCATAAGTTTGATTCAAGAAGTGAAGTTATTTAGTCCATTTTTAATGGGTGATGAAATGAGTGCAGATGCCGAATTCATTATGGGTAACCTGTTTAGTTAATCAGTTCCCTGGTGAAAACATAGAGATGATTATGAGGGAACCAGAAGAAAAGGCAGAACAATATGATTATGTTAAAATATTACTACTCAAAAGGTACAGATCAAGTCCAGAGAAATTAAGACAACTGTTTTATTCTCATTTAAAAATAGGAGACAAATCTTGGAGGGAATTTTATCATGAATTAGAGGTATATTTTAGTAGATGGATTGCAGGTTTGGAAGTAAATACATTTGACAAAATTGAATTTGCCTATTTTATTGGCTGAGAAAATAGACGAATACATAGATATGAACATTTAAAAACATCTGAAATATATTAAAAATACATTTAAAAAGAAAACTGGATTTGGATCATTTAAAGAAAGAGAAAATAAGCAATGAGTTACAAGAGGAAATTTTATTAAAAATAAACAGGATACAAATTAAAAAAATGTTGATCAAAGTAAATCTTCCAGCCACTATATGTGTTATAACTTTCATGAAGAAAGTCATTTCGCTCGAGATTGTACATAAGATTAAAATTTTGCACTTCATGCAAGAAATAATGACATGGTACAAAAGAATATCCACAGAAATCTCATCCATTAGTTAATACAACTACATCACTTAAATAATTACATGATTACAACTACAAGCAAAGTTATTCATGTCAGCGGAACCAATATAGATGCCCTTATAGACACTGCTGCGGATGTTTCAATGATGAAACACAACTTTGCTGAGAAAATGAATATTAGTTTCCGTAATGATAAAATCCCATTGATCCACGGTATTAGAGAATTGCAAGAATCATTTGGTAGAGCTACCGCAAGTGTACAATTAAAATATACAGTTTTACGTGGTGTCGGATGGTACATTTGAGGATCCTAATATTTGAATTGGAAACAATGTTATTGATTCGCCTGACATAATAATAGTTAGAAAACAAGGAAAGTCAAAATTGGTACATGTAGATGAATTTGATTTTTTGCATGATTTTCAATTAGATTAAGTACCTCGATTTGTAGTTCTTAAAATGTGTGAACCAATTTTCATTATACCTTATACAGTCAATTAGTAACTTTGATCACCAAGGATGAACTTCAAAATGGTTTAATTTCTTGTAACAGTTTTGATGATAAGCAGCATGATGTGCATTTGGTCAGAGGAAGATCACAAGTACTGATTGTTAACTCCAGTAGTGAAAATTTATGATTGAAAAGGTATCAAGTCGTTATAAGAAGCAGGTAGCCATTTGATTGCTTACATGATATAAATATTCATCTTGATACTGAAAACACAGGGCCAAAAATTTTTACGTTTAAAGTTCAAAATAGAGAACCTATTCAATATGATCAAATAAATGTTAGTCCTATTATCACCCGAGATCAACATCAATAATTATGTAACTTACTGAATTAATTTCTATTATGTATTGCTATAAAACCAAATGAACTGGGATGTATTAATACTGCGACTATGAATATAGTTGAAATGCCAGGAAGTAAACCAGTTGCGCATTCGCCATATTGTACTTCACACCATGAAAGAAAAATTTTGAAGGAAATTGTTCTAGAACTGAAAAAAAAGGGAATAATAAGAGATAGTACATTAGAATATCGTAGTCCTGTACTTCTTGTTCCAAAGAAAACTGGGGAATATCGAATGGTTATAGATTACTGACATTTGAACAATCAGACTATTAAGGATAAGTTTCCCTGGCCCTGCACCTCGACTAAGCCAGTGAACTTCTGTAAAATATAGAATATCTGCATGTTTCTTATTCAAGATCTTTTAAAAATTGTATGTATATTTAAAAAGTGTATGTCACACGGGTGGAATGTGCATGTATGGCATGTGAATGAATGAGACAGCACTACGAGTGTAATAATTGCACCTCTCATATATCGGTGCTCGTACGACATTTGAAAAATGTTTTATGGTGGTGATAGTGCCCTGCCAAGATATGGCCAAGTCTACTACATGGATAAAGCAATCAAAAGACGAGATTCTTATGTCAAACTATCAAAGCAGATATACTGCATTATAATATTATTATACGCTTACTTAATTTAAAAAGAATATGTACTTGTGACAGAGATACATGTGTGTTCAATAGGCATCTATAATCTGTATCTATGTGTTAAATGTATAGAAAAACTATTCATGAAATTTGAATATTACTAATTGAGGTCATGAGCCACTCATGGCCTGCGTCGCATTTGATGTGCCTGATTTAATGATTCCATTTATTACTATTTAACTTTTAATAAAGCACACTTTTCAAAGCTGTCTGATAGTATCACTTCTCTCGAAAAAAGAAATGAAATGTTAGTGAATGCCTTGAAGATATTAAATGATGTAGATAGTGAAATTGAATCTGTTCTCAGACGAAAGGGTCACATAATGAATGAAAAATACATGTGAGTTCCTACTGTCTGGGTCTACTATCCAAATTCCTACTGTCCAAATAATGACTCAGAAAAAATAAAAAGACTTTGCTAAAATAGTCAAAGGTGATACTAATAAATTGAAATAGATCCTTATAAATGTCATAAATTTTAAATATGCTCCTATTACCCTTGTAGAAATCAAAAGATCATTTTCGATTCTAAAACACAGTCTAAGTGACAGAAAGCAAAGGACACTGGAACTTTCGACAATTTTTCAAAAAATCTAGTAATTATGTTTAACAATGAAAATAAGTATGTGATCTGATAAATAATTTTGTACAATTAGCTAAATATCTCTATATAATTTGAATTTTATCAAACACTATGCACCTAATAAATGCTTATTTGTTTGCCTATCTTTATATATTTTACTTCTGGGCTTTATATATAAAGGCTTAATATCTGAGTGGCTGAAACATACCATTAAGTAGTAAAAGCTTTCACATATTTTAAATGAAGTATGCCTTATCTAATATTATCAAAATTTCAGATGAAAAATTCAGGGAATTTGGAAGAATGAAATATTCCATGCTCTTCCCCTCACTTCATTTCTACTTTCATATACTATGTGATATAGTATAGAGAAGTATTGTTTTCACCAAAATTTTTGAATTTGAGGTTTTGATGCTAATATATGTTTTAAGACCTCCTAAACACGTTTTGACTATTTTTGGAGTGATGTCCATCTGTCTGTTTGATATCTGTGGTCGATTTCTTATGTACATGATAGCAGCCACAAATATTATTGGATTTTCATGAAACTTTATATCTGGCTTTGTTATCAAAAATCTAGAACTAGATAGAATTTTGTTTTAATTTGAGTGAAAACTTCGAAATTTTATATTTTTTTAGCATGGCACCATAAGACAAAATTTTACATAATCATTCATAAAAGAGTTTATTTATTACTCAATAATCACAAGACTTAATAGTTCCTATCATTGTTGTGAAAAGTAGCCACAATACAATTTTTATTGTTCACTAGCAGCATATCCGTTCTTCGTACGGAGTATATAATATAGAGAAACTTATAATTCGCAATCATGTACAAATTCTGTTAAAATATTAAATTTATTGCTCCTAAGGAGAAGTTTAAGAATATCTGTTCTCACTATGCAAAATTATCTTCATGGGCAGATCTGAAGAATAAAACATCCTGGCCCCTTTTGTTGTCCCAAATTTACAAAAAAAAAGGACTTGTATCAGTATATGCAACCCCGTACTACTTATATTGTCGCAGATTAAAAAATATGCCAGTGTGTTAGTAGAAGATTACCCGTATTACAATATGAGTCTCAAAAATATTTGCCAAAATAAAAAAGATGACATAATAAATTGAAAATATCAATAATCTCCGTACTCTTTATACCAGAAGGTCATAATTGATTCTATGATTCCAATATATGCAAATCAAAACATATGGCAATATATCTGTACTACTTATATTCTCGTAGATTAGAAGATATACCTGTGTATTTGTAGAAGATTGCTCGTACAATGTACAATATATGAGTTTAAACAATTTTTGTTGTAATAAAACAATTGCATAATAACTTGAAAATATCAATAATCCCTGAATCAATAATCCCCGAAAATATCAATAATAATAACGTTTAAACCTGAAGACCGTAATTGATATTATCTAGTCAAAAATGCTATATGAAAAATCAAATCGTTTTTTTCTACAATATATTTTTATATCCATTTATTTATTATTCAAATCGAAAAAATTAAATTAAAATTAACAGACAGATTTAATTTAATGGCGTTTCTGAGCAACATGATATAAGATAGAATCTTCCTCATAAACTACGAAATTAAATAACCATTTTGATTTCTTTATACTTTTCATTGTTCAGTAAAAGCTTGTGAAATATAAACCATGGAGATAGATTTCCCATTTAAATCATGTTTCAAAGTGACTAATTGGCTCAAAAAATGTCCCATCAAACTCAGATATAGAGTTTTAATTCACTTTCAAACGATTTTCAAGCTTTTCATTTGGATAAACCACAGAGTTAGAGAGTAGAACTCCTAGGAAAAAGTTTTGTTTTCCATTAATATCTCGACAACCCCTGGTCATAGATACTCGAAAGTTGTGCTAAATTTATGGGGGGCTATTTCAAGGCTATCCACAAAATTTCATCAAATTCGGTTCAGCAGTTCTTCCATGATAATGAGACAAACGAAAATTTCGTTTTTTACTAATATGTCGAGAACCACTGATCGTAGAAACTCCAAACATGAACTAAATTTTAAGTGGGACTATTTCCAGCGTACTCACAAAATTTCATCAAATTCGGTTCAGCCGTTCTCCCATGATGATGGGACAAACAGACAGACAGACATATTTTCAATTTTATTTATATAAAGGACATCATTAGCCCCCTTAGGGGGGAAGTTCCCCTTCACCCCCATCCCCTAGGGATACATTGTCAAATATGATATCAATTAAAATATATTTACAAGCCCTTTAAAGTAAAGGCTAACATGGTATAGTTGTAATCATTTGGACCCACAATACCAATTTTTCAAATTTTTTCTTGTAAAATTTGAAAAAAAAAAATAATTCTGATATGAGAAAGTTGAATTGAGCCACACTCCAGTTAATTTTTTCAGGTGATATCACTGTGAAAAACTGATCATTGGAACTGATCATTTCTAAAACATAAAAATGCATTAGTTTGTACCTTTTTAACACATGCTTATCTTTTTCATTTTTTCAAAATACAAAAAATATAACTAATGCACTGATAAGACTCTTATTGGGAAACATTGAACTGGTGTATGCCTTTAATTGTATAACTGCAGTGAACCTTTTAAGTTTTAGAAATTTGCTTTTATTCAACATTTATATTTATATTTAATAGAGACAGTGCAGTTAAAATTTAAATTACATTTTTTAGTTCTATATTTTATATTTTTCTTTAATAGGGAGAGTGCAAGAAAACTGTCCAGGATATTGTTGAAAGATTTTGGGACATTATTGAAGATATTAATATAAACACAGTCAGTAAGTAAACCTCATAATTTTTATATAACGAAGTTAACAAATAAACTTTTTTTTCATCTAATAGTATTCACAAGTTTTTTTAATGCATCATCTTCTCTTCAATTTACTGATAACATATGGCTCTTACTAAATCAATACATATACAGTAATGGAACAATTATCCAGAAAACTGGAAAAAAATTGTGTGTATGTTTTCAATAGAAGTTGCTAATTTCCATTAATATAAATAAAATACTCCTTTTCTTTTAAATGTATATTCTGGTTTTGTGATATAAAACAAATACAGAACAACCTCGAAAAACTCTTTAGCTATTTTAACTGTTGGACTGCCAAAGTCGCGGATTTAAAACAACAGGGTAAGATTATTTATATTGAATTATTTTTTATAAACAAATATCATTTCCTGTATATAAGTTGGCTTTCTGAGCCCCCACAATGATATGAAAATTTAGGAGTCAATGTTTACACCATATATAAAAATGAACACTGCAAAGTATGGAACAAACGTAAATACTAGGTGGAAAGGAGGTGTAATTTGACTACTTGAAATTCACATTGGTGAACCTCTTCAATGGTGCATATGTTTGTTGCATGATAATAAATTGCTGTTGAGACACTTATTACAGAAACTGGATGGTCACACTAAAGAACCTTATTCTTACTCGGGACCAATTGGTTCACTCCTAAGTAATTGTGAATGCCAGTTGTACCATTTAATAAAATTGATATCAAGTTACCATATGTTGATTATAAAGAATTAAGCACTGATCAACAATACCTATATATGATATGCTGTGTTATCAGCGATGGTTTATGTACTAAAAATCTAGCGAACAGAAGTCCAGGAAAAATGGATCATACTAGGTGGTTAACCACTGCCAATAGAGTGCTACTATTATATATCTTACCATAGAATCCCTCTGAAAATTTGTGTATACTTGCTAAATTTGTGGTAAAAGTATGAAAATGCTTACTTTGCTCATCCTGAGAACATTTTATTGGTAATGATTTCAGATTCATGAAAACACATAAGAGAATTAGGCATACATAAAATACTTTGTGCAAGAACCAAGTAAACAGATAGAGTTTGTCCCTTTAAATTGACAATTCTTAATGTCAATGCTAATGATTACGTTGACCTAATGGATTGGAAAAGTTGCTCAGCAACCGAGCCACCTATTTACAGCTAACATAGCAGATGACAAGTTTTGCAAAATTCTTAAAAAGATTTGCCTGTAATAACCTTTGGAAAACTTCCATGCCACACACAAGCTGTAATTAAACTAATAACAGAGACGTGATCTAAAGTATGTGAAGATACATCCAGGCATGGTTATATTTATGCAAAGATAGAAGCAACAAAGAACTTATCGTTATTTGAATATAAGGGACAATACTTTTCTAAAATATAAGAAAAAAATCATGAAAATTGATGCAATTCAATTTTTATGTAGAACTGCAAATATTATTCATCTTATACTGTAAGTTATTTGTTGTAATACTTATCATACTTTATCTTTTCTAAATTAAAAATGTATTATAAATTACAAATACATGTTTAACTAATTTTACTAAAAAAATATTTATTGCATATTTAAAATAAGAACAAAACACTGGTATAGAAACATGTATCACACATTGTAAAGAAAAAGTTGAATTTTGCTTCAAAATTTCAAAAAATGCAGATTTTTGACATTTTTGTGTTTTATAGAAAAACTATGGTTCATAGGTCAACTCTGTATATGAATTTATATTCAGCACTAGGAAACACAGAAAAATTATGTACAATATATGAAGGAAAACATGTCATCTAACAAAATTACAGTTCTTTAGCAAGTTTTCAAATTTTTAAGGCCAAAGCACTTAGGATTAATTTTGAGATAATTCTTTGAAATTTTCTGTGGGTAATATTAATTATATTACACAACTTTTCGTCTGTATGGCAGGCTTAATTTTGAAAAAGAAATTTAGGCCATTTTGGGCCCATCCTGCTATACATATTGGGTGTCTGTGGCACATCCATTAAAACCCTTAATAATGGTAGGAACTGTGACAATGTTTTTTTTTTCTCAAAAACAAGACTTATTTTGTCACAAGAAGTATCAAGAAATCATAATTTCATATTTTCCTAGTAAAATATCATGGCATCCAGAGCCAAACTTGACTAACCCTCTCTGTCAAAATTGATAGCTATTTGATATATATATATATATATATATATATATTTGATATATATATATATATATATATATATATATATATATATATTTGATATATATATATATATATATATATATATATATATATATATTTGATATATATATATATATATATATATATATATATACAGTCAAACCTCGATATGTCGAATTTGAAGGGAGTAGAAAAAAATTCGAGATATCGAAAATTTGAAAAATTTTAAGGAATTCATAAAAGAATATATACATACTAGTCCTATACTTTACATATTTTTAAAAAAATCACTTACTTTATCTTGCACACAGACAATTAGGTATTACCCAAGAAAATGCTGACAACAAATAAAGCTGAGCTTGAAATGATTGGATACACATTTAATTTAATACTATGTACTTACATACATTATTAAAATTTAATCTTGCATTTCTTTACTTTGCAAAATAGTCATCTATGACAGTTTGGTTACAGGTACTGAATCCTTCAATATCTATCACATTTTCCAAATGCGCTAAGCGGATCTAAATGAGCTTAATTTTGTGGCGATAGTTTACTTTAAAACTCTGAATAATACCTTGGTCCAAAGGCTGTAACTTAGAAGTTGTGTTTGGTGGCATGAAATGAATTTTCACGGATATTAATTTCGGCCCGTTATTATGCTCTGTACAGTTGTCCAAGAAGAGAACAAATATTGCATTTTGCACTGTACATTTTTCTGTCTAGTTCCTTCAACCAATTAGTGAAAATTTCGGCAGTCATCCAAGCCTTTTAGTTCACAAAATAAGTCATTGGAAAAGATTTCATTCCTGAAAAACATCAGGGTTTAGCAGATTTACCTATCATAAGAGGTTTGAGCCTTTCTGAACCATCCATATTAGTGCAAAATAGCACAGTTAATCTTTCTTTGCTCCTTTTCCCGACATGACATGCTTCACCTTTAATGACCACAGTTTTATCAGGTATACACTTAAAAAATAGTCCTGTTTCATCTGCATTAAACACATTTTTTGCATCGTATTTTTCCAAATGAAAAGATGAAAATGGTAAGATTATCCAAGTGGTAAGATGAAAAAATTCGAGATATCGAGAGTTTGATTAGAAAAACTTCGAGTTAAAGTGTTTGTTTTACATTAGTTAACTGTATATATATATATATATATATATATATATATATATATATATATATATATTATATGTATATATATATATTATATGTATATATATATATATATATATATATATATATATATATATATATTATATGTATATATATATATATATATATATATATATATATATATATATTATATATATGCAGTGCAACTTGGATAATTCAAAGCTGAAGGGACCACTAAAAAAATTCGAATTATCCAAAGCTTTGATTTAAAAAAATTTCATCTTTTAACTTTAGTTTCAGGTCCACTGAATGCTTGAAAAGGTTATTCTGTCAATAAGTAAATATTTATTGAGAAATATCATGATATGAAGGACTTAAACACTATATGTATGTAAACAAAATAAGATTTACGTAAGCTACATACATATACGTATTACATTCAATACAGAAAATTATAGTTTTAGATAAAATTGTGCAATTTCTGATTGTTTTGTAGAGTTTAGTCATTTAAGGTTATCAAAATCATCAAGCATGTTTAGTGAACGGAAAACAGCTTCACTAACATTTGTTTGTCCTTCAATGTACCGACAAAATTCGCCTAGATGAAAAAAGCTCCTCCGATGATGTAGGGATTGGTGTATCTTCTTCTTCCTCCTGTATATCATCCTCGATATCGTACTCCGCTGCACTCATCTTATTTAACACTTCTGATAAAATGTCTTGATCTGACATTTCTCCACAAACTTCCACGTTTTCATCCAAATTGACGTATTCTTCGAATGTCACGCCCATATTTTTACCCCATGCATCCGGTGGGGAGACATTTTCTTCTATGAACTCAGCTGGGTCAGTTTTATTGGTAAATCCTGCCTTTCGAAAACAATTTGCTATTGTTGTTTCCGTTACTTGAGACCATGCATTGTGACACAATCGTGCTGCACAAAGGACACTTATTACTGTTTTTTTGTTTTTGTCCTTGAAAGAATCTATCAAGAGGTTTCGAACGAAAAGGCATCTGTAAAAATGCTTAAGATTTTTTATGATGCCCTGTGCCATCGGTTGCACAACTGAAGTCATATTTGGTGGGGGAAAGTAACCTTTACATTGTCCATATGTGGAATAGAGTTATGCGCAGTGCAATTGTCAATAAACAAGAGAATTTTCCTGTTCTTTTGTCGATACTTTTTATCAGGTTTCAGCAGCCAATCTTTAAAAATTTCTGCAGTCATCCAAGCTTTTTTAATTGATCTATACTCTACTGGTTTTGATTTGACATTTTTGAAACATCTTGAATTAGCAGATTTGCCTATCATGAGCAAAGGCAGCTTTTCACTGCCATCTATGTTAGCCCCAACCAATAAAGTGACTTGTTCTTTACTGTTCTTTCCCCCACTGCAACGCTCTCCCTTAAAAGCTAATGTCTTGTCTGGAGCACATTTGAAAAACAACCCAGTTTTATCAACGTTGAAAATGTCTTTAGCCGGTGTTCTCTCAATCATTTGTAAAACATCGTCTTTCCAAACAGTTGCTGCTTCTTGATTCACACTTCCACATTCACCACACATACGCCTAAAGGAGATTCCATTTCTTTCCTTAAATCCATCCAACCAACCAGTGCTAGCCTTGAAATCACTTTTTCCGAAGCCGGCAGAAAATTCTTCCACTTTTGTTTTTTGTCCCGTGCATGTTTAAACCACTTCATGCACTCGTTGACTTCAGGATTATCCGGTTCTTTAGCTCTTTTGCGATCCATTTCCACGTGTAGCAGCAGCGTTACTCAGAATTTTGTCCTTATTTTTAAAAAAAGTAGACAAAGCATTCGGCCCTATCCAGTACTCATTGGCGATTTGGCATTTCCTCTTCACACCCTTTTCCCCATTGCGAATGACGGCTACCTTTTCAGCAAACGTTAAATTCTTGTATTGAATGCGTGGTTTACTCAAAGACATCGTGAATATTCACTAGCAAAACTCTTACAACACTACAGACACACTGGCAGTAGGAAGCTCAAATAACGTCTGAAGCCGGTTGAACCAACTCCCTCTGTAGGTTGAACCCTCGAACCTGTCGAACAGGTAACGGGAAGGGGGTTTCAGCTGTCACGTGTCAAACAGGTGGGGGTATTCCTGCGATGATTTTTTAATGATGAAAGGCCAAAAAGTTATTATGGTTTGAAAGTTTTTATAAAAAACTTTGGATTAAGGAAGTTGAACTTCAAATTATCCACGATTTTTTAGCATTGATTTAATACAAAGTTCAAGGGACCAAGAGAAATCTTCGAATTAATGACGATTTCGAATTACAGACGTTCGTTTTATCCAAGTTGCACTGTGTATATATAGTATACAGGGTGTCCCAAAAAGATTGAAACGTGCTTTAATTCTTTACCTTTTGAAGTTAAGTGGGCAATGTAAATTGCAAAAACGTTGAAAGTAAGGTAGGAAATAAGACTACGTTAATAAAATAGTCAGTCCTCCCATTAATTTTCAAAAAGTTACAATTTTTTAATTTTTATACGACCCCTTAGACAAATTTGGTCAATCAGAAATTTTTTATTTTTAATGCAACAAAATCATTACAAGAAACCATATATCTGTATCTTTAAAATTGAACGAGTTATATTTAATTGGAAATTGAGCATTGTGAATGGGAACCATATATCAAATTAGAGATGTAAATTTGTGACATATCACAAAAAAGATAAAACTGGATGATAATACATAGGAGACATTTTTGCGAATTCCGCATAGACTCACTATGCAATCACGGATTTATTTAGATGCATTTATGATAAAAAATGTTGACACATATTAATGTATTTTTGATCTAAACAATTTCCATTGTCCATTTGTGTATGATCCCTATTTTTACTGATGAAACAACCTTTTACATGGTACGGAAAAGTGGCATAAGTCAGATTTTTTCCTTTATCATAATTCAGTTGATTTTAAAGATACAGATATGAGGTTTTTTAATGATCTTGTTGCATTAAAAATAAAAATTTTCTGATTGACCAAATTTGTCTAAGGGGGTCGTATAAAAATTTAAAAAGTGTAACTTTTTGAAAATTAATGGGAGGACTATTTCATTAACGTAATCGTATTTTCTACCTTACTTTCAACATTTTTGCAATTTACATTGCCCACTTATCTCCAACAGGTAAAGAATTAAAGAGTTCTTCAATCTTTTGGGGACACCCTGTATATCTTCTATGAATCACTTGTTTAGTAGGAATTTTCATCTGTGCTTCATGTTCATATTCTGTTGTCCTTATATGGGTAATTGTCCTGTCTCTTATTCTAACTCACTGGACGACGGGTCTGGGAAGGTCACTGTAGCCGTTTGTTCTACCTCCCTGATATATTTTGTCATCTTCTTCCCAGTGTTTTTCGACTTTTTTCATTCTGTTGCGGCTTATCGCACTTACACGTGAATGATGATTCCTGCCTCATGATAGTACTTGATTTCCTAATTTTTCATTTTTTCAATCCTTCCTCTTTTAGTGCCTATAGTCTGAGTTTTGGAATGTATAGTAACTTACTATTGCCAAATCTGAAACAGGCATTTGTTTGGGTTAATTAGAATGAGATGCTCAGACTTGAAGAGGAATTTAATTCTGGTTAATCTTCGAAATTGGGCCGGTGCTGTTCATTCCTATTATCGGCATTGTGACCGTGGTTTGACTGCTTTGGTGATTTTAATATTTCATTATTACTTGGAATTGGTTATTATTATTATTATATTTTTGTAATATATATATATATTACACGTGGCCCTTTTTCCTGTTTTATATATACGGGGCGTCCCAAAAAGATTGAAACAAACTTTAATTCTTTACCTGTTGGAGATAAGTGGGCAATGTAAATTGCAAAAATGTTGTAAGTAAGGTTGGAAATAAGACTACATTAATGAAATAGTCCTCCCATTAATTTTCAAAAAGTTATACTTTTTTAATTTTTATGCGACCCCCTTAGACAAATTTGGTCAATCAGAAAATTTTTATTTTTAATGCAACAAGATCATTAAAAAACCTCATATCTGTATCTTTAAAATCAACTGAATTATGATAAAGGAAAAAAGCTGACTTATGCCACTTTTCCGTACCATGTTAAACGCTGTTTCATCTGTGAAAATAGGGATCATAAGCAAATTGGTGTTGGAAATTGTTTAGATCAAAAATACATTAATATGTGTCAAAATTTTTTATCACAAATGCATCTAAATAAAGCATTACACAGACAGAGATCATATAAAGCAATGGTACTCACTATGTGTTTGGGGTTCTCCTATGTATTATCATCCAGTTTTATCTTTGTTGTGATATGTCACAAATTTTCATTTCTAATTGATATATGGTCCCCATTCACAATTTTCAATTAAATATAACTCACTCAATTTTAAAGATACAGATATGTGGGTTTTTTTAATGATCTTGTTGCATCAAAAGTAAAAATTTTCTGATTGACCAAATTTGTCTAAGGGGGTCGTATAAAAATTTAAAAAGTATAACTTTTTGAAAATTAATAGGAGGAATATTTCATTAACGTAGTCTTATTTCCTATCTTACTTTCAACATTTTTGTAATTTACATTGTCCATTTATCTCCAACAGGTACAGAATTAAAACACATTTCAATCTTTTTGCGACACTCTATATAACAGAATCTTATATAGATATATACAAAGAGTCGAGGCACATTATTATGACCACCTCCTACCTCTGATGTCAAAGATGCATAGCCAGTGAGCAAATCCACCTATCAAGGTCAAACTTCTAAGCTATATAAAGTGGTATGTCGGCAACTTGCCAGGATAACAACCATGGCTGTCATGGGTAAACAATGTGATTTAACAGACATAGAAAAGGCATGATCATTAGCCATTAGGCCAAATACGGCAGCACATCGGAAGCGGTCGAGTTTGTGAACTGTTCACGGGCTAGTGTGGGTAACATACACCATGAGTGGAAGATAGTAACAATTTTGAAGACTCAGCATGGTAACTGTGGAGCACCACGAGCCATCAGTGTGAAAGGTGAATGTCGCCTGCTCAGGTTGGTGCGGGCTGATTGTCATGCTACTGTGGAGCAACTCATCATACAAACAAACCATTGGGCTTCTAGATGTGTGTCCAAAATAACTGTGCAGCAAACCCTATTGCGAATGAGACTCCAGAGCAGACAGTTGGTGACTGCACCTATGCTCATGAAGGTTCATCGCCAACAATGGCATAAATTTGCACAGGAGTACCAAAATTGAACTTGTACTGACTGTTAAAGGGTTATCTTCTCTGATGAGTTATGTTTTCAGCTCCAACAAACGGGTGGACATTGGCACGTGAGGCATGAAACTGGTGAGAACAAGTCCCAAGCAACTATTTTTGGATGTAAACAAGCTAATGGCAGTAGCATTATGTATCTGGGGAATGATTTCTTAGTCTGCTCTGGGTCCATTGATTCCTGTAGAATGCACTCTCGACAGATTTGGGTATCTCTCCATCATTGCTGATCAAGTACACATGTTTATGTTGATTGTCTTCCCTATGGCCAATGGGATCTTTCAACAGCACAATGCGACGTGTCATACCAACAAAATTGTTTATGAGTGGTTCAAAGAGCATGACCAACAATTCCAGTTACTTCTCTGGCCTCTGAATTCCCAAGATCTTAACCTGATTGAGCACATTTAGGACTACCTCAATCGACATGTTTGACTACTTTATCCACCATCACACACCTGTGTTGGGAAGAAAAGATGCTGCTGTTTTTCTAAAAGTTCCTAAAAACATTCTAAGTACCTAAAACATCTGAAATGTTCATAAAATTTGAAACTTTTTAAGTACCTGAAAAGTTTGCAACGTTCTAAATACCTAAAGATCTGAAATGACCTGAAATTGTGCCGGTAAAGGTGCCATGTGACCAGTTACCCTAAGTGTATAAAAATATGCTAACCTGTAAAACATTGAAATGGAACATTCTAAAATTAAAACATATTAAAAGAAAAGGACACAAAATTTAAGTTTTCAAAAGTCTATCATTTATTTAAAATTTTAACTTCACTTAAAAAGAACTTTTAAAACATTTTACAACTTTTTAACATCTCATCAAACAATTAAACAAGATAAATAAATAAAATAGTGATCGAATGTATAGTGGAGTACAAAACATTAGTAAATTAAATTTGAAGTTAACTAATGATAATAATTATTCTATATTAAAATTATAGAATAATTTGCCAAACAAGAATTTGAAATAAAAAGGAACATCAATTAGCCAAAAATGAAATTCAAAACATAATTAACATCCTAACTAAAAGTTAAAAACCTAATTACAAATAAGAATTCTAATTACTTTTTAAAACCCAAAGAAACCCAGGTTCAGGAACACTTAGATTTTATAAATCATGGGGTCTTACTCCTTACCCAATTAGAATAAAAATATATTTTAACTATTGAGGAATAGAATTAAAAATGATTTCACCAAAGGCTCCAAGATAAGCTGCAGAGATCTATGGGAGAAGACTTCACAGGAAAAAGTCAAAGTTCTTAGTGACCACCTCTTGAAAGGCAAAACATGGCATAAGAGGGTTATGTCCATCAGAAGTCAGGAAAACAATCTCCGCCAGATCCAATTCTCAAAAGGATGCTCAAAATAATCAAGACACAAACGATTCATTTCTCCTAAGTGCCATGGTCTTCTGGCATCAGAATAAAACTCTAGGCATATGTCTGTATAACAAATTACTTAAATGTTGATTTCTCTTCTTCATATTAAGAGCAGCCCAGCCATGGAGAAACAAACACTTAGTTGTCCGGTTAAATCATCTCCACAGACATCGCAGAAACATTATTTAGAGGACAGGAAACCAACTAACAACATTGGTAATCGTTCCTTCTGTCTAGACACAACAAACATCCGGCTCCCACATCATCCAAACGAAACCATTTTCAGAGAGAGCATGGAAGGCGAATTCATTTAAAAACAACAAAAAAACACTGGTTATAAACTGAACACAGCTGCTTTCATCTTAGAGAAGACACATCACAGGCTTGTATTAAATAGAAAGTAAAGGTGACACATTAATTTAGAAGACGCGTAATAGCGAAGTTGAAAAAGAATGATTTATTCCATACTATGAAGATTGCATGCAAAAGTAACTTAATATAAGTCTACATTTCCAGCTCTAATCAATAAAAATGCATGCAAATGGTAATTATATAGTTCCACGGTCGCTGCCACACATTGCAAATAAAACTATCAATAAACAATAAAAGAATTAAATACAGATGATTTTAATATTATGGTCAACCAATCAAAAACTCAAATTCTTAAAGACGAGAATAGCAATTTTAAAACAGACAAAAAACATTAAATGAAATGAAGTGAAATGAATTGATATAATAAAATTCCACAAAATTTTAAAATGGAAGATTCTGAGAAATTTAAGAAATTGAAAATAGAATAAAAATGAAAAATTGTAATAAATCAATGAATTCATAATCTAGAATAACAAATTTAGAATCAAATCAAAAGGAATAAAAAAGGGAGTACATAGAAAGTCGCCTGAACCCATTTAGATTAATAAACGAAATTCCTAAAATTATTAAATAGCAGCAGCAACCCAACACCTGTCAGCAAATGTTGGATGCACTGCAGTCTGCATGGCTCTAAATACCTCTACCAACCATTCAATACCTTATTGAATTACTCCCATGGCATCTGGCTTCCATTTGTGCTGCCAGAGGTGGTTATTCTGGATATTAGCTTGTGATCATAATAATGTGACTCTACTGTTTAGTTTACACTATATTTTATAATCAATTCATGGCATCCATATAGTTTCACATAGTTTGTAAAAGGAAAATTACAGTCATTTTTTAAGCTCACCAATGTTGCTCTATGTAATACTTAAGTGCCATTTCTTTCAATTGAAGTATATTTACTGTATCCTAGTTTTATATAATTTTCAGAAATTTTAATAATTTTCATAATTTTGTATAAAAGCAATGCAATAATTTCTTATACTGTATGATTTTTTTCTTTAGTGAAATTTCTTAATGACAACATAGTTGGAACAGTAGTAATTGTATCTCTTGTTGTTTGGATTCCAGCAAGTTGTTTGATCAGTTATGCTGTAAGTTAAATTTTTGATAATTTTCTGTTTACTCTCAGAATTCAGAATAATTTGTTTATCCTTTATTAAAGTTTTATAAATATTTATTGAAATATAATTATAGGAATATAAATGCAATTCTGTTATAAAATTGTGCATGTGGAACTTACTTTTTAGAAAAACCATATGCATTTATCATAAGTAAACTTATAAATGCTTGAAATTATTTTATCCCTTAGGACCGGAAAAAGAGAGAAGAATATGAAAGAGTCATTAGTGGAAAAACCAAGCGAGAAGTAAATAACCACTATATATCTTTTGATGTTTTATGTTTTCCTTTTCAATCTATTTATTAATGCATTTCATTTACTGTTTTGCAGAATACAAAGCCATTTCGTTTACCAACTGAGAAGGGTACTCGTGTTATACATATTAAGCAACAGAATCGTTTTAGACCAGAGACCACATCTACACGAGCAACTCAGGCTTCAAAAGATTGCTATAGGTACTATGGAGATCACAATGATAGACTTTTTCCAAGAGCTACATATAGACCTGAGCCTTCTCCTCAGCATCACTATGCTCATTCAGATTCAGAATATTATGCACCACGCCAAAGACATTTTCCTCATATACGAAATCATGGCTCAGAAGATGCTCATTCTCCACGGCCCAGACCACCAAGTGTTGTAACTGAAGCTTTTACAGCTTTGTGACACATGAGACAGTGTGTAGATAGGGCTGCTGCAAGAATTGCTCAAGTTCAGTCAAAGAATTAATTTCTCTTTTGACACAACTCTTCATAAAGAGTATATTTTGAGCAACACTACTGCAGCATTGCCCTTCTACACACCTGTTTTTTACTGTGATACTTATTTTTATGGTTTTGTGTAAAGTTACTAAGTTAAATACTTAAATAAGAGATACCTTCAGTATCTTATGTTATGATTATCCAATCAATAATTTTTAAATTATATTCTGTTTACCTCTAAAGGATTGATCTGACTGGTTATAAAATGTTTTTATTTGCGAGGATAGAATAATCAAATATTATATTCTTTAAAAAGTAAAGGAAACACCTTTGGAGAGTGGGAGTAAGGATATAGTAACCACATGAGGTTTCATAAAATATGCTTGGATTTTGTATTCTTCTCTAAGAAAATAAATTCTTTTAGAGCCTACACTTTTCTAAAAAAGAATGCATTTCAAAATGTTGCTAGATTTATGTTCAGTGTTATATGATAGTATCTGTTACATCCAAAATACAAAAATCTTAATCTATATGAATAGTGTGGAGTGAGTTGTGTGCTTGTAGTAAGTTAAATAAAGAACACAAATGACAAGAATTTATATGGTGCTCTTATACAAAATGGGGAATTATTTTTTATACGTTAATATCTAAAGGGGTATTGATATTGAACATGCCCTTGAAATATATTAGGTCTCATGTCTACTTTGTAGCACTTGAAATTTTTAAATTGAAAAGTATTGTCAGTATTGAAAGGAGTATGATATTGATACTAAATAGGCTCCTAGAAAACCTTGGCCCTCCCTTGTGTCAATCAGTCAATCATGTATTGTGTTTCATAGATTGTACAAAATTATATCAATATTAAAGGGACTCTGGCAAATATTTGGCTTCAGGTCTTTAATCATGGAATGTGAAATATTTAGATTAGAATAAATGAAAAAATATATTAATATCATAAAAGTTGATTCTAAACACTAAAGGTGACCCATCTCCTCGATTTTAAAACTTCTATCCTTGAGACCCTAAAGTATGATATGCAAGTTATTTTGAATTAGAAAATTATGCCGGTATCTGAAGGACTATAATGATGTTAACAATAAAGAGACCCATAACAAATATTTGTTCTAGGGCCCCTAATCAGAAAAGTAAGGGTATTTTAGATTGCAAAAATCATGCCAATATTCAAAGGAAAATTGTGATTTCTATATTGAAAGTCCCCTCTCTCAAAAAATACCCCGACTTCAGTCCCCTGAATCATAGTATGGGATCTTTTATGTAGAAAACATGAAGGTGATACCATAAGGAGTATAAAAATGTTGACAATAAAGGACCCTGCAAACTGTTGGGTTCCAGCTTCCAAATATCTTATTTTATTTATCAGGAAGTTTAAAAATACAGAAATTGACACAAAGTATCAAATTAAAGGAGTCTGATAATGCAGCATTAATACATATCACAGAAAACCTGAAAATGTCAGGGAGTAAAATATTGTTTTGAAAAGGTTGGGAAAATTACATATTTTTATCAAAAACCTGGAAATTTTTTCACATTTTTTGTCTCTTACCCCCATATATTGTCCTTAAACAGTTTACCATGCCTTCTAATGACAACTTCAACTATATTCAACTTTTCCTGATATCACAAGTCATTGAAAACCAAGTAGTTATGCATAGTTGAGAAAACCAGTATTTCAATTTAATAGTTTATGCTTGGCAATATGATGATACACTCCTTTGGCAATGATACTTAAAAAATGATGCTTAACAATAAATCAATATTAAAATGAATCTTTCAATATTCCATAAAGTTTGCAATTTAAAAGTCTTACATTCTGCAATTAAGCAGTCTGTGACATTTTTCAAGTTCTCTCTAAAATTGACATCATAATATCCCTTTTGATATTTACCTAATTTTTTCCAATTTAGAATATTCCACAATCCATAATTTGGAAGCATGTTGTGTGAGCCCCTTCAATGTTAAGCATTTTTACACACCTCTCCGTGTTTGCTGAAAATACCGGTTCTCGTTAGATCACCGAAGTCAAGCAGCATCGGGCGCGGTTAGTACTTGGTGGGTGACCACCTCGGAACACCGCGTGCTGTTGGCCATCTCGGGTGCGGTATCCCCGTGGTTTGCGCGCTAGATTTGCACACTACCACAAATGCCGCCATGTTCATGCGGAGTACGATCACGTTAAACATGTGGGTCCGTAAGTCCTTCCGAGAGGTTGGTGGTAGGGGAAGGAGGGTACGGTCCCTGTGGATGCCTCCCCCACTGGGTTCCGGTCTAAATTGGGTGGCACTTCCCGGCCGTCCATACAGTTACCTTACACCTTTCTGGTAGGTCGGACGGTCTGGGTCTCAACAACAACAACACCTCTCCGTGTTTTCCTGGCCGCCCATTTTTGCTGCTCTATATCTTCAGATGAGTCGGACGGCCTGGGTTTTCGACCCATTCGACACCTCTGCGTGTTAATGTCAGTTAAGGTGCAGAAGTATCATTTCATCTTAAACATAAAAAATATTGCACAAAGTGTAAAAAGAAAGGTCATGGCACTAAAGATTGTACTAAAACCAAACCAATTTATTTCGAATGTTACACCTTTACATGCCATTTAAATTCATAAGTATTGACAGGTTAAGTTTAATTTCATCTATTATCGATACAGGTTCAAAGGCAAATTTAATGAAACTTAAATTAGTATGAACTGTTAATAAAACTATTGAAAAAGAAGCACCAGAAAACTTGAAGGGTATTTGAGTTAATTTAACACCTTATAGTGTAGTTTATTACAATATTATTATTAATGACATAGAGTTAAAATTGATTTGCTTTCTTGTTCCTATTGATAATTTCAGAGGGCCTGATGTACTTATAGGGACAAATGTTATTGATCTTCCAAGTGTAGCATTAGTATGAAAACAAGGAAATTCTATGTTAATAAATGAAAATAATTATGATTTATTAGAAAATTTTAATATTGAAAATGATTCAAATTACAAAGCAATACTTAAAAGTGAAACATCTGTGAGCATGGAACCTCATAATGTACAGTTAGTTAATTCTGTGAATGATAATATAAATTTAAATTCCTTTATTATTAAAGAACAGAGCTCTCAAGGTAATGAAATATATATTAAAAATGGTGTAGCATGTGTTCCAGTCATAAATTTTGTCAATAGCAAAATTCTCATATAAGACAATCAAGCCGTCCTTAGAGAGAATGTGATTCCACTTAGGGTAGTAGAAAACAATCTAAAAGAAAATTTTGATAAAAACTACATAAAAACAACAAAAGTTAATTGTAATGAAAATGAAACCTTTGATAATTTTTTTTAATTTAGTGAAAGTTTACATATCCAACTAGAAAATAATTTTGTGAGCTGTTAATGTTAAGTCAAATTAAAGTTGGATCTCAGTTCATGGAATTAGAAGTACAAAAGGTGTGTGATATTTTAAATGAATTCAGAGACTGTAATGCAGTGAAAACCAATGAGTTAGGATGCATCAGAACCACAACTACGAAAATAACGGAAGTTCCTGGAAGTAAACCGATTTAGCATGCTCCATACCATGTAATATCATGAACATGAAATTTTATGAAACATTATTTCCGAACTGAAGGAATAAGGTTCCATTCAAGACAGTACTTCGGATTATAGTAGTCCTATATTGTTAGTAAGAAAACAGATTACAGATTAGTCATTAGATTATTGGTGTTTACTTCTCAAATGGTAAAAGATAAATTTCCTTTGCCTCACATTGGAATATCATAGCCTGCTTTGTTGATGATATGCTCATAGGAACTAAAACATTTGAAGATTTGATGACTCGATTAGTTAAAGTTCTGACGAAACTTCGTGAAGCAAGAGTGACACTCAAACTATCAAAATATAAATTTGCGATGGCAAAAATAGAATATTTGGGTTTCTCCACGTCAAAGAAAGGAATAAAACCTGGATTTCGAAAACTTTCTGCTGTCTCAGAATTTCTACCACAACGAAATGTAAAGGAAATGAGAAGATTTCTAGGACTTTCTAGTTTCTGCAGATTTATAGAATGATATACTCTATAAGTATCTCTATTAACCCAATTGTTGAAGGAAAATTCTACATTTGAATTGACTGCAGATCACCAAAAAGTGTCCGAGGAATTAAAGTTAATTTTAACTTCTAAACCAGAACTAAAAACCATTATGATACTTAACTCCATACAAGTGCAAATTCAGTTGGATTATCTGGAATGCTCTTGTAGTATAATAAGGATAGAAGATTACATCTAGTGTACTTACTGTTTGGTCAATGACACTCTTGCTACCACTTCTTAGTGGTAAGGATTTTACTCTAGTAACGGACTGTTCAGCAATAACATTTTTTGCCACTCAAAGGAATCTCAAACCTCAGATCGCCTGGTGGGCAGAACTCTTAAGCAAGTTAGACTATGAAGTAAAACATTGTGCAGGGACAAAATGTGCCATGTTGATACCTTTAGTAATAGAGCACCAGTAGAAGAACAAAAATTTACACCAAGTGATGAATTCAATCTAGCAAGTCCTGTTGAACTATCAGATTCACCTGCAGTATTGTATATTGCTACTAAAAACAATCAGGAAGCTTTACTTCAATCTCAGGTTAAGGAAGTACAAAATATTTTGCAAGCATTAACCAAAGCCTAGCAGAACTTCAACTTACCAATCAGTATAGTCTTGTTAACAGAATTCTTTATAGAGTAATAACAGATCATGATGTAACTAAGGGATTGTTTATTATGCCTCAACTCATGTGGAAATATTTAGTTGTCTGCTACCACGATTTTACTGGACACTTTGGAATTAATAAAGTTAGACAGCTAATTCAAGAAAAATTTTGATTTTCAAATGCGACAAATTACAAAAAGCAGCATATATGACAAATGTGTTAGCTGTGCTTTTAACAAAATTTCTGCTGGAGAAATTCAAGGTAAATTAAAGTCAATTCCCTCTGGAAAACGAGTGTTTGAAATTATCCATATTGACTTTCGTGGACCCCTTACAGCTAGTTTTTACATAAACACTGAGGTTTTTGTCATAGATAATTTGACGAAGTTCATATGTTTACGTGCTTATTCCACATGCACAACGTCTAATGTTATAAAATTCTTAAATGAATTTATCAAAGACTTTGAAGCTCCAGTACAGATAACCTCTGATTGAGAAACATGTTTTACCTCAAAGGCATTCACTGAATACTGCAATAAAAGGAAAATTGGAACAAATCCAAAAAGATTGGAACAAATTCATGACAAAAATCCAATGTCAAATAAACTGGACATCAAGCAAATCCAGAAATCCAATGGTAAATCTGCATTCGACTTATGGTATGATTATGTACCAGAAAGAACTAATAATTTTCCAATTGATCTGTTACTGGAAGGAGGAAGATATTGTGAACCTGCAGACGAAAGCAGAAGACACTATTTGAGTCTCAAGTTAAAATGAAGGAAAATTATGATGAACAACATTGCCCTGCTTTTAAGTGTGAAGTCGATGATATTGTCCTTATAAAGCACTTGTCAGAGCACACTGGTAGCAGTACAAGACTACAAGTACAATACCATGAACCCTTAGTGGTAGAAACTGTTTTGCCCTCTGACACATATAGAATGTGATCTGCAGAATATTGGACAAGGACGAAGACAACGACCAAGTTAAGAAACTACTGTACATACTTTGCAATTGAAATTGTTCAAATTAGTGAATCATGAGGAACATTTCAATGTTGAGGATGTAAGTGGCGAGACTACCACAGATGCACTATAGACAAGGACACCTATTTTGTCAGTATGTCCTTTGTAAGCTTCATACAGGAACATTTTATCCTTATGTGAGCAGTACTCAGTAAGTTATTTTATCTTATATGTACGACGTGATATGCATGCATTCAATGTTATGGGGCATTTTGATTTTATTATGACGCAATGTAATTTATAAATCTTTCTTAACTAATGCTAGAATTTATTATTCATTGAAATCTTCTGCCTGATATATTCTGTGTAATATGAAGACAGTTCCTTAAGCAAATTTTAAATAACAATATTTGTAGAAGACACTAAAATATTGAATGATATCTTCGGCTTTGTTCTACAATGTAAATTGTGCAATTGTGGTAGTGTGTTTCGTTTCTTATTTTGATGGCTGTACATAGTTTGTCATATTAAATATGTCTTAGTGTGATGTTACCAGATTTTCTCTTATTCTCATAGCCCTTATGAATTACTTACTATTTTCAGATCTATACAGTCCACCCTAATGAAGGACAGTAAAGGTAGAGATTTCAAACTTTGTTTTTGCCATATTTGGTTCACCTTTCTCAGGGCAAAAAAATAGTGCAGCCAGAGTAAGAGAGGCTTCTGTTGCCAAAAAGTTACATATATAACACAGTTTGGTTATCAATATTTTGTTGAAATTAGCTTATATAGAATCAGTTGTTTTCCTACATTATGTTTCCTACATCATATTCCTACATGAGGGGGATGAATATGACGATATGGGAAACATGCTGCCTTTGCATTCTTTATGCTTTAAAAATGTGATATGGAAGCAGTTTCATATGAGAAATTTTACACAGAGGTTAAGATTAGTGGCCATCTATGGTATGGTCGAGAAAAAGAGGAAGTGCTGGCAGACCTTGTTAATATAAGTGGCATGGGATAGAATTTAATATAGTTGCAATACATGCTTGACATGAAATATAAATTTAGAATAAGAATTATGGAAGAAAAGGGCACGTTATTGGGGAAAGCTTAAAATTTCTGTATCACATATATATATATATATATATATATATATTTTATTATATATATATATATATATATAATAAAAATATATGAAAATCCAATGATAGAATAGAAAATAAGTAATTGATGAAGTTTGCCTATTCAGTTTCCATAGCCTTAATTTTTGTTATTTTTTACCCTACACATTTTTATTTTATTATATTTAATTCATAAATATATTTTGCAATTGCCGTCAATGAATATCGCTTTCGGAACTGGTTGTTTTTTCCTCAATTTTGTCCTTTTAATTCTGCAATCTTTCATTCACTGGGATTTTTTAGTTTGCTTTGATCAAATGTTTTTTAATTTAATATTATTTTTTGTTACAGTCTACTTACTTGTCATCGTCTTTTACAAACTGGTATTTTTACAGCTGTTTTGAATGTTTATTCTTTAAATTAGATGCTAAAATTTGTGTATATAGTTTCCAAAATCTGTTATTTACTTTATTTATTTATTTATTTTTGTAATTTTTAATTTCACAGCCATTCGCTTGTATTTTTGAAGTAGTTTGAATGAATGTTTTTAAGTTTGTTGATGAAGTTAGTTTATTCAGCTTAAAAAATTGCTTCTTTCCTTTGTTTTATTTATATCCAATATTATATGGTAGTCTTTTATTCACTAGTGTTTTTACAATAGCTTGTGTACACATTTTTTAAATTAGTTATTGATGTATTTAGCTTATGCAGCTTCCAAAGCTGGTTGTATTTTTTTATTTTATTTATTATGAGGTACTTAAATTCCTATCGATTTTCTATTTTCACTATGTTTTGTGATTTTGTATTTAGTTAAAATCATAAAATGGGTTTGATACTCATTTTATTTTCAAAGCCATTATCAAAGTTATCTTTGGCCATCCGTTTTACATGCCAAATTTGTCTTCATGCAAGGTTGTCTCCTATGATTTAAAAAAATAGGAAAATAGTTTATGCATGTGTTTTTTCGTTGATATTTTTTGCTTGTGTAGCTTCCCAAGCTGGTTGTATTTTCTTATTTAATTTATCAGTGTATTTGTTCCTATTTATTCTTACTGTATGTTATGATTTTGTATTTGATTAAAATCATAACTTAGATTTCATACTCATTTTATTTTCAAAGCCTTTCTCAAAGTTGTCTGTAGCCATCTGTTTTTCACACGATATTTATATTGCATGATTGTCTTCCTGGATGTATGAAGATAGGAATTAATTTTGTGGCAACATCAATAAGCCTGTTAGTGTCAGTTTGACACCATAATTAACACTTGCATGTGAAAAGTGAAAAAACCCTCTCAGTTGGTTTGACAATCTATCAATCTGATTATTTGAATCTATGAGATTATTGACTTTCCTGCTTGGTTTTAACTTTTCATTTTTTCCATTTAGTAACACCCTCCCTCCTGTGTCATGCATAAAAATCTTTGGCAACAGATGTTTTTCTTGCTTTGACTGATGTGGCTGCACTGGGTTTTCTTATGTTGTACTAAAGAAGAGGGTTATTCATTGTCTCTGAATCCCGTTTATCCTGTAATTAACTATTTTATGCTGTAACTAACAAAGTAGTAATTTAATTTTTAATATCCAATGATATTATTATATATAATCATCACAAACTTCAATCCTTAATTCACTGTGAATATGGCACAATAGATTTTTTCACCATTCTACACCATGGTGACTTACTACAAGCTACAACTCAACTGCTGCAGCATAAAGAACAGATTGGCAAACATGACTGAAGCCAGTTTGGAATTACACTCTTCAATATTTTGTAGTTAACTTATTTAGTGTTAGTCCAGCACCAAATTTGTAGATTAATTTTTTTCTGGGGGCAGGCATATAGCAAAATCATTAATATCACTAGCGAATCAAAATTAAATTTTTCAATCCCCCTCTGCTCAAATGCAATCTAATTCAATCCAGTTCTTTCTGATCTTAGCATCTTTAGATCTCATGTCACTGGCTCCATAAGGATTGAAATTCATAATATGAATAAGATTTAAGGAAACATACAGAAAAAGTAACTCCTAAATCATAATAAATTCAAGTATACCTTAGCCTTCTGGATCTTTGTATACAGGAATTTTATAACTTAAAAATCTGAAAAGTTGGCTAACACATTCTTACTCATAACTTAACTGTCTCTTTAAGCTTATTTTCTAAGACCAGTCCCTTCTACTTTTTAATGTATTTTTCCCAATTCTCAAGTGCCCATCCTTCAGTCTGCCATGGTTTGTGTAGACACTTCCCAAATAAATATAGACTTAAACCTTGGTACAAAAGTGAATAGTTTGATAAAAACCTCAGGAAAAGTTTACTTTTACCAAATTTTTTATTAGAAAGCATGAGATGTGAACCAAAGTATTCAAAATGTAAAATAATTGCAATGTATACTTTGTGATAAGGTAGGAATTTGATATAAATATTATTTGGAAAGCAGAATGAGGATATTTGCATTTTTCTAATATTTATTATTTTAGGGATGCTTACATACCAAAATTTTCAATTTATCAAAAAAATGGAGAACACCCTGCTTTACGCAAGATAGAGACTTGATATTTAGTACATAGGTCTATCATTGAATAACAATCCTGTTAAAAATCAAAATTGTTCAAATATTTATATTTAATGTGGTACTTCAAGCCAAAACATTTGAAATGTAGACTGTTTTGAAAACAGACTTTTCAATGAGATAGTGACTTAAAGTTTTGTACCAGGATCAGGGTCATTTTACAATTAGGTTAACTAGACACATTCCTAGGGCCTAGGAAACAAGGGGTGCAAAAAGATATATAAAAAACTTACACTGGTTTATAACATTTTACTAAAAGCATTTTTTAAATGATAAGAAACTGTTACCCATAAGGTACACTTTAAATGCATTTATAAAAATACATCAGCCATCAGCAAGCAAGGAAACAAAAATTAATATTTCCATGCATTTACATTCCCAAAATAATTAATGCTAACCCCTTCGAGCACTCTAACTAAATTCTTATATGATACTTACTTTCTATTGGTTGCTAGCAAGACTGTCTATTATATGTCACTACTATGACATAATCTACCAAGTGCTACTGCTGCACCTGATATTTAAGTATGAGTAGTTATTGTATATACAAGGGAATGGCCCAAATAGGGCCTGAGATACTATTAAACCAGCCTTGACCAGAGTAAATTATTTGCTAGTAAGAAGGATGGAAAATTAAATTTTTACAAAATGTATTATTAACTGCCATATACTAAAATGTTCAATTTACTCATTAAATGAAAAATTTCCTCATTTAAGTGAGCTAGAGATAAGAAATTATACTTGAAATTTGGTACTTGAAATTTGGTTTGAAACTTGAAATTTGGTACAAGTTAAATAGTTTAATAAAGCTAAAAAGACATTCCAGGATTCCATCAATTTATTAGTGAAGTAAAAAGAAAATTAATTTCAAGTATGTGGATTTGTTAACTATGGCACTGTTTATTTTCAATGGGTATTCAGCTAGTATAGTTTCAAATTCCCGGAAGACTTTGACACTTTATTCTTCTTAGTTTATGTACAACACAATTTTGGTTTACTTTTTTAATATGTGTACATATTTGTGTTTAGGCATATGTGTAAAAATGCCTATATTAAATGTGAATATTTACAGATAGATCTTTCTTTGGAAAGTATGGAATCTGTATTTAATGACATAGACATTGGATAAAATTGTAGATATTTAATTGAAAAATATGAGATTTAAATATTTATCAATCTTAATATTAACAAATTGGGAGAATATATTCTTATTCTGAATCCTGTAGGTAAGTGAGAAGGATGCTTAGTAATTAAATATATTACTGTTTCTGCTAATAAGTAATTAATTTTACAACAAAAAAACACTCACAAATAAATAATTTTAGTTTAAAATATTATTCCATAATTGAATCAAATGTACTTTGTATATAGTATTTTGTATTAATGCTGAAAATTATTATTACCTCTGAAACCTGGGCACATTTTTAGAAACCATGAATATCCAAGTGAGAGAATATATTCTTATTTACTGTAATAAAAATTAAATATAATATATATATATATATAAATATAAAATATCTTTATTTACTGTAATAAAAATTAAATATAAAATTATTTTGACAAATGAAATATTTAGTAGCAATTCCTCCACATTCTTACTTGTTGAAAAATATGTCACATGTCATGTTAAGTTGAAAAATATGTTACATGTCATTCCATTGTTTACTCATTTCATAGCACTTATAAATTAATTTGGAGGAACTTTTCTTATAACATAATAATGTGTAAATATACAACACATAAATCAATAAATGTGGTATAGACTAAAAAGTCTTTATCATACGATATTATATTTGATCAAAAGAAAATTTATATCAAACAATTAGATGAATTTTTAAGCATAATATGAACATCAAAGTGGCAACCCATTTTATTTTATGCTCTCTCAAAAGCTACTAAAAGACAGCAAAATTTCACCTACCAAAAAATTGTTCACATATTACATGAATTAATTTAATAAATGTATTCTGTTCTTTTCTGGAAATTTTATGTGGGATTTCCACATAAATGTATATTTTAGATCTCTTGACCATGTTACAACATTTTTGTAATGGTGTTCATCTATGTGATGTGGACAAGATAACTCGAGAGAACGCAGTTATGAGCAGAAGATTTTCTATTTTGATAGACTATATAAAACTTTAGAATTGTGTGTATGTCTGAATCTCAAATGTTGACAGAATAACTCAAGAATGTATCAGCATTCAATTTTATATTTATAGATAGATTTTTTTAAATTATATCTAGATAGGTTTGTTTTTGCATTATTAGAACAAATGTTAGTTAAGATTTTAAATTTTGTTAAATAATATAGTTTCTGTGCTTTGTTGTCTTGCATCAAAATGGTATTAAAATATAATGTAATAATACCAGTCAGCTTAAATGCATCTAAACCATCGTTTTCACCGACCCAATGCCAAATATCATAAAGTAGAAATTGTGAGTCTCAATTTTAATTTTCTAAGAACTGTAGATTTATTACTATTTGTATAAATTGATGAATTTTATATATATAATATGTTATATATATTTGTATAAAGTTTATTGTGTCTACATATATTGTTGAAATTGTAATTATATGCAGTGATTTGTTCTATCTCTTAATAGCAATTAAAGAAGCCATCAATGTCAATGGGTTCTAGCAAATGATGTTTCAATCTTTTTTTATATCTATGTACTTGTGCTATTTATATTGAAAATGTTCTTTGAAAGCAAATTGTTGACTATAATATTTGCATTGCAATAAATAAATGTAATGATTTATTGAAATATTTAAGAATTACTCTGTCATTTTAAACTCTGGCACATAGCATATGATTAATATTGGGGTGGGGGTCTAAGTTTTAACTGTTAATCCAAAGACTAGCCTTAGTTAAACAGTGACATTGCTGAAATGATGACTTTAACCCCTTAATGCATTTGCCCGTGTCTGACACAGGCGAAAGTTACCGGCAAATTTGCACATGCCCGTGTCTCACACGGGCGATCTTGTCTCTCACGTTATTTTATTTCTAATGCCCGTCTGAGATCCGTTCTAGTAAAAATAGATAGGCTAGATTATAATTAAACTTATTTACCATGGATGGCACCACTATGCAGCATTTTTCTTGTATAAACCACGTGGTGCATTTTGATGATTAGCTATAAGTTTGTTAGGAATTCTTTGTTATAAAGCAGTTGTTTGGTGTGGAAAAGGTAATATATCCATTTTTATTGCATTAAATATCATAAAAGAAAACAGTTAACAATAAATTAATTTTTACTAAGTGTTTTTGTAACTTGTTTAGAAAAAGTTATCTGATAATGAGCGACTCTGACAATTTTGAATATGCCAATTTATCAGAAAGTTTCAGCGATGAAAGTGATGATCTCTTGAGTAATGGAAGTGAATCTGAAGATAATGATGATTAAATTTTGGCTGTAGCAAGAAATTAGAATCGAATTAGTACAAATCAACCAAATGTTGCACCACCGAGATTTCCATTCGAAATTTCCAAAAAAACTCGATCATTTTTTACCAGTTTTTCCGAAAAAAAAACTCATGCTTTAAGGAGTTAACAGCATAAGGCAGTGATTCCCAACTTCTTTTTTTGTTTGTTTAGAGGAACACTTGAAATATTTTGTAAAATCTCACTGAACCCCTAATTGGCTGATGCATATTAGGTTCAACAGGATCTCTAATAATCGCTCATACTTTTGAATAAAATATTTCAGAGTACTTATTTCATATTTCTATTTATTAATTACTGTTGATAAAAAGGACAAACATTTTTGCTTCATGTCTGACTTACTAGTTACATTGTGTATACATTTTGCACTTAATATATTTGTTTTCCATAAAATTGTTAACAAAAACATGTTATGTTTTATTATTTTATAATCACATTTTCATGTGAAGAAAAATATAGATTAATTGGTTTGGCATTTTTCAATTATTATTTCACTTCTTTTCAAAATATTTATCTGACAATGGTATGAGTAGTTGGCAGGAACACTAGTAATGTTCATTACTGCCAACTGAATTCCTTTCCAATACAAAAATTCCCAGATTCAGCGAAATTTGTCTTCCCAAGAAAAACTGCTGCTTACATTTTAATTATTATGTAAATATCTAACCAAATTAAACTTTCAAAATGCTTCTTTGTTTCATTAATAGGTCACATTAAAAACCTTTATAATTTAAATTGTTTTACTCAATTACAAAATATGGTAGCAAGTTGTGTTGTTTGTTGCAAGTTTTTGCAAATTCTTATGGAACTCCTGGCCAGTAGCGGCTCATGGCTTCAGAAATGGGTGAAGCAGATTTGGTGTTGGGATTTCCCCCTGTAACCAATAAAAGTAATATGTTTATACCTGTTTTACAAACAAAGATAATATGTGGAGACAAAATAAAAATAATATGTTAAGTAGTAAAAACTCTGAACATCATAACTTTTTTAAATTTGGATTATACACTGTCCTTGATTTTTGCAACTTTATTTTCATTTAATAAAGGCAGGGGTTTTTCACTACTTATAAAAAGTCCTTTATTTCATTGTTCCATCTTGAAAATGGCATTTCTAATAAAACAGATACCAGATTGTATACAGGAAGCATTGATAAGGAATTTTGAGCTCCACCGATACACCACAAACTGCTGATACCAGTGTTACCAGACATTATCTAGAAATAGCCAAACGGGTGAAAATGTCATCAAATGATTAGAAAATAGCCAAGCAAAATAATAAAAAAAAAATTGTTTTCTAAAAAATATATATATAAACTAACTAATTAATTAACTAGTAGTATATATTTACTTTTAAAGTGTCATATACAGGGTGTCCAGTGCTATCGGTGCCCAATGGCTATTTCCTTAACTGTCAGTCACAGAGATACACTTGCAAAAATGTTTTAAATTTTAAAATATATTATCTTAGAAACAATTTAAAACAATAAATGCATTTCTGAAAGAAATACGAAATATAAATTTTATACAGACCCCCGGTCCTACCAGTTATATTTAAGAAAATAATCCTCATACAATTTTATGCAAAATAAAAAAAAATCATCCTTTTATGGCCAAAATTGACCGACTTATAGCTGTTGGAGCACTTTTAATCGTATCAAAAGTGATAAAAAAATTTATAAAGGAAGCGTTGAAACAGCACTATCCAATAGGATACCTCAAACACTACTATAATGCATTGCACTGCAAGGAAATTAATGCATTTGATAGTGATATTGGCGACACCTATTTTATATAATATAATGGCAACGCATCGAATCGCTCGGCACTTTATATATGAATTGTTGAATGATCTGTCATTCGGTTTAACTTCTTATTTCAACCTGTCTCAATCCAATTTTTTCTCCACTCGGTCCATGCATTTCACTTCTGGTATACGTCTTTTACTTTGACGTTCCAAGGAAATATGGCCACAGGCACGTAACGGTTCCGGGAGTGTTTCCTTAGGAGTAATAGCTGGCTATAACCGGGAACAAGGGGTCACAATCCCCCTTGGCCACTTGTTATTTCCCTGTTGGTACTTATATCACATCTCGATCTTTTTTTATCTTATATACAAGACATTAATAGAGCTGCATTGCGCCTATATGACTTGGCAATTTCTATTAGTTTACAATCGGGTACGTTTCGTACTTTGGTATTTACAATATTGTATATATATATATATTAATGAATTTCTTTTTTTTATCCCCATTACATTATGAACAAATTTGAAAAGAAAAATCATCCAGTATATTTGCATCAGATTCAAAAAGCAAACAAAAATTATGATATATTTTATAAAAGTATTGCAATAAACATATTAAAATAATTTAAAGAGATAAAACATATATATGCAATACATACTTTAAAGCAGCCCAACTAGTGAGAAATAGCCGAATCACAAAAGTCTTGTACATGAAGCAGGTTAAAATATGTTTCACATCCCATATTGACTAGCAATTGTCACCATGACAACCATCCTACAGCCATAACGTTATAGGTTGAGCAGCATATCTTTGTACCTAATCCTGCTTCATTTGCTGGAGTGTTGGCAAGTTTAAAGGATGCATTGTTTTAGAAGTAGTATTAGGGAGCCAGATGTCTTCATGTTAATATTATGTTGTTGCTGAATGTAAATATAAGTAATTCAAACTATAATAAAGGAATTAAATAACAAAAACAGAGTTTATCAGTCTTTACTATCAAAAGACGATGTTTCTCAACATTCGTCGGTCTCTCTCCCCAGATTCAGAGATGGGGTGACCGATTTGGGATGAAGCATAAACCAAAAATAGCGTTGAATCCAAGCAGACTCGCACGCTGGTTACGATCCGCGAGTTCAATAAAAATCAAACAACTGCATTTGAAGACATGGTAGGAGTTTCAACAATAGAAATATAAATTTATTTAAGCATAAAGAAAACTTTTAAAAACATTGAATGAACCTCTAAGCTATTTAAGCACACTTAACAATAATGGATAGGATGACACCCAACATGGGTGTTTAGCTGAATTGTCTCTTTCAGACAATCAAATGTTAATGGAGATATGGGGTCATGATGAAAACCCTAGGCGCGTCAAAATATCGACTGCTACGATCTCCCCGCAGAGAAATTATCCCGAACAACAGAGTCCGCCGTATATACCCACCATTGGCAGCTGGAGGTAGCGTCTTCTCGGAAACCGATTGTCTGGGCTCTAAGCCCAACTGATGACACATTAACTTGCCTGCCCCACGCAAGTCCGGGTTACGATGGGCTCTATAAGCCCTATTGCTGACACATTTAGTGTTGATGCAGTAATTGTCTGGACTCGGTTCTCGTGTTGACATCTTAAACTGCAACCTCCATGCAAATCTCAGAGGGTTCCTGGAATCCATACCTCACATGGAGAGTGGGGTCATTGGCATTCTGTTTTCTGTGGATATTTTCCCAGCAGAATTTTACACGTCCCACCCGAGAGCGAAACTTTCTGCCTATCCAATAAGCAAATTTCACCCAAAGTACTCCTTGGAAAAAATATCCTCATGCCTCTGCACCGAATCGTCCCCGGGTCCATTCATAGATTCCATATGTGGCGGTGAAAACGCGTACACACAAACTTCTGTAAGCACCACTGTAGATACAGATGAGCACTGGTGGCCGCCGATAGGCATCCGCAAGTGACCCTCACCCAATCAGTGCTCCTCATCCCCGTGTGAGAGACCATGCACATATAGTACACACCAAAAAAAATCTACCTATTCAATTTGCCTACACAAATTTAAAGAAATTTACCAAAATCTACCCCTATACACATTTCTAAAACAATATAAAAATCAGGACACCAAAAACAAAACAGGAAAATAATAAACACCTTCTCCTTCTGAAGTCCTGACATTTAATTGCACATTGCAAAGGAATCTAACCCTATCTACATTATCGCGGGAAGATATAAATATAAGCAAACGAACACTAACTCAAAAATGCACATTTAATTTAGCGATCTCGGAGAGAAGAGAGAGAGCTATTTGACCTAGATCCCAGGTCTACCCTACTCCTAATCTGTCCCTGACTATCACCCCAGAGTCCGTGATGAAAACATACCCAACTTATTCGCATTCTACTTTCCCTGATTGTAACGCAGTAACCATATTTTCATCCCTCCCACGCAACCTTTCTCGAGTCGGGAGGAGGGCAGTGTCAGAGATCATCTCTCGTGTTCTTTCCAACCACCCTTTCACTTTCTTCCCACTCTCCTCTCCGATTCGTAAACCGAAACTACTCCTAAGCACCATGCCGAAACCTAACCTACAGGGGTATAAGGTCAAGCTTTTTATTATGAGGTAAGTAGAAGCGGATGACCCAATTTCTCCGGCTGCACCCAATAACTTTCCTTACTTGGTTCTGATGTTTTTTCCCAAACCGCTTTCGTCCGTTTGTTTTCAACACGCGTAACGCCTACCCTCATCAGTAGTTATAAAAGTGGCGTACCAGTCCAAAGAGGGGAGGCGACACAGGAGGAGAGGCCCTTATGGGGAGACCTCTTAAGTGAGTTAAGCCCCCATATCTTAGTATGGCAATAAGTATATATGTTAGATTAAATTTTGCTATATACAAAATGACATTAGACAGAGATTAGTTTCACAACTAAGTCTCGGGAATTTAGATAAGTTACTTTTTAACCTATACCTATTACCATACCGTAGAAGATTTTAATCACTCTATTGAGTGCATGCCAGAAAATTCTGGTTTCGTGAGAAGATAATTAAAATTTAATTAGGCCGTACAATCACTACTATTATCTTGCATTAAAATCACTTTTATTACAAATATGAATCATTTTATATTGTATTTCTAGATTAATATATAACATACATTAAAAATTCTACTCGAGCAGTCTTACTTCAGTTTAGAATATTTTAGCAAAATCTCCTTATAACATTCTCAGTTGCAAATTCACAATTCATTTTATCATTACAGTCAATTATATTAAATTCAACTCATTAAGCTCTACTTGTAAATTAATTACCAATTATATACATAATTATACAATCTTTTAATAGGTAAGCTTCTTTTAATTTTTCGTGGATCAGTTTGTTTTTGATTAATCATTAAAAACTTAATTCCAAAAAAAGAAATCATCAGTCTCTGAGGATATATATATAAATACGTAAGAAATTACTCACCGATTTCTTGGAATAATTAAAAGTCTTTGCAAACAGATTCGCAGTAGCTATTTACCTTTAGGAAAGTTCTTTTTTTTTTTTATCAGTCTCTTTATATGTCCATATCAAGTTCGATGTTGCCTTCGGGCTCTGCATTGGTCAGCTAGTGTCTGTTAGGCTAATTCCCTTCTGGCTTCTGATTTACAAATCCATTCCAAGTATTTCACATTCCAATTGTTGATAAATCCCACAGGAATCTTTTTCTACCAGTTTCTGCTTCGTCTATATTGAATACTGATTGTAAATTTGTTGATCTGCGATAGTTATATAAAGTCAAGTCTTTGATCAATCCAATCCATAATCCATTTTGATAAACCTCGCAGGAATCTTTTTCTATCAGGTTGGCTTACATATATTTGAATTCTGAAGTAAATTTATTGCTTCGCTGGATTCTTATAAAGTCTTTTCTTTTAATCCTTGTAGAAGTTCAATTTCAAGATATATCATGTAAATTCGAAGAGCTGTTTTTAAAGCAACCATCTTCGTCACCTTCCACTATCAGAATCTTTTTCTTTTCATAACTTCTCGAAACTCTCTGCATATCGAATAAAGTAAGGGAGAGGGTAGAGTAGAGAGGACAGGGTCCTCCCTCTCCCCCGAATTTAATCCAACAACTTTCTTCTTTTTCTTACGAACGAACGGAAAACATATCGATATCTCTATCTCTCCATATCTTTTTATATGTTGTCTGTGTCACTTATATGTGCTTACTGTGCGTAGTAATACAGGAGTTAAAAGTCCATAACATGCTCTGTATTCATCCGCTACCAGTTCACTTGTTGACCACGTGACCCTATTGCCACGGTCGCTGTAACAGTTCGAGACATTCCCACCTCGAGTTCCGCCGTTGTCATGCCAACGCTCTTTTTCTCATGCTTGCTGCGGTGCAATCGGTGTCTAGGGAATTATAAAGTTTCAATCGGCATTTTCACTTGTCACTCTTTTGTACATTTTAGTGTCTGCTCTCTTGTGCTCTGCATCTCTTGCAAACCACTTGGGCTTTGTATCTGACACTTTGTCATTTGCTATCCTCTGGAATATTGGATTATCTTCTTAATCCTTTATTCTTAGATATGGCTATCGGTGTTTGCTTCATGGAGGTCTCCTCCTTCCCGTGAGAACTTTTGCCTCTGAGAATCACCTTTCAACAGGCTTGGTTCGCCCTTGAACCAGGTACAGAAATTGCATTCATATTTACATCCTTCACACCATCTTTTGATTTAATTTTCATACATAAATTCAAAAAAATGCACAGATATGTCTAGTGGGTAAAATCCACTACGACAGCCCTCTTTGGGAGTGTCTTCCCTCTTTCGGGAGGACGCCTCTCTTGAGACCCCCCTCTTTGGGAGGATGCCTCTCGGTGCCCCCCCCCCCCTTTTGGAAGTTTGGTGAGGCGGCACAGTACCCAATGCCTTTGTTGGGAGGATGCCTCTTTCACAGTATTACGAAAGAGGCGTGATGACGCATACGGAGTGAGAGGGGATGATCTGAGGAAGTGGTTTCAATGGATGTCGCAATCACACAATCTGGAAATGACGTGTCGCAATCAGCGATTGATAACCTTAGAAGTGACCTTTGACAAGAGCTCTGAGCACACGTCCGTCCTCTCTGCTGTCTGGAAATAAAGTGAACGTTCTTATCAGCGTGACGTAGTTAAAGCGCCCTCTGGCGAATTTTGATGAAGTGCTGCCATCTATCGGCATTTTTTTCAAAAGAATTTAATGTCTCACTTGTCAGGAGCGGGACTCGAACACCCATCCAGCTGATTACAAGACTGTCGTTTTACCGACCACGCCACAACGCCTTGCTCCATAGAAAGTTATCTTTGAACTGTACCTTATCAGAGGAAGCAGGAGATAGAATATTTTTCGCTCGGTGAATAGCGATGTCTTTTATAAAGGGTGCGTTTTAAAACAGAATGTTACGGACTGAATATAAAATTGGTGATTTTATATTGCGATTTTTAGCATATGATTTTTAAAACAAATTGAATACGGATTTCCAATGAACACAAAAATTGTGTTCAGTTGACACAAAAATTGTATTCAGTGGATTCTACGATTTTTTTTTTTTTAAAGGAATTGAATAAACTCAAGTATAGTTACGCATTTTCAAAATGGTGTTAAGTGAATAGCATTCTACCCTTTTAACACTTAAAATTTAATCACAGTATATTTGGCAAGCTTTAAAATAGCGCATTATACTTAGCTAAAATTGTATTAAGTGATTTAAAGCAATGGGATTTTTTAAAAATAAATCTAACTATCAATATGATTTCGAATGTTTAAAAACAAATTTAAACACACTATACTTAACTAAAATTGTGTTAAGTGAACAAGATTCAACCCTCTTGTACACATAAAAACAAATTTATACACAATATATTTACTGGTTGTGCGGTATCCCCGTGGTTTGCGCGCTAGATTTGCACGCTACCACAAATGCCGCCGTGTTCATGCGGAGTACGATCACGTTAAACATGTGGGTCCATAAGTCCTTCCGAGAGGTTGGTGGTAGGGGAAGGAGGGTACGGTCCCTGTGGATGCCTCCCCCACTGGGTTCCGGTCTAAATTGGGTGGCACTTCCCGGCCGTCCATACAGTTACCTTACACCTTTCTGGTAGGTCGGACGGTCTGGGTCTCAACAACAACAACAATATATTTACTAAGTTTTAAAATAGCGCATTATACTTAATTAAAATTATGTGAACAGGATTCGACCATTCTAAGTGTGCACTTAAAAACATGAATGTAATACTTAGCTGAAATTATGTTTCATGAACAGGATTCGACCATTCTAAGTGATATATAGCAATGTGTTTAAAAATAAATCTAACAGTATATATGACTATTATAATAACGAAATGATTTTTTTTTTCTTTTTATAAAAATAATAATGAAAATTAGAACTCACGGAACGACATCTTCGCGTCCACGCTGTAAATGAGACATATGCACTCATTACGCTATTAAGAATTAGATCTTATCTATAATGACGTCAGCATTATGAGGTGTTGCCACCTATTTTTCTAATAATTTATTTTAATAGTTGGATACTTCAAGGGTCTGAGACTAAATAAACAAGTTTGAATGAGATTGATATATAATTTCAGATGTATATTCGATTTTTTTAATATATGCTTTAATTTTTTTTCATGTGTTGTAAAATTTAGTTTTCGTGTCGGGGTTCGAACCCGGAACTAAAAGCATCCATGGACCAGTTGGTGAACGCTCTGCCAACTGCTCCATAGACGCTTAATAACAGTTTGCTATTTAACCTTCTCTACCATATTTAAACCACTCAGATGACTAGCGGCGCCCTCTATTGGCAGAGAACTTTATTATTTATTCAATAATTTCTTTTTTAATTTAGCCAGATGAAGTTAGTTGGTTGGTTGAGACCCAGACCGTCCGACCTACCAGAAAGGTGTTGTTGTTGAGACCCAGACCGTCCGACCTACCAGAAAGGTGTAAGGTAACTGTATGGACGACCCAGAAGTGCCACCCAATTTAGACCGGAACCCAGTGGGGGAGGCATCCACAGGGACCGTACCCTCCTTCCCCTACCACCAACCTCTCGGAAGGACTTACGGACCCACATGTTTAACGTGATCGTACTCCGCATGAACACGGCGGAATTTGTGGCATCGTGCAAATCTAGCGCGCAAACCACGGGGATACCGCACCCGAGATGGCCAACAGCACGCGGCGTTCCGAGGTGGTCACCCACCAAGTACTAACCGCGCCCGATGCTGCTTGACTTCGGTGATCTAACGAGAACCGGTGTTTTCAGCACGGTACGGCCGTTGGCCTTTAGCGAGATGAAGTGTGTGACTTTTTCGGATTGCGTACACATTGTGTACATACCCCACGATGAAGATCGCAAAGGATTCTGGGAGATTGATGCATATCGATTTAAAGATAGAATATTAAGATTTGAAAAATTATTTTCAGGTGTTTATAAGAAGAATAAAACAGAGGAACGTCTCATTTCGAAAGATGGCTTGGCGTGAAGAGGTTATCGTTACATGTGTATATTTTTTCTTACTGTTTGTGGTATACATTGTGTCGGAAGTCTTATTAGGAGTGACACTACCGAGAAATATTTTATTACATTTGAATGATACTGTCAATATGTCCCTCGCAAGCTGATGGATTTAACATATCAAGACCCGCGACACCCTGCCAGCTTTGGTGGAGTAGATGCTCTATATCGCGCTCTTCACGGAAAAGTGAGCAAGAAGAGTATAAAGGCATGGTTGGAGAGTGTAGACGCCTACACACAGCACAAGCCTGTTCAACGAAAATTTTTAACGAATCGTGTAATTGTACACGGCATAGACCATCAATGGCAAGCGGATTTAGCCGACATGTCTTCATTGAAAAATCATAATGACGGTTTCCGGTATATTTTGACCTGTATTGACATTTTATCCAAATACGCATGGGCAATACCACTAAAGCAAAAGCGTGGAGCAGATATTTTAGAGGCTTTTCAAACCATATTCGCAGAACGTATTCCCAAATCATTACAGACAGACCAAGGTACTGAATTTAAAAATAAACAATTTCAGAGGTATTTGAAAGAGAATAAAGTGAAGTTTTTTACAACTTTTAACACGACAAAAGCCTCAGTTATTGAGCGCTTTAATCGGACCTTGAAATAGAAAATGTGGAAATACTTTACCAGTCAAAATACATATCATTATTTGGATGTGTTGGATTCGCTCATACACAGTTATAATCACACTTTTCACTCTAGCATTAAGAAAGACCCCATTGAAGTGAATAAGAATAATGAAGCACAAGTGTGGAATACCCTTTATAGAAATTTTCCCACTCGTGTCTCAAAATGTATTTTAAGCGAGGGAGATGTTGTGCGAGTATCCAAAGCAAAAATGACCTTTGAAAAGGGATACGAAACAAACTGGTCTGAAGAACTTTTTAAAGTTACAGAATGTGTTAAAAGAGAGCCAGCTGTTTACAGAATTAAAGATTTACTAGGAGAAGTGATTCAAGGAACTTTTTACTTGCAAGAATTGCAGAAAGTGAGAATGAAAGAGGAATATCCGATCGAACACGTTTTAAAGAAACGATATCGAAAAAAACATTTGGAATATTTTGTGAAATATCGTGGATACCCTGCCAAGTTTAACCAGTGGATTCCTGCATCTCATTTATCCACATTATAAAAGAGGGGAACTTTACATTTAAAAAATCATTCGCCAAGATGAGTTTCTACGTGACACTACCGAGCGACAGCTCGATGAGTTTTTTCCCGGAGAATAAAATTTCACATTTTATTACAAGATTGCCCGCCCCTATAGAGTTAAAGGGCGCATGGGAGATAGGGCTGACAGAGTTTTTATACCCCCATACCTGGATGAATATCACTGCTCAGAACAATTTTATCGGATTTGATCTAGGTGATGGGAAAATGATTGAACGGAGAATCCCATCTGGATTTTACGAAACCATTCCCGATGTTTTAAAGGCTATATTCATTAAAGAACACCAAAACAAGATATTCTTCAATTATAGTCCTATCACGAAACGAGTTCGCATTAAAGTAAAGAACAAGGCAAGAGTGATTTTACAAGATGGCTTAGCCCAAGTGTTGGGTTTCGAGCCCATGGTGATTTCTTCAGAATCTGATCATGAAGTGATGAGCGAAGGAATCTATGTAGCAGATGTAAACGCACATTATCGTGCACTGTTTGTATATTCAGACATTGTAGAACCACAAATTGTCGGCGACGTAGTGGCGCCTCTTTTACGTATCGTTAAAGTCACTGGAAATGATGGGGAATTGGTTTCCATGAAATTCGATCGACCTCACTACCTACCCGTGAGTAAAAAAATGATCGACACTCTGGAAATCGTTATGAGAACGCACACAGGAGCATTGACGCCATTTGAACGCTGACGCTCATACGTGAAACTACACTTTCGCCAAAAGTACCTCTCATAATGCATGTTCCTTATGAATGCTGTAAAAAATCCTTCGAAGACTATTATGTTAACCAAACAGGTCAAGGCCTTGATTACTACCAAGGAAGCACCTTTCAGAAAGGCTATGGCTTTGGAAGCCTTTTTCGGTCCTTTTTCAGAGCGGCTGTTCCACTTTTAAAGTCGGGGGCGAAAGCCGTCGGAAGATAAATGTGGCATAGTGGAGTGAATGTGTTGAATGACGTAACTAGAGGAGAGAATTTTAAAGCGGCTGCCCAACGCCATTTGAAGGAGGCAGGACGTAATCTGACAGACAAGGCTGCCAGTAAAATGAAAACGATGATTGGTTCAGGACATAAAAAAAAATTCCATAAAAAGAGGAGACTCTCCAAAAATCGAATCATTTCTCCAGCTGCTAAGAAGGTGAAAGCACGCGATATTTCCTCCTCAGAATGACGACCTTGATTCATAAAGATTCCACTCCCTGTACCAAGTCTGAACTGGATTTATTTGTGACCCCACCGACCCAAACGGCCATAGAAAAAGGCCACTTTATAGAATTTCACCCTCTGTCTAACATACGAGATGGAGGCCCCATAGAGTTTAACATATCGGGAAGTGGAGACGAATATATGGATTTGGGTTCTTCATTCTTGTATGTTAAAGCGAAAATTGTGAAATCGGACGGAACCCCTTTACCTGATAAAGAATCGGTAGCTCCCGTGAACTTGTTTTTGCATTCATTATTCTCACAAGTAGATGTCAGTTTAAACGAGCGAGTGATTTCTTCAGCCACCAACACTTATCCCTACAGAGCCTACATAGAAACACTTTTAAATTATGGAGCAGATGCCAAGAAAAGTTTACTCACCTGTGAATGTTTCTTTAAAGATACGAATCTGAGTGATATAGACCCTCTATCAGAGAACTCCAACAAAGGATTGAAAAAAGATATGAAATGAGTAAATTAAGTAGAACTGTGGACATGATCGGACAGATTCATTCCGATATATTTCAACAAAATCGCCTCATGTTGAATTTGGTGGATTTGAAAATAAAAATGACACGAAGCAAATCTGATTTTTGTTTAGTGTCCAACGCTCCCAAACCCGACTACAAAGTTTTGTTAGAGCACGCTTCCATGTTTGTTCGAAAAGTTAAAGTAAGCCCCGGAGTATTATTAGGACACGTTCAAGCCTTGGAAAAGAATTTAGCAAAGTATCCTATAGATCGTGTATTATGCAAAACATATTCGGTGTCGAAAGGAAGTTGGTCTTTTATGCAAGATAATGTCTTTTTGGGTGTGATACCAAAAAGAGTGGTTATTGCATGCCTTAATAATGCTGCTATGAATGGACAATATGCATTAAATCCATTTTTTCTAGACCATCAACACGTAAACTTTTTAAATGTTTACGTAGACGGCAATCCAGTTCCAAGCAAGCCTTTAGAATTAAACTTTGAAGACAACAACTACATTCGTGCGTATCCCACTCTGTTACCCGGATTTAACCAAGACAAGGGAATTCACCTGACCCGAGACGAATTTGCAGCAGGATATACTTTGTATGCTTTTGATTTGTCACCCGACATGTGCGATGGCCCCCATATGAATGTACAGCAACAAGGTAATTTACGGGTAGAAGTGAAATTTTCTAAAGCTCTTCGAGAAACCATTTCCATCTTGGTGTATGCGGAATTTGAAAACGTGATTGAAATTAACAAGTCTCGTCACATTCTATGTGATTTTGCCAATTAAAAAAAATGGATACCAAGCAGTTGAACAAAGCACTATCCAAGAACATTTTTACGAACGATTCCTTTTTAGGTGTTTTTGCAAGTGACAATCTACCTGAAAAGTTTGAACGATATCCCACCTGTTTCGTGGCTAATGTGGACTCATCGACAGAACCTGGAAGCCACTGGTTAGCCTTTTACATGCCTTTTCGAGATTGTGTAGAATTTTTCGATTCTTATAGACACTCACCCGACACTTTTGACAGAGCTATATCAGACTACGTATCATCTTTTCAGTGCATGGACTATAATTGTATGCCCCTGCAAAGCAATGTCACGGCCGTCTGTGGTCACTATTGTATTTATTATTTATATTCTAGATGTCGCGGAATTTCTCTGAAAGATTTTATGTTATCTTTTGTACCCAACGAACTATCTAATGATATAAAAATTTATAATTTTGTAACCAAGCATTTTAAGATTGCTACACCTTTTTACCAATAAATATGGATGTGAACAAACCTGTGTCCTCATTTACCATGGAGTTTCCGACTCTGCAACATCCTTTCACAATGGTCATTTCAGGTCCCACGGGCTGCGGAAAAAGTTTCTTTGTTCGCGATTTGTTAAAACACAAGCGGGAGATGTTTTCACCACCCATCGATAAAATTGTATGGTTTTACGGAATCCACCAACCACTTTACGATGAAATTCCCGATGTTACTTTTGTGGAAGGGCTACCCGGGAATTATCGAGAGTATTTGGAATCCAATACGCTTTTTATTATAGACGATCTAATGTCCGAGTGTGGCAGCGATAAACGCTTAACGCATTTATTTACAAAGGGAAGCCACCACTTAAATCTGAGTGTCGTGTTTATCACACAAAATTTTTTTCACAAAGGAAAAGAAATGCGTGAAATTACATTAAACGCCCACTACCTCCTTCTCTGTAAAAATCGAAGAGATTTGAGTCAAATCACGCACTTGGGAAAACAGTTGTATCCCAGGCAGACTCGATATTTTCAAGAAGTGTATGAAGACGCTACTAAAAAACCCTATTCATATCTGTTTATAGATTTGCGGAGTGAAACACCGGAAGAAATGCGATTGCGGACTAATATTTTACCGGGGCAGACGCAATATGTCTACCAAGCGAGACACATTTTTACATAAAAACGTAATGTGCCGGTGTCTTTTCTTCACTTGTAAAGATGACGCTCACCCAAGAACAACTAAGTCAGTTGCAGCTGCTGCAAATTTGCCCCTCGAAATTACGAACGAATCTACTGAAAAAAATTCCATCTTCTTGTATAAAGGCTCTCTGCGAGTGTAGTCTCAACACATTAAAAGGAAATATTCCTCTCACGAAGCATCAAAAAGTCAAGCTCCGTAAACACAAGACTACGTTGCGAGAATTGACACAGAGACGTAAACCTCTGTACCAGAAACGAAAACTCCTCATTCAAAAAGGTGGATTTTTAAACTTATTGATTCCAGCAGCATTGAGTGTGATTTCAACACTTTTTAATGGAGCACGCTAAAAATTATGCATTGATTCCCGAAGAGTCTCTCTCCAAACATGTACCCAGCGACAAGCATATGACCACTTTCGACAAGGAAATGGCTCGCATTTTAAACAGTTCTCTCGGCGAAGACGATAAAGTGAAACTATATTACGAACTTTTGCAAAAGAAACTAAAGATGAATCCTTTCAACACGCCCATTCAAGCGTCGATCCAAGAGGAGGAGGATATCCCTGAAGAAAAAATATTAATTAAAAAGGAAAAACCTGAAAAGATTACCAAAGACTCTGTAAACAGCTATGATGCTGTTCTATTAAACAGTGTGCCTGCAAAATTAAAAAGATAGGCCAATGAAATGATTTCACTCATAAAAAGACATCCAGATATATTGGATTGGAATGACAGAGGCCAAATTCTACATCATCGAGACATTGTTCCCAAATCCAACATTGTAGACCTTTTTAATCTGATATTCACCAACAGGAAGAGCGAGGTTGTGGCCAAAGAAGCATTTCTAGCAGCATTAGATGAAATGAACATTCCACGACACTATGTAAAGAACAAGCATGTGTATGCCCATCCCTACAAAAGTACACCCACGAGAACTAGAAAAAATGTAAAGTGGTTGAACTTTAAATAAAAGTATATGTAAATGAAATATGATGTGTCTTTATTTCTAACACACTTATAAATTATAAAAAATGTATACATACCAACATAAGCGACCTACTCTGTCGAGCGTTCAACTCCAAATGAGTCATTGGGTGGGGATTATCAGTAAAAGCTTATCACAAACCATGTGTCAATAAGCGGGAGAAGGGTGCATTCCATGACCTTATATGGTAGGGAGGGATATATTTACAAGGTGTCATCACCATGTGATATGCGATAAGTGTTGTCACATGATCTGACAACACCCTGTGATCAGTCATAATCATATAATGACAGATAAGTGTTCTCACGTGATCTGACATCACCCTATGACCACGTGATCAGCCAGCACCCTGTGATATACGATAAGTGTTCTCACGTGATCTGTCATCACCTTGTGATATGCGATAAGTGATCATGTGATGAGAGTTAGGGTATATAACGTCTCGGCACAAAAGTTCTTTCCACACTTTTCCAAGTTTTGAGCTTCTGCTGTTCTAAATTTTTTTCGATTTAACTATGTCACAAAGTTTATTGGAGAATGGCGACTGGCTTGAAGTTGCATACGCTGGGCCAGATTCGCCACCTTACATCTCGATCACTAATCGTAATACTGCTTTTGGAATGCTTGCCACCACCACCACCACCGATGATGATGATGAGCCGATGATTGTAAAAGTTGTTCCTGCTCCTGCTAAGCTTGCCACCATGCCTGCTTCTGCTGTTACTATGTCTGCTTCTGCCACCATGCCTGGTACTAACATGCCTGCTGTTACCAAACCTGGTACTAACATGACTGCTCCTGTTTCTGGTAAGCTTGCCAACACCATGCCTGCTACCATGTCTGCTTCTGCTGTTACCATGCCTGGCACCACCATGCCTGTCACCATGCCTGCTAGCACCACCATGCCTGCTTCTGCTGTTACTATGCCTGGTACCACCATGCCTGTCACCATGCCTGCCACCATGCCTGCTTCTGCTAATGCCACCATGTCTGGTACTACCATGCCTGCCACCAATCCTGCTTCTGCTGTTACCATGCCTGGTACCACCATGTCTGGTACCACCAATCCTGGTACTAACAGACCTGCCACTCTACTCACTGATGTTGAGCCACTCCATACGTTCTCGTTGGGCTTTTTATATTTCTTAAACATTTACATATGGAACTATTCTGTGCGTCTGCACATTCGCAAATACGCAGACGTACGCGGAGAACTTGTCCCAACGAGACATGGGGTGGTCATGACACCTGCAACATGGAGTGAATTTACAACGAAAATATATAACTTTAGTGATGTGTAGAAAAGCACTAGCTTTGTGGCGAACAATCAACTCCTTGTTCTGAACGCCAATGGCCAATGTCACATGCAGCAGCTCTACCAGTCCGGTGATGGCCCTTTTCATTTAAAGCCATCGGCAGTACAACTGTCGATGGAACAAATAAATGTGCTAAGGGGGCTTCACAACACAGTGTCGGAGGCTGTGATTGACCTGCTGTACAGCAAGGTTTTACCATCAAAAGTCTTAGCTGTGCAGAAACAAATCCCGCAAGAAATCATGCCTCCAAATTGCAGAGAGTTGCTGCGGACACACATCATAAAATGCGTTCAGACGGAAATAGTTCATGCAGGCGAAAAGCTGTTTTACTGTGAGGGTTGTGTGGTGGACCACAGCTCGCAGACACGACACGCCTGCATGAACACAACTACCGAAGAAAAATTGAGGAGTGTGAAGCAGGATGTACTTTTCCATATAAACGTACCTAAAATTTGCAACTCCATACATGAAAATGTATGGAGTTATTACATAAACCCAGACCATTTTAGTGGGATAGATGTGAATACGTATAAACGGGGAATACTGTAAGTACCCATTTACTTAATTTTTATTCTCTAGCAGTTTTAATTAAATTTAATTAAACTTTCATTTCAATTCTTAAATTTTAATTTTTGCATTTCTTTTAAATAATTTAATTTCTTTTAAACAACTTAATTTTAAAATATTTTATAATGACAGCTAGAGTGATAAAAATCAAGTAATTGGGTATCTGCGCTGCATATAATGTAAATATTTTCCTTGTAAAATCTTTGTATATATCTATTTTTATGATTATTAAAATGTGTGTTTTATTTTTTAAAAATATTGTGTTTTTAGTGAATCAAACATAAACACTTTAAAGGATTTTTACAGCCTCGTTTGGTATATGTGGAAAAACTTTATTTTTCAGGTTTTAAAGAATGTATCAGTTAAGAGTGGTTTTAAACATGCCACTTGGTTTTTAGTCATACCCAAAACCACACGGGGTGGAAAAACTTTATTTTTCAGATTATATTTGGATTACAATTTCACATTGGTAAGGTTTTATCTATTCTAACATACACTTCATATATGGAACTCGTGAGTTTTATCAATTCTTATCATATGTTTGAGAAAGAGAGTGCTAATCTCGAACAGAAGCGCTGATATTGACCAAAGCAATCGTTATCTGGATGTTTGGACGATTATTGTAAATACTCGCTTGGACGATTCTCGAAAATGTCTGCATTGGAATAAATATTGTAAGAGTGGTTTTAAGCCAAACTTGCAATAGATTTTAAAAGTGTTGATGTGCTGTAAAAATAATGTACACTCACTTCTAAGTTCTATAATGGTAGTAAAAATTATACCCTTCACTGTAAAAAGGGTCTTATTATATTCATTGGGTTTTATTTAAACTGAAAACTAAAATTTTGAGGGTGAAAATGCTCGATTCGTTAGCTTGTTAAATTCTAAACTTCGATATTTCAATTACATCCACCACTTTAAAAATGGTCAAATCAATCCTATTCACATTATAAAAACACACACTTCTAAGTTCTATAGTGGTAGTAAAAATTATGCCCTTCACTGTAAAAAGGGTCTTATTATATTCGTTGGGTTTTACTTAAACTAAATGCTAAAATTTTGGGGGTGAAAATTCGTTAGCTTGTTAAATTCTAAACTTCGATATTTCAATTACATCCACCACTTTAAAAATGGTCAAATCATATTCAATGCACAATATCATTAAAGTGATGTATTTCAGATTATGTGTAGCAAATCAGACCGTTGAAGTATCCAGTTACTAGAAATATACTATAATAATAAAAAAAAATAGGTGGCAACACCTCATAATGCTGACGTCATTATAGATAAGATCTAATTTTTAATAGCGTAATGAGTGCATATGTCACATTTGCAACGTGGATGCGAAGATGTCGTTCCGTGACTTCTAATTTTCATTATTATTTTTATAAAAAGAAAAAAAAAATCATTTCGTTATTAGTCGTATATGCTGTTAGATTTATTTAAAAAAAAAAATCCACATTTCTATATATCACTTAATACAATGTTAGCTAAGTATAACGCGCTATTTTAAAGCTTGTGTACGTGTATAAATTTGTTTTTAAATACACAACACATAAAAGGGTCAAATCCTATTCACTTAACACAATTTTTGTGTTCACTAGAAATTTGTATTCTATTTGTTTTTAAACATTCGAAATCATTATTATAATAGTCATATACGTTGTTAGATTTATTTTTAAACACATCCACATTGCTATATATCAAACACACACACACACTTAGAATGGTCGAATCTTGTTCACTTCATTTTAACTAAATACAATGCGCTATTTTAAAGCTTGTCAAATATATTGTGTATAAATTTGTTTTTAAATACACAACACTTAAAAGGGTCGAATCCTATTCACTTAACGCAATTTTGTGTTCGCTGGAAATCCGTAATCTATTATATTTTTAAACATTTGAAATCCTTTTGATAGTTAGATTTATTTAAAAAAAAAATCACATTGCTATATATCACTTGGAATGGTCGAATCCTGTTCACATAATTTTAATTAAGTATAATGCGCTATTTTAAAACTTAGTAAATATATTGTGTATAAATTTGTTTTTAAGTGTATAAGAGGGTCGAATCTTGTTCACTTAACACAATTTTAGTTAAGTGTAGTGTGTTTAAATTTGTTTTTAAACATTCGAAATCATATTGATAGTTAGATTTATTTTTAAAAAATCCCATTGCTATAAATCACTTAGCTAAGTATAATGCACTATTTTAAAGCTTGCCAAATATACTGTGATTAAATTTTAAGTGTTAAAAGGGTAGAATGCTATTCACTTAACACAATTTTGAAAATGCGTAACTATACTTCAGTGTATTCAATTCCTTTAAAAAAAAAAAATCGTAGAATTCACTGAATACAATTTTTGTGTCCACTGAACACAATTTTTGTGTTCATCCGTATTCAATTTGTTTTAAAAAATCATAGTGTTATAATACACAATTAATAACGCAATTTTATCCGCGAATTAATAACGCAATATATGCGCGAGTTATTTTCAGAGTTCTATAGTTTAAAATTTCACAGATGCCTAGAGTGATTATGCTCTGCAAGGGTACAGCTATGCATAATAAAAGAAGATGTGTGTATGTGCAGTCTGTAGTGAGAAATCTAAACGTTGTGCGGCCATAAAATTTGGTACATAGGTACTTTATGACCCAAGACACTTTCTCAGCTAGATTTTGTTGTTCTGGTTGTTATAAGCAGGCATATTATTATTGCATTCTTTAAATTTAGTTCACCGGAACATACAGTAAGAATTTTTTATTAATTTTCCCACTTATAACAACAACAAAAAATAAATAAATACACAGGTACTTCAGGTTTTGCCCGGCCTCACACTTAACTGCCATAAACCTCTGGGTTGGCTGTGAGGTCTGGGCTTTCGACAGGTACTTCAGGACCTAGGCCGATGCGCCTGTGAGATTCTATTTTGTTGCCGTTGTGGTTGTTATAAGTGGGTGTATTATAAAAGTGTTTTTAAATTTGATTCATCGGAACTTATAGCACATTATTGAAAACCAAAGAGCACTTCAATAATATACCCGCTTATAACAAAAAATAAAATAAATAAACTGTTGCATGAGTATACTACACCATGACGCTCGGACAATGCCGGTAACATTTTCTAGTCTTATGTATTTTGTTTAAAATGCTGAAAAGGAAATTAGTTAAAATATCTCTCATTTCTATTAGTATTTTTTATTTTGATTTAAATTTACAAGAATTTGATAATTAAAAAGATCTGACACTAAAATAATTTAATTTTGGAAAAGTTACTTATATTTTGATGTGAATAAATAACATGTATGTTTAGAGTATCTGTTGTGGATATCTGAATGTTACGCAAATCCGGATAAGGAATACAACCCACCCGAAGGTATACGAAAAAGACGATCCATCATTATTGCAGCAGCAAAATGAATTATATGCAGCAAACTCGGTGGGAACCTGATATGGTAGAACGGCAACAGTCAAGCGTCCCGGGACCACAACCACCCAACTCAATGGTTCTCTTATGTTATTAAGAAGCCTACACAAAACTTTGGTTGCTGAAAACCTGTAAAACTAATTTGATATACCAAATTAATTTACAATTTGCACAAATATAACTCGATAATTGACAACTATAAAAAAATGGGTGGTGGCTCCAGTCTGATGGAGCTGAAATGATTTTGTTTAAATAACATTTTGTAAAAAAAACCTCCAGTAAAATTTAATACTCTACGCATGGTTTTATAACATTTAGTCAGAGCTGGTTTCTTATTCATTTTGACATTGTTGTGATATCTCATTTATTTAGAACAACTGTAACAGTTGAGTAGAAAACATGTGAGTTCAAATTCATTGCAATATTTTCTACTGACATTTTTTGAAGAACCGCCATATTACTTCATTATAAGACCATGTACCACTATACTTCATTATAAGAAATTGATGGTTTGAGTGTCAATCAATACATTCCTGGAATTCAAAATCCAAATTCTACTTATGATTTCCATATGTCGATAATATATTTAACTTTATTTAATATATTCAAGTATGTACATGTTCCTTATTTGTTGTCTAGTATCAGCGCCACCTATAGATCATTTGAATCTCCAAACGCAAATAGAATATTTTTTCCTTGAATAAAAAGTTAATTTTTAATAAAATAATTTTTTACTTTTTAATTAAAACAATACTTTTCTTACACGATCTCTGTAAAATTGTGTTACAGAGGATTTTCAAATTTTGAAATATAACTGAATAAAATACAATTCTTTATGATTTTTCAAAATCTTAAATATTATTCCCAGATTATTTAACTGTTGTGTTATACCGGGAGAAGGTTTAGATAGTTAAATGTTATATTAAAGCATTCCCTGTATTCGGTACCATTACATGAACAAAAGTCTGGTGATAAAGTTCACATATTTCAAAAAATATTTAGCTAGCAAACACATTTCCTGAACAGGATGATTAGAACAAGCTAGAAGCGTCGCCAGAAAATATTTGTGGGGGAGGAGATGGTAACAAAATATTTTGTTTTTATTTCTCCAAATACCCCCAAGGGGAAGGGTTATGACTACCAAATTGCCCCTTGGCGACACCACTGAAATAAGCATGAGGAGGCACGGCAACAGATAAAGGTTTCCAAAAACAGAAGTTGAGAGCAATTTTTTTCTGAATTTGAGATAACTGCTGTACCAAATTTCTGATTGTTTCAAATTGTTGATTTATTCATATGGATTGACAGACAGGTAAATTATCTCTTATACACATAAGTAGAATTTGTAAAATCTTTGGGCAATCGTGCAAAACCTCAAAATATTGCTTTGTACAATAAAATTCCATTCTTTGTACATTTGTACGATAAAATTTCATATGAAATAAATATCCCTGTAGAGGACCTTATATTTAAATTATAAATACAAAATGTACTGAAGTCAATAGGCAGCTGAAGGTTTTATTCGCAAAAAAAAAATACTATTAAAAATTTGCAGAGTTCTTATAAGCAGCAAAACTTTGTTAGAGCTCATTTAGCCTTTCTATGACATTAAACAAAATATAATACTCTTTAAAAAACATATGTTACACTAAAATGCAATTGCGAAAGAAAATGTGAAGCATTGATCACAAGAATAAAGGAAACAAATTTTGAAATTGTAGTTAGAACAAACAGCGTGATACGCATTATTAGCTTATACAAAACCAATAATACAAATAACATTGTAAAAAATTCATCCTAAAACAATTTTTAAATGTTTCGAGATAAATACTTTATGCAAAAAATTAGTTTTATTACATAATTAGAAGATAAAACTTACTTCCAATCACTTTGGTATTTAATCCGAAATTTTCAATACAGCAGTCAACGGGCCAACAAACTGTTGGCAAATATAACATGCAAATCTTTGTATGAAGAGGCAGAATCCAAAAAAATGTTAAAAAGGTTGCTGAACTTTAAATTAGCAGCAAAGCTCACTAGAACTCATTTGGATGTATGATGTCATAATGAGATGGCAGGAAAGGGAAAAAATACAAACACTTCTGAACCAAAATAAATAAACTTTTCACTTGCTGGTAATTTAGATGGGAAGAAACACATTCAGCAATAACAGTGAGAAAGAAACCCATAGAGTAATGCAAATTCAATGAATTCATGTATTAACTATGATGCATATAATGTATTAATATAATTCTTTAAATGAAATTCATGCAATATTTAAAACTTCTACAATAAAGAAAAAATATCATGCAATTCGAGCAATGCAATTAAACCATGCTACTATTAATTTCATATAATCATCACAGCTGTTAAACTAAGGAACTAAAAACGTCATAAAAATTCAATAAATTCATTATCAAAGATGTAATTATAAATATGATTATATATATAATAACCTATAACTGATTTTCAGCCAGAAATCAATGCTTTTGTTACAAAGTTTACGATCAATAGTGAATCCGATCTTCACCATCACAAAACATAAGCATTTTTTGTAATTTTCTTTTTCATCTACCGGAAGAGCAATTGAATAATCCATTTTTGCCACAGCGAGATATTGAAGATTACTGCTAGTTTTACAGAACCGCTAAAAGTTTTTAGTTAGTCAGTTACATTACCCAGCCAATGTTATTAAGTAATTTTCGGCCATAAATATCGATGCTTTTACTACAAAACTTGCGATCCATAGCGAAAAAATCCCCTGCAACGCAAAATATTAGCATTTGTTTGCAATTTTCTCTCATTAGACGAAAATCAACATAAATTGTAAATTTTTGCCGCAGTAGTCAATGCAATCATGTATGTTCGCTTGTTCTACGGAAGCCAAGCCAAGACGCTTACTTTCGGGCTACCATGGGACCGAAGGTCCCGTACGCCCACATCAGAATATACAAATGTCTCTGTATGTAATTGTCTCATGGAGTTTTGATAGCAATATGCACACATCTTTATGGAAGGGTGCTTTAGTCAGTGGCGGCTGATGGTGTGCCGCCTTCATCTTGGAGTGGCTGTATGGCAGAGTACTGAGCTGCCACTAATAGATAGCGCGAATATCGCGTACTCAGACGAAGAAAAGGCAGAGGCGCTTGCTAGGCATTACGAAAAGCAATTTGAACCAAACCACGATCTAATGTGTCAGGACACCCTAAGAATGGTTAGGCAAACTCTAAACAATTTCAGGAATTCCCCGGTCACGGCTGAGATTAACCCAGCCACCCCGCAAGAGATTGTAGAGATTATCAAAAACCTTAAAAACCGTAAAAGCCCAGGGCACGACAAAATAAGGAATATCGCGGTAAAAAACCTACCCTTAAATATAATATTTTACTTGACCATCTTAATAAATAAAATACTAGAACTAAATTATTTCCCCAAAGAATGGAAGGAAGCGATAATTATACCTGGTGAGGATACCTCAATTCCAGCCAACTACAGACCAATCAGTTTGTTACCGACACTTAGTAAAATTACTGAGAAAATAATTCTTAAGAGACTGAACACGCACCTTAGTGAGAATGACATTATCATTCCGGAGCAGTTTGGATTTCGGCCAAAACACTCCACCACTCATCAATTGCTGAGAGTGGTAGAGTACATTTCTTCTGGTTTTAATAATAAGACACCCACAGCTGCGATTTTTCTTGACATCCAAAAAGCCTTTGATAAAGTGTGGCACTGTGAATTAGCTTACAAATTGATCACTCTAAAAGTCCCTGACGCACTTGTCAAACTTTTAATTTCATACCTAAATAACAGACACTTTCAAGTCAGAGTAAAAAATAACTTATCTACACCCAAGCTCATTAAAAGTAGTGTACCGCAAGGATCCATCCTGGACCCGACACTCTTTAACATATATCTAAATGACATTCCCAGGACCTCAGACACGGAGCTGGCACTCTATGCAGACGACAGCGCGATACTTGCAAAACACCCTTACGTCTCAGTAATGCACAGACAGCTACAACAACACTTAGACATACTCCAAACATGGCTGGAAAAATGGCGAATAAAATTAAATCCCAATAAATGTCATTGGATTTATTTCTCAAGAAAACGTAAACCTTCGCCTCCTCTGTACATAAACAACCATGCCCTAAAAGCGGAAAAATCTACTAAATACCTAGGTGTAACGATAGACTCCCACCTAACTTGGAAACTGCACCTAACGAACATAATCAAAAAAGCGTATATAACCATAGGAGCCTTATACCCAATGATAGGAAATGGAAATCTATGTTATCAAAATAAACTCCTAATTTATAAATCGGTCATCCGCCCGGGAATGCTGTATGCAGCACCCGTATGGGGATATGCCTGTAAAACTACCATAGACTTATTAGAGACAAGACCAAACAAAACACTAAGGATTATAAGGAAAGCCCCTAGATACTTAAGAAACTCGGTAATTAGGAAAGACTTCAAAATAAAAACTGTTAGAGCCCAAATCAAAAAGCTAGCGCTTAAATTCTACAAAAATCTGCCATCTATCCCAAATGAACTATTATTTAATCTGCATGACTATGATCATCGCAAGGCTAAATCTCGTAAGAGACCCCGCTCGGTACTTAACTTTGATATTCGGTACTAGGAACATCCCACCTTAATCAGTTGATATTAAAGAAAACTCGCGATCTTTGGTTTTCTACAAAATGTTTAAAATCCTAAACTGCTAGGTTACCCTCAGATCTGCATCAACCCCCCAAACTGCTTAAACTCTTAATGTGCAACAAACTGCCACACTAGGAGCTAGGACAAATAATAAAAACAGTAAATCAAAAACCTCGAACTATGGACCAATGAAATAATGTCACAGTATGAAGATAAGAACCACACCTAGAAATTGGAGATTAAAGACGCTTCGCGCCTGGTGCTCTGTTCTGGACGAAACTGTTGGAAACTTGGTTTTGTTTACGTCGCGATTCTCGTTTCGCGGGAGCGTGACGTCATTATTAAAATGATTTTGCCGTTCTCGTGAACGAATCGCGATGTGGACAAAACTGGGCTTATCATGCAAATCACCTTTCTCGCCGCTCACGCATCCTGTTTTGCATATCCAGAGGGCGTTGCCGGCAACGGTTATGTTCCGGAACGTACCCATCGTCGGATATAAAGGCTAGACACTTTTCTGGTTTAAGGTAGATCGCTAGATCGGTAGATCACGGTACGATCGCTTGATAGCTTGCTTGCTTGATCAGCTAGACGGATCGATATACTGATCGAAGGAAGGATCTAGAAGGATCTAGATCGGGCAGACGGATCTACATAAAGTCATGTTCGACGTAGTCGAAGGTTACGATAAATGTTTATCGGTGGACGCGGATGTTTAAATTAAACTAAGTAGTTTTTGTGGTTCTCAGTTATGGAGACCATGTTTTCCGTGTTGTGGACTTTATCTAGTGCTGATCCGGGAAGTTTAAAGTTTTTGCCATAGCGTGTGCCCAGCTAGTGGTGGCGTTGGAAATTGCATGTGGTTACGTAAGTTGAAATGTTTTATTCTACTTACTCGTGTAAATACTGCTTAAACCAGAAACGTGTCTAAGCGTGGAACTTTTACTGAAAAACCTACGAATGAGCTGTAGAGTTCATGTTTTTGTACATAGCATGCTTTGTTTTGCTTTACTGTTTTTCATAAAATATATTGTAAGCAAATGCAACGGATTCACTCTTCAATAAAAGTGATTTTGAACTAAATTGGAACTGTTCTCCTTTAACACCTCTACAGCTACTTGTATTTCTACAACTACCCTTTGACGTTGTTATAGCTGCAACACTACTTAAATTTTCAACGAACATTTGACTTAACTTATATAATATAATATATACCAACTGGTTATGTATGTTATATTAGCCATCAGGTTATGGGCCCAGTGCTCCCCATAACAACGTTAAAAATTCAGAAGTGTTAGTGTTCCAGCAAAGAATCCTGTCGACGGGGGCCGCGGACGGCGCCATTTGCATGTCGACGAAAGCATAAACAAAAAAACAGTTCAGTTCAGTTCCAAAAGGCCACCTTGCCATGGAGGCAAATAAAATTAGTGCATTAACAAGAGACAATTACGTCACGTGGAGGAATGAAGTTTCATTCGCTCTGAAAGGAGAGGGCTGTTTCGGATTTGTAGACCGAACAGCGTTACCGGTGGATGATAAGACGTCACGGCGTGATTATGAAGAACACATGCGCAGAAAGGACCGCGCGTTAACGATCCTGTTCCAGAACGTTTCATCTGACTACCAAGAGTTAATTGACATTAACGACGATCCGGCAGATGCGTGGGATAAGTTAAAAACGCACTTCGAAGCGCCGACTCGCGCCAACCTAGTGCGCTTACTGGATGACTTCTTCAGCCTGCGTCCGGAGCCAGATGACCCTGTGGATATCTTCTGCACACGTCTAAAGAAAGCGGTCGCCAAACTGAAGGACGTTAAGCACCCGGTGGAAAGTGTCTATGTGGCATTCCAGGCCATTAGATACCTCTCGGACGACTTTCAAGGGATAGTCCAACTAATCTACAGATGGGAGGACAAGGATTTCACTTTGGAGAAAATCCAACGCGAGTTATCCGCGGAGGAAGGACGTATCCGGCAACTCCGTAGTGACAGAAACAACGTAAGTCAGAATTCATCTGTATTCTTGTCTCAAAGTAATGTAAATGTAAAAATAACAAAGTGTTTAAAAATGTTAAACCAGTTAAAAAGGTCATAGGACCGTGTTATTTTTGTAAAAAGGCTGGTCATTTAAAGAGAAATTGCCCTACTCTTAAGTCTAGCTCAAATATAATTGAATTATATTCTTCTGCTAGAATTGAAGCAAATATTGTGCAGGATCCTAGCGATAGACTCAGCTGGGTAATTGACACCGCTGCTACGCGGCACTTTTGCAATGATATTAATCTATTCTCAAAATTTAAGGAAAGCGAAGGTGCATCTATGTCGCTAGCAGTGGGTGATATTGAGAGCCCAGTTGAGGCTATCGGTACGGTCAAAATGTTTGTTCAGTTTAAGAACGTAAGAAGTGATATTGTTTTGTCTGATGTAATGTTTTCGTCTAAGTTAAGACGAAACTTATTAGCCGCATCTGTTCTTGAGGAACAGGGGTATACATTTAAAGGGGCTAATGGGGTATTGTGGTTTTACACTCCAAAGGGAGAAAAATTCTTCTATGCTAAACGAAAAGAAGGCTTATATTTTTTAAAACCTCAATACGAAGTTCAGACAGTAAATAACAATATTGAAGACCGTAAAACTAAAGGAAAGGATCAGGATAGGGATAAAGATTCCAAGAAAGATAGAAAACCCCTAAATAAGAAAAACAGTATTAACAAAATGAAAAATTTGCCTAGTGTAAATAAAAGTAAACATAACTCTGAGGTGAAGTCGAGGTCAAAAGGAAAAGTTAATGATAAACCAAGTTGTTCGGTTTCTGAGGTTTTAAATAAAACGGAACTCTGGCATAGGAGATATTGCCACATTAACACTGATTATTTATATCAGACAAATAAAGTTTCCGCGGCTAATGGACTCCCTAGACTAAAATATGCAAGAATTAATTATACGCACTGTAAATTAGCAAAGTCTAAGAGAATTTCTTTTAAGCCAATTGGTAGGATAAGGTCCACTAAACCTTTACAATTACTCCATATGGATGTGTGTGGTCCCTTACTTACAGCTTCAATGGGCGGAAACAGATACTTTTTGACAATAACTGACGACTTCAGCCGGAAAGTGTTTGTGTATATAATGAAACAAAAATCAGAGGTGTTTAGAATATTTAAGGAATTCCAAGCTAAGGAAGAGAGGCAGCTAGGCAAAAAGATTTTGTGTATCCGTACGGACAATGGTATGGAGTTCTGTCATAACCAGTTCAAGGCATACTTAAATAAATTGGGGATTAAATCAGAAAGGTCAAATGTATATACACCCGAACAGAACGGGGTTTCTGAGAGATTTAATCTATCTGCACTAGATTGTTGTTGTTGAAACCCAGACCGTCCGACCTACCAGAAAGGTGTAAGGTAACTGTTTGGACGGTCGGGAAGTGCCACCCAATTTAGACCGGAACCCAGTGGGGGAGGCATCCACAGGGACCGTACCCTCCTTCCCCTACCACCAACCTCTCGGAAGGACTTTCGGACCCACATGTTTAACGTGATCGTACTCCGCATGAACACGGCGGCAGTTTGGCAGTGGCTGGAATCGAACCCGGGCCTACCGAGTGCAACTCCAGCGCGCTAACCAATGGGCTACCGCGCCCCCTGCACTAGATTGTGTAAAAGCTATGCTTGATCAAAGTCAGGTTGATAACAGGATGTGGGCAGAAGCGATTTTGTGTTTTACACACACCAAGAACAGGATATGTCATAAGTTCAAAACCAAAACTCCACACGAGTTATATTATGGAAGGAAGCCAGCCGTTGCTCACCTCAAAGTTTTTGGGTGCAAAGCCTATGTGCGCACAGCCAAACAAATTAGGAATAAGTTGGATATGAGAGCCCAAGTAGGAATTATGGTCGGTTATGCCGAAAGCACCAAAGGCTATAGAATTTATATAGCAAGTAAAAAGAAAGTTGAGGAAACTTGTAATGTAAGATTTGAGGAAGGAGAGGCAGCGGAAGGCGTCCTGGACCCTAATTACCCTAAAGGAATCACCTTGAGGAAATCGAACGTTACTCAGTCGATTGACTCGGAATCAGAATGCTTGGGAGGAGTGTCAGAGGAAGAAGCAGGTGAGAGCCGTGACACTAGTAAATCTAGTGGGGATGAGGACTCTCCTGCTGATTCTGGTCTGACACCCTGCTCAGATATTAACTGGATACGGAAAGCTGTACCTAGGCCTGATGGGAGTAGGACGGATATTTACTACTCAGTAAAAGGTGACAATAAAAGGCTGAGATCTCATAATGGTGTCAGAAAGTTTTGTGGAAAAGCTAACATTCATTATGATCAGCAAATGTTTAATTTTAGAGAGAAGAAGGGGGTAAGTGATATCAAAAGAAAACCGGAAGCAAGCAATGTTGAGATCTTGATACCCAAGAGCTATAGATCGGCAATAGAATCTCCCCAGTCCTATAAATGGCAAGAAGCCATGGATGATGAAATAGCTACAATGCAGGAGAGGGGTGTCTGGGACTTAGTGCCTGCACCCATCTCACAACAAAAAATTATCGGAAGTAGATGGGTTTATACCATTAAGAAGGATGAAAGGGGAAATGTCAAAAGATTCAAAGCTCGCCTAGTAGCTCAAGGATATACCCAGATAAAGGGGGACTCATATGATGAAGTGTGTAGCCCTGTGATTAATTTTAGTTTAATCAGAGCCTTCTTCTCCATATTCGTTTGCATGCTTAAATGGAAACATTTTCAACTGGACATTAAGTCCGCATATCTTTATGCAAAGTTGAATGATAAAATTTTTTTGAAACAACCACATGGATATGTCGATCCAAACCAGCCTCAATATGTTTGTCTACTTAAGAAAGCAATATATGGCCTTCACCAAAGCGGAAGGGAATGGTATACAGAGCTTGACACCACTTTGAAAAAATTGAACTTTTTTAAATTTAAATGGTGCAACTGTGCTTATATATATCAGAATAAAGTATTAATGCTGGTTTACGTAGACGACATAATTTTGTTTGCTAAACAGCAAAATGATATAGACCATACTGTTTCACTTTTGAGTAAAGAATTTGATATCAAAGAATTAGGAAAAGTCAAAAGACTTTTGGGTGTGGAATTTAAAGATAGAGTTTTAAAATTTAGTAATGATATCTTTAAAATGTAAAATTTAACTGTTCAAATAGAAATTTTACTTTAAATTTTTTTTCGCATTTTCTAAGTATAAATGGTTATGGTATCTTATAATTTATTCCTCTCTCATTGATACAAATGAAATGTATCTTGAGTATATATTGTTATGTGACAATGAACTGTTACTTTTCTCACATTACACTTGAAAAATATATATCCATTTTTACTACACGCATAATGCATTTTTGCTTATGTGAATAAAATATGTGTCTGAATGTACATTATTGATATAATTCACATGAATCATAAAATTTTTAATCTGTGCTTATCTCGTATGTATGTTTACCTTATGTATCTTTTATTATCATTGCCATTGTATTGGGTATTTATTGTGTATACTAGTCATGGGCTAAGATAATAAGACTTAAATTTTTTTTAATCTTAAATGTTAAATTTCATAGTTATACACTAAATTTCCTACAACTTGAATTTAATGTTTGGACTTAAATTTTTAATCTTAAATGTTAAATTTAATAGTTATACATTACATTTTCTACAACTTGAATTTAATGTTTGGACTAAAATTTTTAATCTTAAATGTTAAATTTCATACTTATACACTAAATTTTCTACAACTTGAATTGTGATATGTATAATTAAATTTTCTAATCTCAAATATTAAATTTAATAATTATACCTAAATTTTCTAGAGCTAAAATTTTGTATATTTTTAAATTTTAAATTTAATGTTTCTATAAATTTTCAAAGTAGTAAAGAAATATAGCTTTCTTTAGTATGAGCTAGTACTTAAGAAGGGCAATAGTATGGTTATACTCAGTTTCTTTTACTATGTTATCCTTAAACACGTAATTTAAAGAATGCTTATGATCTGCATTATAGAGAAGTGTACTTATTTGATTGTTGCCCTTTTGAGATATAGAAAAGGCTGTTCACTTTCTAGAATGTTATAAGTATTATAAATTTCTTTAATGTATAAAATTTTGTGTATGCATACATTATGTTTTTAGGATACTAAGAACCTTGATATTTTTGACCTTGATTCTTAGAGTAACCTTTTGTTGGATGAAAGCATGGGCGCCGAGAGTTGGTGTTTTTGCATGAGGGGGCCGATTGTTGGAAACTTGGTTTTGTTTACGTCGCGATTCTCGTTTCGCGGGAGCGTGACGTCATTATTAAAATGATTTTCCGTTCTCGTGAACGAATCGCGATGTGGACAAAACGGGGATTATCATGCAAATCACCTTTCTCGCCGCTCACGCATCCTGTTTTGCATATCCAGAGGGCGTTGCCGGCAACGGTTATGTTCCGGAACGCACCCATCGTCGGATATAAAGGCTAGACACTTTTCTGGTTTAAGGTAGATCGCTAGATCACGGTACGATCGCTTGATAGCTTGCTCGCTTGATCAGCTAGACGGATCGATATACTGATCGAAGGAAGGGCAGACGGATCTACATAAAGTCATGTTCGACGTAGTCGAAGGTTACGATAAATGTTTATCGGTGGACGCGGATGTTTAAATTAAACTAAGTAGTTTTTGTGGTTCTCAGTTATGGAGACCATGTTTTCCGTGTTGTGGACTTCATGGACTTGTGGACTTCATTCCCGGATCAGCACTTTTCTAGTGCTGATCCGGGAAGTTTAAAGTTTTTGCCATAGCGTGTGCCCAGCTAGTGATGGCGTTGGAAATTGCACGTGGTTACGTAAGTTGAAATGTTTTATTCTACTTACTCGTGTAAATACTGCTTAAACCAGAAACGTGTCTAAGCGTGGAACTTTTACTGAAAAACCTACGAATGAGCTGTAGAGCTCATGTTTTTGTACATAGCATGCTTTGTTTTGCTTTACTGTTTTTCATAAAATATATTGTAAGCAAATGCAACGGAATCACTCTTCAATAAAAGTGATTTTGAACTAAACTGGAACTGTTCTCCTTTAACACCTCTACAGCTACTTGTATTTCTACAACTACCCTTTGACGTTGTTATAGCTGCAACACTACTTAAATTTTCAACGAACATTTGATTTAACTTATATAATATAATATATACCAACTGGTTATGTATGTTATATTAGCCATCAGAAACTCTATGAAGAAGTACTGAGCTGTGGTGGCTGAAAGAGAAGGGGAGTGCGGGCCAAGGACTGACGGGCCAATAGGAAATCCTGCAGAAGTGCAGAGCGAAATTTACAGTTTTACATAAAGAAATTAAAGTTTACAATAATAAATTTAAGTTTACAAATACATTTAGGTTTAAAACTTAAGTTTAGACAATAAAAGTGTAAATTAAGTTTACAGAAAAAGTTTACCAGTTTAGAATTCAGAGAAATACACTTTAAAGAATTGCGATTGCAATTTACAAATTTTACAGGAGAGTCACTCGTGCTGCGAAAAAAGAAGGCCCTTATCAGGCACACAATACAAATAAATTAAACAGTTTCAATAAAAATACAGTTCAAGTTATTTACAGAAGCAACAGTGCTATCCAGAGTCAGCGTTTGCTGACATACAAGAGGACCGGGCTGGCATCAAATACGCGGGCAAAGCAAAGTATAACAAAGGATTGAGAGCTCGCCGGAGAGGACGAATCAGGATTCTCCATTTCACTCCAGGTTTGCCGAGGCATTCCTAGGGTGTAATGGTCGCCTTCTCCGCCGTCCGGCAAGCAAAGGTTAGGAAACACCTGCCTGGGGCGTAGTATATCTGGGGCGCTTCCACGGGGGCGCTTGTTCTACGGAATGAAACTGCTCACTCGTTGCCAACGTAACGTCAATGAATACTCCCTATAAACTATTAGCAAACAACATCTTCAAAGAAAAACATTAAAGTACCCAGTAATACTGAAAAATTTTGCTGAAATAATTTCAAAAATTTTATCTATATAATAAAAGGTAATGTCTGTGTGTGTGTGTGTCTTATACACTATACGTTTCGCGACCGCGCGTCGGAGAGCTACGAAATTTGGCAATCGGAGACCCTGGGGGGTGGGAAGGGGACACGTGAAAACCGATTTTCAAAATTCTAATTATTTTTTTATTTATTTAATGTTTTATGCGATTTCGACCTTTTTTTGATATTTTTGCCCTTTTTTCTCCTCGATCCAGACATCGTAGAAAAAAACAAATCACACCATCGGAAAGAGCAGAGAATTTCGAGTAAAAATATATCAATTTCAAATCTGAATTTCGATTTCTAATATTTTTTAAAGATTTTAAAACAAAAGTCACTTTTTGCTCAAGAAAACGATTTTTGGTTTTTAAATTCTCTCATCGTGAAAAGTACTCATAATTTCGACTAATAATTTACATTTTCAGAAAGGTCAAACATCTGGCATTCTTACAAGTCCAATCTGGTCCAGAAATAATGAAAATTGCCTTCAGGATCGCAATTTTAAAGACGTCATGATTTTAAATTTCTCGCCGTTCCGCTCGGCGTGACGCTTCGTTTCTCCCCCGCTGAAGCAGGGAAGGTGGTGGGTGGGGACGTCAAGGTGGAGGTGACGTCACGGTTCTGAATAGAGCGCCTTTGCTCTATATAAATTATTATATTTATATTTTAAATGATGGGACGATCTGGATTTTTTAAATGTATATTTTAACTTTTGGATATTTTAATTTTATGGATATTTTAAATGATGGAACAATGAAACAATGGAATGAGGATGATGGAATTAAGCATATGGTCATTTTAAATTGCAAATTAGCGCGCGGGAAGTTAGCGGTAGGCCCGGGTTCGATTCCCGCCACTGCCAAAACTGCCGCCGTGTTTACGTGGAATACGATCACGTTAAATATGTGGGTCCGTAAGTCCTTCCGAGAGGTTGGTGGTAGGGGAAGGAGGATACGGCCCCTGTGGATGCCTCCCCCACTGGGTTCCCGTCTAAATTGGGTGAATATGTAGAAATTTATGGAGATTGTCGCGGAGGGCGCGGCAGCCCAGTGGTTAGCGCGCGGGAATTGCACTCAGTAGGCCCGGGTTCGATTCCCGCCACTGCCAAAACTTACGCCACGTTCACGCAGAGTACGATCACGTTAAACATGTGGGTTCGTGAGTCCTTCCGAGAGGTTGGTGGTAGGGGAAGGAGGGTACGGTCTAAATTGGGTGAATAAAAAGAAAGTTATGGAGATTGTCGCGGAGGGCGAAGTAGCCCAGTGGTTAGCGCGCGGGAATTGCACGCGGTAGGCCCGGGTTCGATTTCCGCCACTGACATGGAGTACGATCACGTTAAACATATGGGTCCGTATGTTTTTCCGAGAGGTTGGTGGTAGGGGAAGGAGGGTACGTTCCCTGTGGATGCCTCCCCCACTGGGTTCCGGTCTAAATTGGGTGGCACATCCTGGCCGTCCAACCAGTTACCAGGCCCGGGTTCGATTCCCAAAATTGCCGCCGTGTTTACGCGGAGTACGAGCACGTTAAACATGTGGGTCCGTGAGTCCTTCCGAGAAGTTGGTGGTAGGGGAAGGAGGGTACGGTCTAAATTGGATGAATAAAAAGAAAGTTATGGAGATTGTCGCGTAGGGCAAAGTAGCCCAATGGTTAGCGCGCGGAAATTGCACTCGGTAGGCCCGGGTTCGATTCCCAAAATTGCCGCCGTGTTTACGCGGAGTACGATCACGTTAAACATGTGGGTCTGTAAGTCCTTCCGAGAGGTTGGTGGTAGGGGAAGAAGGGTACGGTCCCTGTGGATGCTTCTCCCACTTGGTTCCGGTCTAAATTGGGTGAATAAAAAATAAGTTATGAAGAATATCGCGGAGGGTGAAGTACCCCAGTGGTTAGTGCGCGGGATTTGCACTTGGTAGGCCCGGGTTCGATTCCCAAAATTGCCGAATAAAAATAAAGTTATGGAGATTGTCGCGGATGGCACGGTAGCCCAGTGGTCAGCGCGCGGGAATTTCACTCGGTAGGCCCGGGTTCGATTCCCGCCATTGCCAAAACTGCAGCCGTGTTCACGCGGAGTACGATCACGTTAAACGTGTGGGACTGCAAGTCCTTCCGAGAGGTTTGTGGTAGGGGAAGGAGGGTACGGTCTCTTTGGATGCCTCCCCCATTGGGTTCCGGTCTAAATTGTGTGGCACTTCCTGGCCTTCCAAGCAGTTACCTTACACCTTTCTGGTAGGTCGCGCCAACGAGTTTGCCACGGTCAGAATTTTCAAGGGTAGCGAACAGGCTGGTCGCCAAAGGCGGCTAGTTATAAATGAACGTAAGGTTATTTGCATGGAAAAAAATCGAACGTATCGTTTTCTGGAAAAGTGCCAATGGCGGTAACAAAGCTAACACTTTATAACGCGTTAAAAAGAGAATGAAAACGTAACAAAATTCTCTTAGAGATGAAATTTGAATGTCATAATGTTAAAATTTGATAATTTTTGAATTTCCATACACATTTAAATAGAAGTGTAACTTACTAAATATTCATTGGTATGTTCTAGGCTTAACGGTTTATAACGCGATACCAAGAAAGAGAAAAAAATATTAACAAAATTCTGTTGCAAACGGATAAAATTTGAACATTATAATTCACTACAAACATTTCAGATAACCTTTATGTTTCAATATAGAATAAAATAAACTTGCAACTCATTTTACGTTCAATGGCAGGATCGCGTGTTCAGAATCGGTGGTGCGTACAGAACTCAGGATGGCCACCAGGTGACGCTGACATGGGTCCTTGGCGAAAATCCCAATAATGCGCCAATGCTCACTGATGCCCTTGCAGGTGCAGTGCAGTTGAAAAACAATGCGGTAACCCTTACCAGTCGAATTTACCACTTTTTTCTTCTGCGGAACAAATGAAACCAAATAGTGCTTTTTGTAGTTCCTTTTGCTACTACATCCGATTAATTTTAATTTGTATAAAGTGAGTACGAAGTCTAATTTTTTAATTTTAATCGTTCTGTTTACATTGTTTATATATCGGTGTGCTGTAAATGAAGAAATGTTTGGGATAACTTCAGTATTTATGAAGAACAAATAACATTACATAAAATGTTACTAATTATTCTAGCAAAATTTTTCCGTTATCTATATGTATGTTGATTTTTTCTTTTGTAATAACGTTTTCAAAATTTCTTAATAGTTAGACGTAGGATAGATGCATTGCTAATTTAATATATTTATTATTTTCCTTTTACACATTAGTTTTGGATTGAAATTATTACTTTTTAAAATTTGTTCATATTGTAAAATAATTTACATATACTTGCCAGCGAGTTTCTTCTTTGTCCAGAGATCATAATTGAATTCCTTGGCATAAAAGATAATTTTGCTAGCTTTTAATATGCTTGAAATTTAATGACATATTGTTAGTTTTTTAAATTATGCTTAAATTTGTAAATATTATGTTAATATTTACATTAAATATTAGGTTAAATTTGTAAATGTTAGGTTAATTTATAAATAAGTAGTGTGGGAATGAGAGAGCTGGACCACAGCCATAAACCCCCCCCATAAAAACCACACCCACTTTTAGAATGTAATGGCTCTATTTTATCCACACAAATGTGATTACACAATGGTGTGAAACCCCCATTAAAACCACACCCACTTTTAGAATGTAATGGCTCTATATCACCCATAAAAAAACCCACCCACTTTTAAAAACAATGGTGTGAAACCTCCCATTAAATCCACACCCACTTTTAGAACGTAATGGTCCTATTTCACACCATTAAAATATCCACCCACTTTTAAAAACAATGGCTCGTAAAACCCCCATAAAAACCGGACCCACTTTTAGAAAGTAATGGCCCAATATCACCCACACAAATTCGACTATACAATGGCTCTCAGACCTCCATTGAATCCCACCCACTTTTAGAAATGTAATGGCTGTATTTTACCATTAAAATTACCACCCACTCTTAAAAATAATGGCTCGCAAAACCCCATAAAAACCGAACCCACTTTAGAAAAGTAATGACTCTATTTCAGCCATACAAATCCGATTAAACAATGGGGTAAACCTCCTCATAAAAACGGGACCCACTTTTAGAAAGTGATGGCTCTATTTCGACCAAACGAATTAAACAAAGCTATGGTATCAAAATCATCCATTAGCAAGGTTCTAGCGCAAGCACCCCCCGAGAAAAGTGATGGCTCTATTTCGACCACACCAATTTTCCGGAGCGAGCAAGCGAAAAGTCGTTGGGAGCGAAGGTACCCCCTTCGGCGCCGCGGACGGCCACCCCCTAAGCATTGCACCGACATGGGTTCGTTGTTTTGCAACCATCATCTGCCAAAAGTATGCATACATTCCGAACAAGCGAAAAGTCGTTGGGAGGGAAGGGTACCCCCTTCGGCGAGCACCCCCTTTTAGAATCTGCGGGTCCGTTAAAAAATGATACCCCAACAACATTTTAAGCACTTAAAGAAAAGAATTCTAATGTTGAGAAAGAACAAAAACCATGGAACTGTTGAACAAACTAAACGCAATTAGTACATTGGAAGGAAGTTTCAAGAAGATGCATGAGCTCAATATCGACGTAAAATACCCTGTCATGGAAATTAAACAGATCACCACCAAATATGGTAATAAACTAATAGTGAAGTTAGAAGACGGCTCAAATTTGTATCTGCCGAAACGATGCGACGAAAATGCGTCCGACTATATGAAGCTTAATGAGATTAAACCTCTATTCTTTGTATATTTGGGAGCTAAAGATGTCGGGAAAGCACAACCAGGGCAAATGTTTAAATTTGAACAATAAATTTTCTTTTAATGGTATCATAACCATTAAAAAATATACACCGATTTTCAGGCGGCAACTTTTACGAGATAAAAGTCAATGGCCCTGTCTACAAACAGCTCGAAAAGGAGTGCGAGGCTGCACGGGACCCACTGGATCTTCAGCCAGCACACTGTCAAGAATGGATGAGTAACCCCACTGTCAATCCTCGAACTGGCCGGACGATAAAGAAGAACGGCCCTGTGTACAAGCAGCTGCAAAAAGAGTGTGAGGATGCCCTTGCGGCCGTGCCGCGGCCACAATTGGCAAGAAGACCATCATATTGTAACGAGTGGCTCAAAGATCCCATGGACCCCGAGCCAGTTGCCCCTGTTGTCTGTGCCCCGGTGTACACAGAGAATCAGTTGAAGAAGATGAAAAAAGATGCCTTGAAGACACTCGCCCTGCAGCTCCAAATCAACCCGGGAAATCAGAACAAACCAGTTATCATACAGCTGATCCTCGATAAACAGAACATCAGACAACCCAGCATCAAACAACCCAGTCCCACTCCCTGTCTTATTAAATCGCGGTCCGGATCACTAACTCCATGTCTTGTTGACCCCTCGCCTAGGCCAAGATCGAGAACTTACTTTAATGACTCCACCATAACTCCTAAAAATTTTTGCAAAATGCCCCCCGGTAGGCTCAGAGTATATTCAATCTCAAATTCGACCCACCAAGGGGCCCTTCTCGATGAGCCGAATTCAAGACCAAGTACACTCTGAGCCTGCCGCCACTGAGGCTTACAAACAACATATAAGGACAACACTGTAAGACTTTGACGCCTAGCGTCGGGCCCGCCCACCACTTATTATCGATGAGTGCAGCTTTATTGGAACAACGACTAAAGCAAGCCGACATGTCATTTTTGGCTCGGTATAGTTCAATAAACCATCAACCCGGATTGATTAACAACCTGGGAGAGGTCGGGATTTGAACCTGGGACCTAGATGTTAATAGGTCTGCGCGCTAACCGTTTGCCATGGGTACCCATCAAAATATACACATACCTTTAATTTAACCATTACACCACAGGCGAAAATCTTCAAAAATAGCACTTTAAACAAGTTATTTCCCTCTTATAATGTAAGAATTCTTCAAAATATCTATCACTATTGTATATCTGATTAAAAAATATAGAATAAAATGCTTAAAATCAATCGCGAAAAATAAATTCTACTCCTGTCCATATAGTGCTTCCTCCCCATATAGTGCTGCCATCTCTCTTTGATTCTCGTAATCTCCGCTTTTTTCTACCTCTGAGAGAACTCTTCTTTAAAGAGGAAGAGATGTTAGTCAAGGTCAGCGCTCGCTACAGACGTTATGAAAGCAGGAAGTAGAAAACAAGGTCGAAACTCTCCAAGCGGAAAATAATACTGCTTCGTATTTCATCTGAGTTAAAGAAAACAAAGATATATATAAATGAATGAAATTGAGTCTGAGATATTTTGCTATAGAATTCTTTATCAGTATGTTCAATTAGATGTTTATAGCGATGACATTTCAGAAGTGAAAAAATCCTTAAAAAAGTTGCATGATCAGTTTGAAAAAATTGTCAAACTTATAAAAGATGATCGAAGCATCGAAGGAAATGTTGGAAGTAATAAGAATGTTAGGTCTGGACAATAAAGTTTCCTCAGACGGAGACTTGAAAACTCATGAATGTGAACACGAATATGTAATTCAAAATGATGATGGCTGGTACATTTGCCAAGCATGTCACGAAGAGCTGAGGTATAATCCAAATATACCCCCTATCAATAATCTCGATATGTATTTAAACATGCAGAAACAACAGAGGCGAAAACATCGAATGAAAAATCTGGCTAAATGGTTAGGTTTGCATAACCTACCCTTTGAAGAAGAAGAGCTTTTGAACGACTTTTCTTCTTATATCCATAAATATGAGGAGATGTACCCAGAGCGAAAAAACATAATCAGCAAAGACTATATCTTATACCATATGTTACGGAAAAGAGGTTACGACATCTATATTTCACGCCTTCTAGTTAAGTTACCTAAACTCAAAAAGACGCTTATTCAGAATGAAGAAATCTGCAGAACCATCTTCGAAGCATTAAATTGGAGTTTTTACCCTATAAATTAAAAAAACGGCTGATACGTCTGAACAACATGTCACGAAGAGCTGAGGTATGACCCCGATAAGTGATTATAATTTTTAATAGCCGAATAAGCTATTAAAAATTAATCAACTAAATCTTTTTTATCAATCCAGCTAGTCTCAGGATAACCTAACCATTTAACTAGATATTTGTCCCCTTTCTTTTTGATGATTTTTTCAATCTTATACACATTGTCTTTCTTATCATATTTTACTAATTCATATTCATAAAAAGTGCCTTTAACCTCATCATTATTTAAATCCTGAACTCTATAAGTGATTGGGTCGGTTTCTAATACTTCAGAAATGACAAATATTTCATCTGTAAAAGTTGCTTGATAACCCCTTCTGAAGGTAGACTTATATATAGATATTCTTACTTTATCGCCTACCTGGTATTTATGTTTACGTATGACCTTTTCTTTAAACAAATTGCGGTAGACTTCACTACTGTTTTCTTCTAGACTGGCTTCAACAGGAGTCATTTTTATACTTCTGTGGTATGAGTTGTTGTAATTCTTCACTAATTGACCCAATACATCTATGTATCTTTCAGTGTTATTTGCACACAAGTAGAGCTTTATTTTATTACCAAGAGTGAGATTAAATCTTTCAACCATAGCAGCTTTTATTTCAACATTTTCTGTTGTGAACCATTGGATATTATTTTCTTTGAATAATTTTTGAGTTGTTTTTCCGACGAACTCTAAACCCTTATCTGTTTGAACCCTTTCAGGTATTCTTTCTTTGAAGATCTTTTTAAATGCTTGAGTTACTTCTTCTGCTGATTTATCCTTTAGAGGAACAGCCCATGCATATTTACTGAAACAGTCAACAGCTGTTAATATGTACTTGATACCATCATTAAACTTACTTCTCGCAAATTTATAGACAAACAGTAAATCAGCTTGCCATTGGTCGTCGATATGTGACACGTAAATTCTCCTTCTTTTGAACTTACGGATAAGTGGTTTATGCTTTGTGTATACATCCTGTCGGTGTAAAAAATCCGAGACTTCTTTTCGACTTAAACCAGTTTTTCTGCTCAGTACATTTATGCCACAAAATCCTGTTTCGGGATCGTAGTAAACCTTTTCGGGGCAACCCTTCTCAGTTACCCCTTCAGCGGTAAAAAACGGCACTTCTTAGAACCACAACCCACACAAATACCTTTCAACATTGGTCTAGCGTTTTTAGAGGTGACATGCTGTTCATCTTTAGTGTCGGTGTGTGTTTTACATTTGAGACAATATATTTTTGAGCCCATTCCAAATGTCTTCTTTGCTTTGATAATAGGCTTCACAACAGCTCTATCTAGCCTTTCACGAAAACTTGGATTGGGAATGTCGTCCAATTCTTTTATCATGTTTGAGTCACACACTTTGTTTCTGGTTTCGGTATCTTTGTTTTTAATGTAGCACACGTCATGTTTATAGGCACTATCATCAACCCTATTAATAGGCTTACTCCATTCTTTGTATGTTAAATCGGGGTTCAATCTAGTTTTTCCTCTGAGCAGTTGAGTTCCTGGTCCTGTAAATTGATGCCCTGGCAGATGCATTTCAAACGGTAAATTATTAATTGCTGCGTTAACAACACCTTTTCCTTTCTTGCAAGTCTTTTTACCACACATTTATTTATATATAAAAAATTATTTACTCACAAATTGATATCCATTCAGCAGGGTTTGTTTCATATATTTTTCTCTGGGTAAGTAGACTAAATTATTGATGAAATCCTCCTCTCGCTTATACACTTCCTCTTCTGATAGGGTATTCGATTTGTATGAATTGAGCAGCTGTTTGTAAAACTTGTAAGACTGTTTGTACTCTTCTTTCCTTTCCGCGATATTCAAAGCTTTATCAATAACTTCAACAATACCGACGCTTAAGCTCAGAGCAGCTAAGGGAACAAGTACAAAAGCTGATAAACCCAATGAACTTAAAACGAACTTGCTAACGGTCATAGTGACACTAATTTTATGGTAGTGGTGGTAGCTCTTTCTATATACGTAAATTTTCTTTTGCAAGTATTCTTCCATCTTTATTTATAGGGGTGAAATATTTCTTCCGATATCTCAGAGCCGGATTAACTAAATCAAGCATAAAGAAATCATACGGCTGTTGCATGCACTTTTTATATAATCTACTGAATTCTTCTTTTGTCAAACTACCATCTATCTCTCTTATGATCTGTTGAATCTCCCTCGGTTGAATATTAAAAAATATCAAGTAATTACAGTTTCTTCTGATAACAATGGGTGTTCTATAATAAGATTGAGAAAGATAAATGATTGAGGCGTTTTTCTTCCGACCTCTGATGAAAAAATCTTCTATGCTCCTCTGGTCCTTGTCAGTCATGCAGTCATCAAAGACAACAACATTTTTACAAGATGGGTCCAGGTCATCCACTTTTATAAATTCTTTTGTATCAGAGGAGAATAAAGTTCCTTTCTTGCCGAATCTTTCATATAACTCTAGGATAATTTTCTTCTTCTTTTTGGGGTACTTTATCGAGTCAATATCCACGCCCTCAAACATTGTGTACTTTTCTTTCAGTTTACCATACTTGGGTTCGTACATATCTTTTGCACAAACGAACAAATTATCAAATTCGAGATAGTCGTATATAAAATTCAACAATAAGTTCGTTTTACCAGTACCTGAAGCTCCAGCGATTAGAAGTCTGAAAGGGTGTTTAGGTAATAAATAATGTTGATTTGCATCGACAAGTTCTTCTGCTTCTGTATAATTTTTAATTTGAATCATCTTTATTTAATGTTAAAAATTTGCTTCAGTAAAAATTTAATTTGCTTAAGTAAAAATTTTTTTGCATAATAATAAAGATGAATGCTATACAAAAAGAACGAAATAAGAAATTAAGAAAGGAAGTTGAATATGAACTTAAAGTTTATAAGCTTCAGGCTGAAATTAGAAAAAACAACGAACAACAACTTGAGCAAAAATTAGGTATCCAGAAAGCACTATCGGACTTTCACAAGCCTGTAACTGAAAAGCTACAAGAACAAGAAATTAATCGAAAGGAGAATATTCAGGCTATAAAAGATGCTGTTGATCACATTCCTCTAGCTATTGAATCGCCTTTAGAAGTCTATGATTTTGATAAAAAATTGGATGTAGAGTTTTTAGAGAAAAATAACTTTCCAAGACCCTCAAAATTGTACCATGAGACCAAGGAAACTTTGCAAGAAATTATGAGTAAAGTAAATGATACTTACCTAAAAATGTCTCGTCAAAAAGGAAACATTATGAGTCAGATGTCTCGAATGACTAAAAAGGATGAAGAAAGAGAAGATCGCTTATTAGCTAAGGCTGATTATTTGAGAGATCATATGACTACGTTAGGAGATTATCGGGATCGACTCAGAGACTTGCAAAGAAAAGGAATTTATATCGGTAAAGGAGTAGAAGACAAAATGGAAATTTTAGCCCGATTGACTGATAAGATATGTAAAGGGTCCAAAAGTAAAAAGTTACACAATCAAGTCGTCGATTTATTGGATGCATTGTTGAGAGAAGGAACTATGACCAACGAGCAAGTAAAACAATACTACAAAAATTTTTCATTGAATAAATGAGTAATTACATAAAAACTAAAATACATTTAAGCGATCATCAGATTGCTAAGCTAAAATCTGCATACCAGAAAGGAGAAGAAGTATCTCTACAAATAGATAAGACAAAAGCCCCCAACAAAGATATACATTTAACTCGAACACAGATAGCTCAAATTGGGAAGGGGAAGCGTATCACTATCAGTAAGACGCAGCTCCAGAAAACGGGTGGTTTTCTACCTTTTCTATTACCTGCGTTAATTGCTGGGGCCAAGGCTTTAGCACTAGGTGCTGCAAGTGGGGCGGCTGGATATGGAGCAAAGAAAGCTTTGGAAAAAATTTCAGGATCTGGATGTGTAAAAAAAAGACCCATTGGAAAGGGCGTCTATCAAAACTGGGAATATCAGACGAAGTAATTGAACAAAATATGAAACATGAACAGGGGTTTAGGGGCGTCTTTACTTCCGATCTGTTGCCTAAAAAGATGAGTCGGTTTGAAAACGGTATTATTAATCTGGACATTGTCACAGGACCTGGTACGCACTGGGTCTGCTACTATAACGATCCTAAAAATAACTTTGTTGAGTATTTTGATCCTTTTGGAGAACACGTATACAAAATTCATCCTAACATTAAGAAGTATCTACTGACTTCTGGAAAGAAAAATATCGGGTGTAACTCGAGCTTTCTACAGCACCCTGCTTCCGTCAAATGCGGCTACTTTTGTATGAAGTACATTCGTGAAAGAAACAAGGGTAGGCCAGTTGTAGATGTGCTATATTCTTTTACCCAAGAACCCAGCGACTTCAATGAAAAAAATGTTCTCTATAAATAAAATGGTTCTATTGATATTAGATTCTAAAAACGCGGAAAAATCAGAAGATTTTACGATTGAATACACTAGACCTTTCACCTTTAAACAGATTGCCCTTCAGTCCTTTTCGATGTACGTTTCATGGGACAATATCAAAGATGAGGAATTATCATACTTTGATGGTCAGCAGTGGTTAAATTTGACGATACCAGATGGAAATTACACTATCAAGGGGCTGAATCGTTACATGATTAATTTTTTTGGAAGCGATCCGCCGATACAATTCGGAATAGTGGAGGAACGACAGCGAATAGCCATTAAGTTAATAGACGGGTATAAGATCGATTTAACGAAAACCAAAAACCTGCATAAACTTTTAGGTTTCGAGCCTAAAATCCACGAAGAGCTTGAACAAGTAGGAAAGTACATTGCTGACTTATCTGGGGGAAACGATAACATTTATATACATTGCGATGTCGCAGAGGGGGCGTATATCAACGGTTTCAACTCTACAAACGTCATCTATTCATTTACAAACAGTAATCGTCCAGGTAGTCAGATTATAAAATCATTTGACAAACCTCTGTTTTACCCTGTTCGAATGGATAGTGTTTACCGAATCAGAATGCAAGTAACCAATCATAGAGGTGATTTAATTCCGCTCAATAAGCAAGAAGTACAATACAATTTTATCGCCCTATAATAAAGAAATGAATAAACACAGACTTCAAAGAAAGAGTAAGAAGATACAAGGAAGAGGGTTCTTTTCCGACGTCCTGCAGGAGGCCGAATTAGAAGGTAAGTATGTGCAGGATAAAATAAAGGAGATATTATCAAAGCAGAAAAAACATGGAGCTGGACTAAAGTTTATCTAAATTCGATTTAATAGCCATATAGCTATTAAATTGAGGAGAAGAAAAAAAATTTATTTCATAATAAATGAATAAAATATTTGAATTAAACAGCACCAATTATTATTACGATGATGACATCGAAAGTTTCGAATATAGAGAGGTAAGGCATGAAAATAGTGATAATTCTATGGAAAATGCCTCTTACCATTTCTTTATTCAAGACACCAACGCCAACATTTTATACTCTAACGGTTATTTACAGCAAAAATTGAAAATTGTTAACAATGATGGTACTGCCATAGTGAATGATAATGTAGCTCTCGTGAATGGAGGTGGTTTGATCAATGCTAACAGGTTTACATTAGGAACCACTGAAATAGAATCCAACATTAATTATACCGCTCTTATGCGACAAGTGTTGGGCTTAATACATTTTACGCCTGACTATTCTTCTGCCGAAGCTACAAATATGCTGTTCTACACTGATACGTCGGACACAGCTGATAGAGAACGCTTGAAATATGATGGCACGTTAGTAGATACCACAAAGATTACTGAGTTTTTCGAAAAATTCAGAATTAATGAGAACCATAACCAGGGATTTACAGAAAGAAGCGAATTCACTAAAAATAGTAAGGTTGTAACTATATGGATCCCACTAAAGTACGTGTTTGATTTCTTCCGTGAATATAAAAAAGTAATCACGGGGTTCCAAGTCAAATTTGAGTTCCAGAGAAATCACAGTCTAAATATGCTGTACACCAACGAGCAACATAAGATCTATAAAGTCGTTGTAGAAGATTTATCACTCTGGCTACCTTACGTACGATTTAAAAATGCGGCGGCTTCAATATTTAACGAATTAAAGTTATCGAATAAGGATGTAGAAATAAACTGGAACCAACACAGCATAGTAAAGTCTAATATTTTCTATAAAAACGCTAGCGGCTCTTATACCATAAAAGCTACTTCTGATGAAGTCTTATCTTTGTACGTAATTCCTCAGTACACTGAAAGATACGAAAATTCGAAGCACAATAACATGCTGTTTGATAACTTAGATATGACGGAATGTTGGTTAATGATCAACAATGTAAAAGTGCCAACTGTCAGTTACATGATGGATTTTGAGAAAAGTGATTATAATCGATTATACACAGCCTTTTTGGAATCTGGACTCAACACCATCACGTCTGAAACAGGTTGTATGGTCAATTATTCGAATTTTGGTAAGTTGTATCCAATCATCTGCTTTAATCTCTCTCATCATCAAAACTATACCGATACGAATAACTTAATGATTGAGTTTAACTGGAGGTTAAGGAACGCTGCCCCCAAAGATTATGTTTTTTACTTCATCTTAAAAGAGCACAAGAAATGCCTCTTAAATATTAACAATCAAAATATTACCATGATCAAGACTTTGAAATTATAAGCCATTTTTATAGTCCATTTTTAATTTTTATAGTCCATGACTATAAAAATTATTTTATATTTAAATAAATGGCTGCCTACTACCCGCTTTTCGATGAAGAATTAGAACAAGGACCTCCTGGTATTCCAGGCATAGGGTTTAAACTCACACACGACGGTAACTACGATATGGAAAATAAGATCTTGAAAAACTGTCAGACACCGATTGAGAGTCGGGATGTAACTACTAAAAGTTATCTGGAAGCTGAGTTAATTCGTAACTCCACTACCGTCACTCACACGCTGAGGGTTGAACTCCGAGAAGAGATAGCAAAAATTCTGGAAGATTTAGATCAGAAGTACCTGAGGTTACATGATAGAAGACCCATTGACGCTAAAGGTAAAAGGATAGGCAATGTCGCTGACCCTATTGAAGACATGAATGCGGTTAATAAAAAGTACTTGGAAAACTATGTTGACAATAAAGTATGTTATGCAACCACCACATCAGGATACATAACTATTAGACCTAGTACCAATGCGAATGCCGTTATTTTTACGAAGTTTTCCGGTGATGCTTTGAACTCAGATTGTAAATTCTCTCGGGACGGTTTTTTTAGACTGGGATTGTACCTTGATCCTCAAAAGATAATCGATGAATTAATCGTTGTTAAGTTATACATTAATAACAAGCAATACGTTCACAAGATAAAAGTAGCCACTGAATTCGTGTTAATTCTCGGAGAGGTTAAAAAAGATGACCAATTAAAAATTTTCTTACGATGTGATGCTGAGTTCACAGTTCAACCATTTCTAAAAATTGAAGAAATCAAGTGGACACTCCAGCTGCCGTAAAAAAAATTGTACATAGAATAAATGGCGTGGAACGAAATATCTAAAAGCGGTTTGTCGGAAGAACAAATCAGAGTTAGTAAAAATTATGTTAACTGGTCGCTCATAAGTCAATATACAACTTTATCGGAAGAGTTTATCGAAGAATTCGAAGGTTTGGTAAACTGGATGGTCATCTCTCAGTATCAGAAACTTTCGGAGCCTTTTGTAGAAAAACACAAAGGTCTATTAAACTGGTACTATACATCCAAATATCAAGTTTTATCAGAGGATTTCATGGACAGAAATACTGAATATTTAGATTGGGAAGTAGTTTCCAGATATCAGATAATGTCAGAACCCTTCCTGGATAAGCATGCTTCCAAATTAGATTGGAGAATGGTTTCTCAATTCCAAGTACTCTCAGAAGAATTTATTCGTCGGCATATAGACAAAATCGATATGGAACTCATTTGCGTCAAACAAAAGCTCACTGAAGATTTTATGACGGAATTTGCAGATTACCTTGAATGGGGTAGAATTGTTCAATGGCAAACCTTTAACGAAGATTTTATTATGAAAAATCTGGATCGTATAGATCTTTGTCACCTCATGACTTATAAAGCCCATTTGCTCTCAGATACCTTTTACGAACTCCATTTTAAAAAGCTGGTTTGCATCCTTCTGACAAACATATGTAATAGATTTGTGGTACAATATGAACCTATCGACATACCTCCCGAGTTGGGTAAAAATGATCCTATCGACATACAACCTGAGTTGGATAAGAATGAACCTGTCGACATACAACCCGAGTTGGACAAAAATGAACCATAAATTTTTATATTCATAATAACATTTAATGGTTGATCAACCATTAAATGTTTAGATACCCTTTGTTACCTTCCTCAAGTTTGAATATATTTTTCCTTTAAATAAAGAATATGGATCGTATTGTAAAAAAATTAAACGATTTGAGTACTGATAACTTTGAGTCAGTGGATGGCTTATATTTGGTTTCTGACATTACTGAGCACGGGAAATCTATCCTAATACGTTTGTCGAATAACTCAATTATATTTTTAAAAAATGATATACCCAGGGTTGGTATGATTTTGACCAGGGATGAAATAAGATTATTAAGATTATATGTTGGCTTCAGGGTTTTATATTATTGTACACCATTAGAGGGTTTCGTGGTAAAAAAACCACCTTTTCGAAACCTCTACGAAACCTTTTCAATATATCAGGTTGACAGTGATAGCGATAGTGATAGCGATAGCGATCGACCGACAACGATGACATGCCCTTCCATAATTTAATAGATGTAGATATGACTATATTTTTAATGATTGAAATACTCATTAAAAATTGAATCGTTTAAAGTATACCCCTTCAGTAATAAAAGCATTTAAAGAAACGATTTGTAGTTCTAAAGAAAGACAAAATGGATTTTCAATCTAAAACCGTTCGACAGTTGCAAGGCTACTGTCGTGAAAATAATATTCGAGGTTACTCGAAACTTAAAAAGTTGGAGCTGGTCGACCTTATTCAATATCATAACGGCTTTTCCAGTTTCCACAATGACTTGTTTAGCAAGCCAAAGAAGAACAGAGTGCGTAAGATCAGGTGTTGCGGTAAGTTATTTAAGGGATCAAGCATGAATAAGCACCTACAATCTAAAGGGCACCTAAACTATAAACCAAAGAAGGCAACCGCTCTCCCAGAGTGTGGAAGGGTGGAGCATCGACTACATCACATGACTCTCCCCCAACTACGGGAATTTTGTCGAACGCATGGCATTAGAGGCTATTCCAGGTTAGGAAGGAGGGCAGACATCATAGCATACATAGAAAGCGTATTGTTCAATCGTCATTTCGGGTTTGATTCAGACCTGTTTTTAGATACGCGAGAGAGAAGGCTCTACACCCTCCACAAAGTTAATACAGCCTTTGAATCTCGCTTGAAGACGTACGACATCCAAAATGAACACAACCTGATGCTTCCCGAAGACTTTTTGAACGATGTGGCATCACTAGTCCGGGGACTCATCACTAAACACATAAAGAGGCTGCATGGTTTGAAGGTTAATTTCGAATTCCTCTGTGACTATCAAAAGGGTAAAGACGATGCTATTATAGAAATGGAGAAAAACTTCAAAACAGAAAACGCAGTCATCTTAGAATCAACTGATTTGGTAGCTTATTACAGATCGGTTATCCAAAAATTATTGACAGAAATGGAGGAGTTTGTTGCAAAGGGTTCGGGATGGACGCTTGTTAGAATTAAAAACCTTGAGGTGAGGATCAATAAATACAACCCACTGAGAGGATCATCCTACATTGATTTACCGAAAAGAATTAAAGATAAAAAGGCAGTCATTAACGTGAAAAATGAAAATGATAACGAGTGCTTTAAGTGGGCGATACTGTCCGCTATTTATCCAGCTGATAATCACGTAGATAGAGTCTCTAAATATAAGCCATATGATAATGAGCTAAATTTCGAAGGTATCGAGTTTCCAGTGAAGATGGAAGATAGAGTATTTAACAGGTTCGAAAAGTTGAATAACATATCGGTGAACATATATTCATACGAAGGTAATGATATTTACCCATTGAGAATCACTAAAAATAAGGAAGACAAACACATCAATTTGCTGTACATAAAGAATAAGGAAGGAAACAGTCATTACTGTTGGATAAAAGACCTCTCCAAATTGATAAGCGGACAAGTGACTAAACACAACGGAAAGATATTCACCTGTGAGAGATGCCTGCTGTATTATTACTCCGAAGAGGACCTCCAAGCTCATGAAACGGATTGTAGGAAGAATACACCAGTAAAGATTGTAATGCCCGAGGAGAACGAATCTCTGCGGTTCAAAAACTATCAAAGGTCTTTACGATTACCCTTTGTGATGTATGGAGACTTCGAGTGCTTGACAAACAAGATAAACACCTGCTGCCCTACAAAAGACAGCTCATTCTTACATAAATATCAAAAGCATGAACCTATGAGCTTCACTGTCTACATCAAATATAAACACGCAGACTATAAGGCACCAATCACATACAGAGGACCCAATGCCACCAAGCTGTTCTTTGATACAGTGAAGACTGAGGCGCTAGCGATAAAGAACATTTATGATAAGAAGCAACCCATCAAAATGACCACCGAAGATGAAGAGCATTTCCAAAGGACCCATGTTTGCCACATCTGTGACGAAGATATCAGGAAGAAACCTTCACCCTATTCACCCAAGGATAAACCAGACTTCCGAAAAGTTAGAGATCATGACCATCTTCTCAATCCGGCGAAATGTGAATCGAACTACAGAGGACCTGCTCACAACCTTTGCAACCTAAAGTACCAAGAGCCTTCGTTCATTCCAGTGTTTATCCACAACTTATCTGGCTACGACGCCCATCTCTTCATAAAGGAGCTCGGTAGAGACCAAGGTGATATCGACGTCATCCCGAACAACGAGGAGAGGTACATTTCCTTCAGTAAGGAGGTCGGGGCAAAAACTGTAGAAGTAGGCGATGGGAAGAAAGTAAAGGTACCTGGTATAAAGTTGAGGTTTGTCGACTCATTCAAGTTCATGGCCGCTAGCCTCGACAGTCTTGCGAAGAACGTAAAGGAGTTCAGGGAGACAGCCAAGTACTTCCCCAAGGACAAACTGGACCTCGTCACCCGAAAAGGCGTCTATCCATACGATTACATGGACTCGTGGGACAAATGCGAAGAAACCAAGCTGCCCCCAAAAGAAGACTTTTACAACCAATTGAATGAGTCACACATAAAGGATGAGGACTACGAGCACGCTAAAAGGGTATGGAAGGCCTTCAACATTAAGACATTGGGTGAATATTCCGATTTGTATGTGAAGACTGATGTACTCATCCTAGCCGACATCATGGAACACTTTAGAGATGTCTGTCTAAAGACCTATAAGTTGGATCCTGCATGGTACTTCACTGCACCCGGACTCTCGTGGGACGCCATGCTCAAAACCACAGAGGTTGAGCTAGAGCTGTTGACAGACTATGACATGATACTCATGCTAGAAAAGGGGACCAGAGGAGGCATCTCTCAGTGCTGTAACCGATATGGGAGGGCGAACAACAAGTACATGAGGGACTATGACGAGAACAAGAAGTCAAACTACCTGATGTACCTTGACGCCAACAACCTTTACGGATGGGCCATGAGTCAATACCTACCGCATGGTGGCTTCGAGTGGAGCACTGTGTCAGATGTGACCCAAGTAGAGGATGACTCAGACAAAGGATACATCGTAGATTGCGACCTACAGTACCCGACCCATCTGCACAACCTCCATTCAGACATACCTCTAGCACCTGAGAGCAGGATGCCCGATGGCTCAAAACAGCCAAAACTACTGACGACCCTCTATGACAAAGAGCATTATGTGGTTCATTACAGGGTTTTGAAGCAACTGTTGCAGTTGGGGATGAAGCTCAAAAAGGTGCACAAAGTGTTGGAGTTTCAGCAGTCTCCCTGGTTGAAGAGGTACATAGACCTGAACACTGATATGAGGACCAAGGCAACCAACGACTTTGAGAAAGACTTCTTCAAACTTATGAACAACTCGGTCTTTGGCAAGACGATGGAAAATATCAGGAAGCGACTCGATATTAGGCTAGTATGCGATCCCCAGAAAGCGGAGAAGCTAGTTGCTAAGCCCAACTTCAAGGGAAGGACCATTTTTGACGAAAGATTAGCCGCCGTGCATATGTACAAGACGAAAGTGATTTTTAATAAGCCAATATACGTCGGCATGAGTATATTAGATCTATCGAAGCATCTGATGTATGACTTCCATTATAATCTTATGAAGCCTAAATATGGGGGTGATATCAAGCTATTGTACATGGACACTGACAGTTACATCTATGACATACAGACCGAGGACTTTTATGAGGATATGAAGGGATTGATTGACTACTTTGACACATCAGATTATCCAGAAAACAATAGGTATGGTTTGCCCCGAGTAAATAAAAAGGTCTTGGGGAAGATGAAGGATGAAAATGCAGGGAAGATCTTAGAAGAGTTCGTTGGCTTAAGATCTAAGATGTATGCTTGTAAAACTGAGGTTGACCTGGTGAAAAAGTCGAAAGGAGTAAAGAAATGTGTCGTGAAAAACAGGATATCCTTCGAGGACTACAAGAACTGCCTATTCAAGCAAGAAGTACAGCATCGAACCATGAATCTCATCAGGAGCACAAAGCATGAGATTCATTCCATACAAGTCAATAAGATTGCCCTATCAGGAAAAGATGACAAACGTCATATATTGGAAGATGGTGTCCATACCTTGGCTCACGGTCACTATGCGATAAAGGAGTAGGCGATCATAATCTTTTAACAGTTTTCGAACTATTAAAAGATAATTAATGGTCCTCAGTTCGAAGGACACATTCTTCTACATTTCTTTAAATGAAAAATATTCTGAGGCCCTATTTCATTTAAAAGGGGGGGGTGGCCGTCCGCGGCGCCGAAGGGGGTACCTTCGCTCCCAACGACTTTTCGCTTGCTCGCTCCGGAAAATTGGTGTGGTCGAAATAGAGCCATCACTTTTCTCGGGGGGTGCTTGCGCTAGAACCTTGCTAATGGATGATTTTGATACCATAGCTTTGTTTAATTCGTTTGGTCGAAATAGAGCCATCACTTTCTAAAAGTGGGTCCCGTTTTTATGAGGAGGTTTACCCCATTGTTTAATCGGATTTGTATGGCTGAAATAGAGTCATTACTTTTCTAAAGTGGGTTCGGTTTTTATGGGGTTTTGCGAGCCATTATTTTTAAGAGTGGGTGGTAATTTTAATGGTAAAATACAGCCATTACATTTCTAAAAGTGGGTGGGATTCAATGGAGGTCTGAGAGCCATTGTATAGTCGAATTTGTGTGGGTGATATTGGGCCATTACTTTCTAAAAGTGGGTCCGGTTTTTATGGGGGTTTTACGAGCCATTGTTTTTAAAAGTGGGTGGATATTTTAATGGTGTGAAATAGGACCATTACGTTCTAAAAGTGGGTGTGGATTTAATGGGAGGTTTCACACCATTGTTCTTAAAAGTGGGTGGGTTTTTTTATGGGTGATATAGAGCCATTACATTCTAAAAGTGGGTGTGGTTTTAATGGGGGTTTCACACCATTGTGTAATCACATTTGTGTGGATAAAATAGAGCCATTACATTCTAAAAGTGGGTGTGGTTTTTATGGGGGGGGTTTATGGCTGTGGTCCAGCTCTCTCATTCCCACACTACTTAAATATTAAGTTATGAGGTTTTATCAACATTATAGTTGTACTTGAAGTGTATCCGGTACTTTTCTATTTCGCCGGCGCAAAGTTCGCCAAGCAGACTTTATTGGCGACAACACACAGTATACACATAAAAAATGTTAATAAATGTTAGTTCTAAGAATTTTTTACTTTGGAGGCATAAACATATATAAACCTGACACACTTCAAGAAACTCAATTTCGATGACTCAAACCATGTGCCTTTCCGGATACGAGCGGATAAATAGCACCGGACCCACTCCGACGTCATGATGTGATGTCACCCGACGTCAATATCGACGACCAATAGTAACTTCAGAGAACTGCGGCTCTGACAACATGGATTTGGATGCATTCGACACGGAAGCTTGCTGGTGAGCTAGACGAAGATGGACTGCGGCCTCTCAGGGATGCCATGATTGAATATTGTGATACTCTGCCCAAGGATGGATTGATGCCCGCTTGGAAGGAAGAAGTGAAAAACGCTGTGAACTTCTGTGCACTGGCAATCTACACTCTGACGCTACACATCAGGGAGCTACTGACGAATGGACTACTCGGACGGGACGAGGACCAAGTCTCCAGGATTCTGGGTTCGTTTCTTTCTGTAAATTCTTTTTTGTTGGTCCAGAATTTGGATAGGTTTTATGCTAGTAATTTAAATGAGATTTATAACTGTGAAGGAAGTAATTCTAGTGATGTAATTAAATATAAAATGATAGAACTAGGCTTAATTAAAGAAATTAAAGATGAAGATAAACTTAAACCTGTTGAAAATCCAAATAAAAGGAGGAAGATAGAGGGGCAATCTACTATGGATGCTCCTACTAAAAACCAGAATGGAGAATTAAACTTAAAATCTAATGACCAGGATAACATGGATTGTAGTGAAAAAATTGATAATGATGTAAATGATAATGTTAAAACTAAGAGTTATGCTGAAATTGTCGCGCAACCTGTAGTGTTCAAAAGTGCACCAAAACCAGAAACGGTTCAAAATAGTGACAGGCAAAATAGTGTAGAGGTTGAGAAAAAAGACCCAAAAGCGGAATGTTTTTTCATCAAGTTTAATGACAATTACCAGGCTCTCCTTAAAAAATTAAAGGAAATCTCAGGTAATAAAGTATCTGGCAAGCTCACAGGAGACATGCTAAAATTGATTCCAAATGACGCTGACGCCTATAGGGTTGTACAACGCCATTTATCTAGTGAGAAAATCCCCTTCCAGACGGAAAGGCCCAAAAAGGTAGTTTTGAAGGGGCTACCAACAAACTATAACATTGAGGAAATAAAAATCACTCTAACATCCGAAGGATTAGATGTAGTACGGGTTTCTCAACTGAGAAACACAAAAACGAGATTGCCCCTGCCGATCTTCTTAGTCAGCATTAGGCCTACGGAAGACTGGCAGAGGGTGTACCTACTGACAAGATTAGGATACTTGGCTGTGAAGGTAGAGGCCTTCAGAGCACGGGGCTTCAAAATCTGCTACCGGTGCCAGCAATTCAATCATTCCTCTGAGAATTGCAGCATGCCACCAAAGTGCCTTAAGTGTGCTGAAGAACACTTCACACGGGACTGCCAAAGACCAAGGACGGAGAAGGCAACGTGTGCTAACTGCAATGGAGATCACCCGGCGAACTTCAGGCAATGCCCGAGGAACCCCTGGAACAGAGGAAAGGCACCGGGGTATACCCCCTCCCCCCAAAAAAGGAAAGGCACCGGGGTATACCCCCCCTCCCCCCAAAAATCAGATACCCCCTTGGAGGCAAAAGGCCCTCGGTCTAAACCCTCAGACACCCCATCAGGGCTTTTCGCACTCTGTGCCACAGGTTAAAAGAACTCAAACTTCAGCACCTACCAGATCGGTGCAAGAGCAGACCCCTAAACCGTCGACCAACAGAGAAATGACTGTGGAGGAAGTGAGAATAGCTCATGAAGACATAAAACAGAGGATAGCAATTGATAAAGCCGCCAAAGAGGCAAGAGAAGCAAAAAAAAGATTAGAAAAAAAAGTTCAGGAATGGCAGAAAACTAAACGCGCCCGAGAAGAGCTCGCGCAAACACAGCAGTTAGACAAATCGGCTGAAAAAACAAAAGTCTACCGAGGTCCAAAAGGATACTCACAAAACAGATCAAACCGCGGTTGAGGCTGAGGAAATTGTAGCTGAGACTGAGGAAATGGAAGCTGAGACTGAACTTGCTGATAAATCCAATGATGAAAAGATGGATGAAATCCTCAACCTCGTCAGAGGATTTATCAGTATGTTCAACCTAGACGATATAAAACATCTGTTGATGCAGCTCGCTGAGTTAATTAAAAAAAAGAGCGATCCAATGCAAATGGTTTTTGAGGCTTTTAAATTAATCGCGGAATCTAATAAAAACAGTGAGAAACAAACCCGCCATGAATAGGTCCCAAAAAGAAAGTTTTAAAATGATATTTTGGAATGCGAATGGCATATCTCCAAGAATAAATGAACTTAGGAGCTACGTAAACGAAAATGATGTAGATGCCCTGCTAATCCAGGAAACTAAAGTTAGAGAAAACAAAAAACTAAATATAGCAAACTATAATAGCTATCATACCCTTAGCTCAAATATAACTGCTAGAAATCCCCATGGAGGAACAGCAATATATATTAAAAGTAATATTCCCCACGAGGAAATAAACAACATAAATCTTCAAGGTATAGAAAATACTAGTATAAAAATTAAAATAAATAATGTAAACCCATTTATCCTAACTTCAATATATGTCAAAAACATGAGTGGTATAGATGTAGCTGCGCAGCTGGAACTGCTTTTCTCGCGATATCCAAACACAATACTCGCGGGCGACTTCAATGCACACCACCGAGCGTGGGGCAGCAGGAGAGCCAACACACGCGGTACACAGATACATAGATTGCTAAACACAACAAACACTGACATCATTGCACCGTCGAGACCAACCTGCTTCTCAGGTGCCAATGGCTCATTCATAGACTTTGTCCTAACGAGAAACATAGAATACGCTCACACAATTGATACCCTGGATGAATTCGACTCGGATCATCTACCGGTATTGGTGACATTCGATTTGAACACTCCCCTTCCAGCATCTCTGGGACAAGAGTGGGTGAACTGGAACGTATTCAAAAGAGCACTCTTCGAGCCGCACTTAGCAGTACCCAACATTATGAGCACGACGGATATTGACTCTGCCACGCACACACTCACAACAGAAATCAGGAGAGCTATTGCATCTGCAACAACACATCGTGAGTCATCAAAAATGCCAACACTTTCCCACCATGTCAAACAGTTAGTTGAACAGAGAAATAGAATGCGTAAGACATGGCAGGCTAACAGAGACCCTACCCTTAAAAGGGAGCTTAATAGACTCACGTGTAAAGTCAGTGAAAAAATTGTCGCAGAAAAGCAGCAACAGTATAAAGAATTAATCGAATCCCTTAGCCAGGAAGACGTATCGCTCTGGCAATTCGCTAAAAGACTCAGAAAACCTCAAATTAAACTCCCGCCACTAATAGATGGCGCTAATATCGCGTACTCAGACGAAGAAAAGGCAGAGGCGCTTGCTAGGCATTACGAAAAGCAATTTGAACCAAACCACGATCTAATGTGTCAGGACACTCTAAGAATGGTTAGGCAAACTCTAAACAATTTCAGGAATTCCCCGGTCACGGCTGAGATTAACCCAGCCACCTCGCAAGAGATAGTAGAGATTATCAAAAACCGTAAAAGCCCAGGGCACGACAAAATCAGGAATATCGCGGTGAAAAACCTACCCTTAAATATAATATTTTACTTGACCATCTTAATAAATAAAATACTAGAACTAAATTATTTTCCCAAAGAATGGAAGGAAGCGATAATTATAGCGATCCATAAACCTGGTGAGGATGCCTCAATTCCAGCCAACTACAGACCAATCAGTTTGTTACCGACACTTAGTAAAATTACTGAGAAAATAATTCTTAAGAGACTGAACCCGCACCTTAGTGAGAATGACATTATCATATCGGAGCAGTTTGGATTTCGGCCAAAACACTCCACCACTCATCAATTGCTGAGAGTGGTAGAGTACATTTCTTCTGGTTTTAATAATAAGACACCCAGAGCTGCGATTTTTCTTGACATCCAAAAAGCCTTTGATAAAGTGTGGCACTGTGGATTAGCTTACAAATTGATCACTCTAAAAGTCCCTGACGCACTTGTCAAACTTTTAATTTCATACCTAAATAACAGACACTTTCAAGTCAGAGTAAAAAATAACTTATCTACACCCAAGCTCATTAAAAGTAGTGTACCGCAAGGATCCATCCTGGACCCGACACTCTTTAACATATATCTAAATGACATTCCCAGGACCTCAGACACGGAGCTGGCACTCTATGCAGACGACAGCGCGATACTTGCAAAACACCCTTACGTCTCAGTAATGCACAGACAGCTACAACAACACTTAGACATACTCCAAACATGGCTGGAAAAATGGCGAATAAAATTAAATCCCAATAAATGTCATTGGATTTATTTCTCAAGAAAACGTAAACCTTCGCCTCCTCTGTACATAAACAACCATGCTCTAAAAGCGGAAAAATCTACTAAATACCTAGGTGTAACGATAGACTCCCACCTAACTTGGAAACTGCACCTAACGAACATAATCAAAAAAGCGTATATAACCATAGGAGCCTTATACCCAATGATAGGATACGGAAATCTATGTTATCAAAATAAACTCCTAATTTATAAATCGGTCATCCGTCCGGGAATGCTGTATGCAGCACCCGTATGGGGATATGCCTGTAAAACTACCATAGACTTATTAGAGACAAGACAAAATAAAACCCTAAGGATTATAAGGAAAGCCCCTAGACACTTAAGAAACTCGGTAATTAGGAAAGACTTCAAAATAAAAACTGTTAGAGCCCAAATCAAAAAGCTAGCGCTTAAATTCTACAAAAATCTGCCATCTGTCCCAAATGAACTATTATTTAATCTGCATGACTATGATCATCGCAAGGCTAAATCTCGTAAGAGACCCCGCTCGGTACTTAACTTTGATATTCGGTACTAGGAACATCCCACCTTAATCAGTTGATATTAAAGAAAACTCGCGATCTTTGGTTTTCTACAAAATGTTTAAAATCCTAAACTGCTAGGTTACCCTTAGATCTGCATCAACCCCCAAACTGCTTAAACTCTTAATGTACAACAAACTGCCACACTAGGAGCTAGGACAAATAATAAAAACAGTAAATCAAAAACCTCGAACCTCCAACTATGGACCAATGAAATAATGTCACAGTATGAAGATAAGAACCACACCTAGAGATTGGAGATTAAAGGCGCTTCGCGGCTGGTATTATTAGAAAGTTTAGAATATTAAATTCTAAGTTATAGTTGATGCTTAAAATGAACTACGCCTGTGCAAGGAGTATTTTGTTTTAATTACGATCTCGGTATTATTCAAGGAGATTTTAATTTATTTAAATCTCCTTCGTATTATTGGATAGCATAGAATATTAAACTCTATAATTGATGGCTAGATGTGATATATAGATATAATTTAGTCATTTTGAGAGCCATGTGTCAATGGCTCCTAACCAATTTTCCCCATTTGAAAAATTGTTTTACATAGATGCAATTTAAAAATTATTTGCTTTGTTTATATTATGCAACTCACAGAATCAATCTCCTTTTATTAGTCATGCATTAATTAGATTGTCAAAATGAAACATTCTTCTATGCAACATTCAAGTTGTCAAGTTCAATTTAAAATTCACAATCATGTGCAAATTCCTATAATATACTAAATGACATTGTTAATCAAAATATTCTATTAAAATATTTAATTTAATGCTCCTAAAAAGAAGTTTAAGAATATCTATACAAAATTATCTTCACGAGCAGACCTGAAGAATAAAATGTCCTGGTCTTGTTTGTAAACAAATTTACAAAATATATGAAGTTGAATAAATATATGCAAAATAAAAGAGCTAAAACTGTATAGGACCCATACTACAACTTCTGAGTTTCTAAAATCTTTGCCAAAATAAAACAGATGACGTAATAAATTGAAAATATCAATAATTCCGTAATCTTAAAACCTAAAAGGCCGTAATTGATTCCAATATATGCCAAAATATGTGCTAATATACTTGTACTGCTTATATTCTTATAGAGTAGAAGCAGCAGCGTATGCTTGGGGGGGGGGGGCAGGCTCCCTACTTTTCAAGGCTTTTTATTGTTATGCGCATTTTTCATTTAAAATAACCCTGGCATAAGCAAATGCTAAACAGTTGGTCGTTGGTCCCCCCCCCACACTTTTTAGAGTCAGGATAAGCCACTGAGTAGAAGATATATCCATGCATTTGTAGAAGATTACTCGGTACTACGTGCAATATATGAGTTTCAAAATTTTTTGCAAAAATAAAACAATGACATAATAAACTGAAAATATCAATAATAATAATGTTTAAACCTGAAGACCATAATTGATACAATCCACTCAAAAATGCTATATCGGTGAAATTTATTTTATATATATATCTTTATTATTTAAATCAGAAAGGATTTAATAAAAATCAGCTGCCGTATGAACAAATTGGATTTAAATTTGTTGCTAAACGACATGATAAAATTTTCTTCAAATAAATTGGTGGAAAAAATATCATCTGCTTAATGCTATATTGAAGGTTTAATTGTTCGCTTTTAATTAGTATTTGGTCAACCCCTGGTCTTAGAAACTCAAAACATGGACTAAATTTTAAGTCAGAATATTTCAAGACTACCTACCAAATTTCATTTAAATTCGGTTCAATTGTTCTCCCATGATGATGAGACACACATATAGACAGATTTTCAATTTTATTTATATAGATTTAGAGAAATAGATTGAAAATAAGCAAAATGAGTAAACTTGCATTATATCTATTAAAAGTCTACATTTGGATAATTTTAAACCAGAATCAGTCATTCATAAATGATATGTTTCAACTGACAAATGTAAATATGTCAATAGCTAGGAAGAAATTGTTATCCACACAAAAATTTTACTCAATTTTGTACTTTTGTTATTTTCTTACATATCATTATCAGCTTATGTAGGAATGTACTAAAATTTGTATTTGCACAAGACTTTACAGTTATGTGCATATTTATGTTATTTTATATTTTTGACATAGCAATTGCATAATCTATATAAAGAAAATTGAAAATCTGTCTGTCTGTCTCATTATCACGGGAGATTGGCTGAACCGAATTTAATGAAATTTTATGGGTAACATTGGAATAACCCCACTTAAAATTTTGTACATTTTTCGAGTTTCTAAGACCAGGGGTTGTCTAAATATTAAGATATTAATTAAAAACTAACAATTAAACCTTCCATAGAGATAGCATTATGCAGACTATATTTCTTCCACCAATTTATTTGAAGAAAATTATGTTATGTCACTTAGCAATGGATTTAAATCCAATGTGTTTATGCAGCAGAAGAGTTTTATTAAATCTTTTACGATTTAAATAATAAAGATATGAAATAAATATACGTATGAAATAAATTTCATTGATATTGCATTTTTGACTGGATTATATCAATTACGGTCATTATTATTATTGATATTTTTGGGGCTTATTGATAGTTTCAATTTATTATGTCATTGTTTTATTTTGGCAAAAATTGTTGTAACTTGTAGTACGTAGTACGGAAAATCTTCCACAAATGCATGAGTATACCTTCTAATCTATGAGAATTTGTTATATCTTGTATTCATCTTACATAGGTAACATTTTAAAATCTCATGCATTTCATCCATTCTTTGTATTTTTATGTGAAACTATTTTATTTTATTCACCAATAAATAAAAATTATTGAAATAGAAGTTATGAAAATGCGAACATACCTGAATAATTTTGAAAATCATTATCATGTTTTATTTCTTCCATGCCATGCCCATGAACAGTGTGCAAATGATTGCGAAAATCACCCGACTTCAGTGCTGTAAAATTACAATTTTTTTCTTTACAAACATAATTTGTTTTTTCAGCAACTGGTGAATATTTTTTTTTATGTCTGTTAAAGGTAGATTTACTGGAAAATATCTTTTTGCAATTGCACATTTTAAAAAAATTTCCGTTTTCTGTGAGTTTTAACTTGTGAAGTGCTTGGTCCATCCTTAAGCTTTGGATCAATATTCCTATTTCTCAAAAAGAAAAAATTCACGAAACTTAAATTTGTCGCGAATGCTAAATAAAAACTCCGCTAACCAGAATCAACGTGTACCCTACGTCATCGGCAACGTCAATCGCATCATCGTCAGTAGTGGTTCCTTGTTGGTCGAATTGGAGTGGGTCCGGCGCTATTTATCCACTCGTTTCCGGATCCTTCTTTTACTGCGACAGGTTGAAAGGTTGCAGCGCCATTGAATTTTGTTTCCGAAATACAATTTCATTTCATGATTATTATCACAAGTAGCAATTTTAGACAAAACGCCTTTCGCTTTAAAGAATCTGACAGATTCTTCCTCTGTTCTGGGCAAATCCCAAATTTTCATTGGTTTTTCATCCATTTTTGACGTATTAGGAAAAAGACGTGACTGATAAGAAATGGCCGCGACTTGTTTTGAAAATGTGGCGGTAAAAGGTTACCAGCGGGGATATTCCGTTTGGCGTCTGTTGTAGTATTTTTGGCGACTTTATCGCCTGCGCCGGCAAAATGGAAAAGTACCGTGTATCCTTTTCATATTTGTAAACTGCATACTGGCCAGCTAAGTTATTCTCTGCATAGAGTTTTAAATTGAAATTTCTTGCTCGTAGAGGACAACTTTTCTGTTAAGAAAAGTATTTGCTGAAATATATCAGCATGGAAAGTTCCAAGTGACCAACCATATTGTTTAGTGCATAATTGTAAAATTGAAACTTTTAATTACTACCGGTTTGCATAAAAAGGCAATGTTTTGAACAGCTGTCAGAAAATTTTATACACTAGATGTATCCATGCAGACCATCTACGCTCTAGCGTCTTTTAATGCTCACTATCTGTTAGTAACTTACTACACAATCTTTGGAGCATGAGTCATTTTTAAACATTAATATTCCCTAGTATTTAGTTTTGTTTGTCTCACAATCAGTATCGCTCTTACATTTTTAATATCACCAGACATATGTGGATTCATTGTTATACGACACTCTAATCAAATATAAACAATATATGTATTTAAATTAAATTAACTTTAGATCAAATACTATATAATTTCATTGTTGAACAAAAACTTGAATAGAATAATTAGTGTTTGAGATATCATTATGGAGGCAAAGGGACTACCTATCTAACTCCATGGATACTTTTGATAGGATGGTGTAAGAGTTTTCCTTTACTTTCATATTTTAAACAATGTAATCATGGTTAAACTTGTTATCATTTGGGAAATGGTAAATAAGCTTTTTTCAACATAACGTAAATAAATGCATTTATATATGCAGGGTTAGAAAGTAGTAGCAGAAAGTCACGCAACAATGGCATCTAACCAATTTTCCCCAGTTACCAAAATGTCTTATTTGGATGTAATTTCCAAATTATTTATTTTTTTTTCATTATTTAACTCACAAAATAAATCATCTTTAATTGGCAGACCTGACTTTGACCCATTTTGCTGCATGGGTGCATGTAATTCATGATATTAATTAGTTAGATTGTTAGAAGGAAGAATAAATGGATCAAATGGGATTTGCATCATACATGCGAAGAAAGGCAGAACAGTTAGGTACATAAAATCTTCATCAAAGTAAAATATATAGGTACAAAATTTAACAACCACTAATTTTTTGAACCCTTTATAGATTTAAATCAAGTATTGCAAATGAATTCCAATCCCTTAGTGAGAATGACATTATCATTCCGGAGCAGTTTGGATTTCGGCCAAAACACTCCACCACTCATCAATTGCTGAGAGTGGTAGAGTACATTTCTTCTGGTTTTAATAATAAGACACCCACAGCTGCGATTTTTCTTGACATCCAAAAAGCCTTTGATAAAGTGTGGCACTGTGGATTAGCTTACAAATTGATCACTCTAAAAGTCCCTGACGCACTTGTCAAACTTTTAATTTCATACCTAAATAACAGACACTTTCAAGTCAGAGTAAAAAATAACTTATCTACACCCAAGCTCATTAAAAGTAGTGTACCGCAAGGATCCATCCTGGGCCCGACACTCTTTAACATATATCTAAATGACATTCCCAGGACCCCAGACACGGAGCTGGCACTCTATGCAGACGACAGCGCGATACTTGCAAAACACCCTTACGTCTCAGTAATGCACAGACAGCTACAACAACAATTAGACATACTCCAAACATGGCTGGAAAAATGGCGAATAAAATTAAATCCCAATAAATGTCATTGGATTTATTTCTCAAGAAAACGTAAACCTCCGCCTACTCTGTACATAAACAACCATGCCCTAAAAGCGGAAAAATCTACTAAATACCTAGGTGTAACGATAGACTCCCACCTAACTTGGAAACTTCACGTAACGAACATAATCAAAAAAGCGTATATAACCATAGGAGCCTTATACCCAATGATAGGAAACGGAAATCTAAGTTATCAAAATAAACTCCTAATTTATAAATCGGTCATCTGCCCGGGAATGCTGTATGCAGCACCCGTATGGGGATATGCCTGTAAAACTACCATAGACTTATTAGAGACAAGACAAAACAAAACCCTAAGGATTATAAGGAAAGCCCCTAGATACTTAAGAAACTCGGTAATTAGGAAAGACTTCAAAATAAAAACTGTTAGAGCCCAAATCAAAAAGCTAGCGCTTAAATTCTACAAAAATCTGCCATCTGTCCCAAATGAACTATTATTTAATCTGCATGACTATGATCATCGCAAGGCTAAATCTCGTAAGAGACCCCGCTCGGTACTTAACTTTGATATTCGGTACTAGGAACGTCCCACCTTAATCAGTTGATATTAACGAAAACTCGCGATCTTTGGTTTTCTACAAAATGTTTAAAATCCTAAACTGCTAAAATGCTAGGTTACCCTCAGATCTGCATCAACCCCCCAAACTGCTTAAACTCTTAATGTGCAACAAACTGCCACACTAGGAGCTAGGACAAATAATTAAAACAGTAAATCAAAAACCTCGAACCTCCAACTATGGACCAATGAAATAATGTCACAGTATGAAGATAAGAACCACACCTAGAGATTGGAGATTAAAGGCGCTTCGCGCCTGGTGCTCTGATCTGGACGAAACTCTATGAAGAAGAATTCCAATTAAAATTATTAACTATTAAAATATGCACTTACATATTTTAATATTTTTATAAAATAACATATTACATTTTCTTCTGATACGATATATTGAAAATCTGAACATCAGCTTAAGGTTTATTTCAATAACAAATTTTAATGTGTAATGGTTAACAAAATTTCTTCCACTCTAAAGCAGAGGTACTTTACGTATTTACAGTCACAGCTTACTTGAAAATGAATTTTATATGTGTATATATTTTGCCCTTTTCTCCTTATAAATGAGGTCACCTATTCTTCCTTATTTTGATATTTTTGTATGCTTTTAAAACATTTAAATGTTAAAATTTAAAAATAGTTAATTTAAATTTTGAAAATTTAAAATACTAAAAAATATTTAAAATTTTATACATTTGTTTACAAATGGTATTCTATATCTGGTCTCAAAACAACCGGATGGACAAGTGCACATGGAAAAACAATATGTATCCAAATATATATATTCGATATATGCTGCCATTCAAATAATGTAAACATTTTATTACGTTCGATATATACACTTGATAGGGATTTATTTTTTCTTCATTATCATTCAATCCACTTTTGACAAAATTGTTGAATAAACATTGATTTTGGTATTAAACATTATTTCAACTGTTGCACTAATACCTAAACAAGAATATAATCTGAAAATGTTGCACATTCATTTGTAACAGAGTTTAACTTTTTTTCATATTCTCGCATCACATTACGAAAGTTCTATCATATTACAAGGCCATTGAACATTTGAAGAGTTTAATTCCGAAAGGGCCTAAATCACTTTCACTCGTTCGTCTTGTATGATTTATAGTGCAATATTGCCACCTACTGTTACCTATCTAAAGTCACTTACTAGGAGCTGTAACGCAGCTGCCGCAATATGATACCCAAGTGAAAGTGATTTAGGTCCATATGGAAATAAACTCTTCATTTAATGAATTGCACATCCAATTTTATTGTGTACTTGCAGTATACTTGTTCTTCATATGGAATATACATTATATAAAGAAACTTAAAATTCACAATCACGTGCACGTGCAAATTCCTAAAGTAATCTAAATGACATTGTTTTTCATTCTATTAAAGTGTTTAAATTGATGGTCCTAAAAAGAAGTTTAAGAATATCTGTTTCCAAATTTGTCTAAGGGGATCGTATAAAAATTAAAAAAGTGTAACTTTTAGAAAATTAATGGGAGGACTATTTCAGTCATATTTCCTACCTTACTTTCAACATTTTTGCAAGTTACATTGCCTACTTATCTCCAACAGGTAAAGAATTAAAGTGCGTTTCAATCTTTTTGGGGCACTCTGTATAGTATTCAGAGAAGCTACATTTTTTCCTCTTTCAAAATATAATGATAAGTTTTTAACAGCAGTAAAACAAACTTTTACATATAAAAAATTTGAATATTTAACTTAATTTTCACAATAATGTCCCACTCTGTTACATGCAAAAATACTTTAGTTAATAGCTTTTAATACATTGGTAATTTTGCTTATATTTAGGGACATATTTAAGGGAGTTTCTTTCAGGATATTTTTGGCCGGGGGGGGGGCGAATGAAACTTAAGAAAAAGGCTAGTTTTTTATTTGCCTTATATAAATAAATCTAAATGTTGTCACATCAATAGAAACTAGGTTAATATAAAATGCCCCTCTCAGATGTATGCCTGAAAAAAAACACTAGGCCTAAACTCACTGGCCAGGCCAGAGCCCATAAAGGATTCACGTCTAACTTAGATCCCTTGAGATTGATATTAGCTTAATTTAAAACTGAATCCCTCCAAAAATTGAATTTCAAAATATGGCTCTGCTTATATTGCTGTAGAAGCTTTAAAACAATGTAGTAACAATTATTTTTTTATAAATCTGTATTATTCTGCAGATTCCCAAATTTTAAATTGGTGGGAAAACAATAGTACATATTATGTTATTAATTATAGATCTCACTGGAAATCAGTAGGCTTATTGTTGTTACTGATTACATAACTAATAAACATAAATAATATTTTAGACCAAAAACATGCAATATCTGAAAATATCATTTTGGAAGTTATGTTGCATTCACTTTTAAACTAAAAAACACACATAAAATGATTTTTTTTAATAAAGTGTAACATAATTATATTTTTATAGTAGTTTTTGATCTAAAATGAATGTTCGAAATACTGAAAATGTTTCTGCAGTTTCATGCCGATGGTTCTCCGATAATCGCTTAAGAACTGACATTTATTACTTCAAAAAATCACACAAATTTTTATTCTATTTACTTTTTGTTTCAGAGATATAGGGTTAATTGTAAAAATATATAAGCTTCATTGTATCTCGAGAACAGCTCTTGATAATTTCTAAATAATGAAGAATTGTGTCCATTGATTTCTGGTTAAAACTATGTATGTACAAAATATTCATTTATTTAATATTAGTGAGTTTAGTTTATTGTTTTCAATTAAGGTGAAATCTTGAGAACATGTTAACGTCTTAAAAATGAGATGGCATTCACATGTAAACAAAAATCACGTATTAAATACCTATTTTTGTAACATCTTTATATGTTACAAAAATAGGTATTTAATCATCATCAATTAACATCTTTATAGTCCATATATTAAAATATTTTAATAATTAATTTATCAAGTTGGCAACATTTTTGTAATTTTAATGATATTTTCATCAATCTTGAGGTTGTTGTTGTTGTTGAGACCCAGACCGTCCGACTTACCAGAAAGGTGTAAGGTAACTGTTTGGACGGCCGGGAAGTGCTACCCAATTTATACCGGAACCCAGTGGGGGAGGCATACACAGGGACTGTATCCTCCTTCCCCTACCACCAATCTCTCAGAAGGACTTATGGACCCACATGTTTAACGTGATTGTACTCCGCGTGAACACGGCAGCAGTTTTGGCAGTGGCGGGAATCGAAGTCGGGCCTACCGAGTGCAATTCTCGCCAGCTAATCACTGGGCTACCGCGTCAAATTAATCTGGGGGTAAAATATAGCCAAGTTGGCGATATTTTATTAAATGAGTAGCCAACTTTGCCAAAAGTTATCACCAAGCGTTACAGATAACCAGAGAGAAGAACATTTCTTATATATATAAATGACTGTTGGCAAATTATCTGGTGTCTAAATACAAAACAATTACACGAAGTACCTTCTTTCGAGAATAAAATGAACTAGATCCACGAGAATGATGTTAGCAAACTTAACACATAACACATATATGAAAAGTGAACATATTTCATAACAGTTAATACGTTTTTTGATTTTATGTGATTTTTTGATAAATTTATTTTAAAAAGTATAACATTTTAAGAATGATTTATGCTAGCATTCTTAAATTTGTGTTACTAGTTTTTTAATGAAAAATTACATACGAAATGACTATTTGTGTAACATTATTGAAAGTTCTGATTTTTTAAAAATTTCATTCAAAAATTTGGGGGTCTTCTAAACATTTGATAGCATTTAAAATCAATAGGCTTCTAGTGTTCACCCATTGTAATTTTTATACAAAAATGTAATTTTGGTATAAAAAAAATGTAAACTTTATACCAAATTTTGTCCAACGTGCTCTATTTATTTGTGAGATATCTCCATTCAGACACACACACAAATCACTTTGAAAACAATTGATTCGATTTCACGATTGCTTAAAACATGCTCTTCCATCAAAAACTCTAATTTTTGACTCTGTCACAATACTTCCTTCTATATTATACTATGCACATAGGGAAAGTAAATAAAAAATAAATTGACAACAAATGGATAAAAATTTCATTTATTTTCAAACAATATAGAAACATACAGAGCATGCAAAAAAGTTTGCTGTAGTATTACATTAATAAAGCACAGCAAAATGTTACAAACATAATCACAAAAAATTATAATATCAAATATAAAATATACTCACAGGAAAAGTGCATAATGCGGCTTTCATGCATTTTTGATGAACCAGCGGCTTTCTTAGACATATGATTGTATGTAATGCATTGCAAGTTGTATTAAAATATGACTCTGTGCGAAGCACAATAGGCTCATATAGGTATTAGATACATTCTTGTGAAGAGTAAAGAAAGATCGAGCTGTGAAAAAGAAGTTGCTTTATTGCAAAAGGCCAAATGACTGCTTAGCGTGGCAAGCAGTTCAAGTTTACAAATCATATAACATAACTACAATGGAATTTCAATATATTTCATGAACTGGAGCACCATCTTGGTTTGTTCTGGTACATTTCAGCCCCTGATATGAAAGCATGCCATACCTCTCCTGTATATTATTCACGCCTTCTGTGAAGTGACAAATTTGTAAACTCATGCTATAAAGTATCATTTGATTCCGAAAATATGAATTTTAATTATAATTGGATACAATCAAAGCATTATTTTAACGTTGCATCCTGGCATTGAATCTACTGAATGGGTTGTTCCGATGAATGGGAATCCCGTTGAATCTACTGAACCGTGTCGCGTAGAAAGAATCCGTGGTGCGTATAGAACCCAGGATGGCCGCCAGGTGATCCTTGGCGAAAACGGTGTATCACGAACGCTTTAACGCCAAACCAGAGCAGATTAGAAAGCCGAGCTTGAGCGCTGAATCATGAATTGTGGCGAAAATAAAGTGACCTGAAAAGGTTCGGTAGATTCCTGCATTAAAATAGCATTGATTGCTATGCTATGAAGATTTTTTGGAGAGAATTGAAGTAAGTTTTCTTATTTAATTACATATTATGTTGACCTTATGCCTTAAACATTAATCTGGCAACATTTAACAATTTTTCTCTTAAAATATCATCTCTTTCTTGCCGGTTTTTCATAAGCCTAAAACGTATCACTGTTTGTTATGCATTGACTTTTAAGATTTGTTTCCTTTATTTTTATGTTATCTACGCTTCATATATACGTGAATGATTGTATTTTTATTTTACATAATGATTTTAAAAGGAGTTTGTATGTCATAAGAAGGCTAAATGAACACCAGATGAGTTATGCTGTTTATAATATCTCAGAGAACTTTCTAAGTGCTTTTTTAGCTAGGAATCTTAAAAGATATCTGCATCTCTGAAATCAGCTAGGGTAGTAACTGTTAAGTATAACAAATTAATTGAGTGTAAAAATGTAGTATTGTCATATATTGCATGTATAATGGATTATTTATTTGTTTGACATGGCATTAGAAATCACTTGTACTATATAAAGTATTGTATTGAGTTTTTCCTCTGATATGTGAAGTTTCAATTGCATGTTTTAGAATAAAAGTAACAGAATTTGTTGATTTAAATGTTTTATGCTGCGATGAAATCATGATTTTGTCCAGCACCATTCTGTGTATCTTTACATTTCATTAATAAAAGTTATGGTTTGAATTTTAACATACACTGTACACTTTCTTCATATACAGTTATGCGTGTTTTGAAAATAACAGATTCGAATCTAACCCTGCAATGACTTCAGTGAATTTTCACTCCATGTACTTTTCTTAACGCTGAACAGTGCTTTATTCTCCTCAAGCACCTCCTCCCCTATAACAGTATTTAATATTTATTTCAATTGTATTTCGTTCTGTAGAATATAGTACAAAGAAAGTATTGTTTTAATGAAAAATTTTGACAATATGTGTTTTAGTGCCTCTTGAACACGTTTCGACTATATTTAGGATGATGTCCCTCTGTCTACGGTCAATTTCTTGTGTACACGATAGCTTCCATAAATATTAATGGATTTTCACGATACTTTATATCCAGTTTATAATTAAAAAATCTAGAACTAGATAAAACTTTTATAAATCAAGTGAAAACTGTTAAATTATACATTGTTTTGGCAGCATAGGACAAAATTTAACATAATTATACATAAAAGAGGTTGTTTATGGCTCAATGATCATGAAACCTAACAGTTTCAGTTGTGATACAATTTTTGTGTTCATGACATCATTAGCACCCCCCCCCCCTTGTTGGGCAAGTTACCTCCACATAGTCCATTGCCAAGTATGGTATCAATCGAAAGATTTCCCCCTTCTCTCTCGATGGGATGCACTGTCAAACTTAGTATCAGTCGAAAGATATTTTCAAGATTTTAAAATGAAAGGTAACACGCTTTAATTATGATCATTTGAACCAACAATATAGATTTTTGAAATTCTTTTTCTTGTAAAATTCGCAAACAAAAAACAAGCTACTTAACAATGGAATTTGGTATGAGAATGTCGAGTTGAGCCACACTGAAGTTAATTTTTTCAATGAATTTCAGTTTTTCAAGTAGCATTTTATAGAACTTTTTATTTCAGTAGTAAGAGTATCTATAATACGATTGATTTCAAGGTGCACAGTCTGTTTTCATCATACATTACAGTTTTGTTGGCTGGTTTTTTCCGTCGCTCTCTGCTACTAATGATATTCCCAGTTATACTCTCGGACCCAAACACAGAGTCATCAGAGGTGGATAAAGCTTGCATGACGTCCCTGGCTTAAAATATTGATAGGGCCCTTGCAACAAATTGATTTCTGTTTATTAGTAAAAAGGGGTCGCTATTGATATATGAATACAGTCAACCAAATGCAACTTGATGATATAGACCTAAAACATTTAACTGGGAATTTAAATGAAATTAAAAATTTGTCATTTTAAATGACATAAATTTTAAGGACTTGTTAAAAATAGTAAATGACTCATTTACTCATTTTACAGAAGTTCAATTTCCAAAAATGATACTACTTAATATTCGAAATGAAAAGTATGAGAAACAGACGGTGTTGAATTTTGAATTTTTCCAAAATTATTTATTATTTGTGTGGGCGCTTTACATAAATATACATATATTTTACTCTGATATCCTTCAAATACTATTGTATTTAGATATATTTACATTTAAGATGATTACAATGAACATGCTAAAAATTAATGAGAAAGAAATGCATGTATGAAATGCTTCATAAACTACTATTTTGCTAACCTGAAATGTGTAAAAATATATTTATATTTCTATGGAAAATAACTAAGATCTAAAGGGGTTTAAAGTATACTAGTTGTTTATTCAGAAACAATTTACATACATAATTGTTGTCATTGTACTTTCGGAATTATTGTATTTCTTAAATTGCAATTACTAAAAATTAGGTAAACTAGTATAATTACAGCTCAATATTTACCAGTAACACAAACACAACTAAATCAAAAACTTGCCTTTTCAAGACATTTTAAAACCACAAATTATCACCATACAGAGTGTTAATTGGAGAACTAAAAGAAATATTGTATTTTTAAAAGGCGTATTTGATATACATATCAAAAGTACTGACTATATGAGCAACTATATGACTGACTATATGAGCAACTATATGACTGACTATATGAGCAACTATATGACTGACTATATGAACAACTATATGTTAAGCTCGACAGCAGTAAGTGCAGTCGTACAAATGTATAAATTAGAATGTAATGTAAAATTATGGTATATTTTTTAATTTACACAATTTGGTGTTCATGTCTGCAGACCGCACCTCTCCCAATCTACCACTGAGAGTAATAGAAAATTAAATGATCGCTAAAGAGTTATGCTTTTTATAAAATGTTGGTAAACTTTCCCCGTGTTCTTTTAGTTACAACCTTTAAGGACATGGTCATCCTGTAGAATAGATGATACTCTTTATATTTATATCCAGTGTGGTAATTAAGTAGTTGTACATAAAAACTGAGTATCTTCATATATGCATGCAAAATTGCATATTTACAGAAGCTTCTTTAAATTTGGTGTTAAAAGCCCTTTTGACATACTTATTTTACAGAGTGAAATAATGCTAAATGCGAAAAACGAGTTACATCTCAATTAAAAATAATTTTTGAACGCCTATGATGGCTAAAGTTGATTAAATTACAAGGCTTGATTGAATTTATATGTTTCTGAATTTCAAAAAAGTTAAAGCTGATTTAATAAATTGCATTTCTAATAACTTATTATTGAAGATCCAGAAGTTTTTATATTTTGTTCGTGTTTCATTAAATATTTTTATGTAACTCAAATTAAATGTTATTGAAATTTGAAGTTGGTAACGTGGTAGGACTGAATTTGTCAGTTCCCATAGAACAGAGGTCCTGAGCATGTTGCTTACGACCATCATAATGCTTATGGACCTGTATTTAGTGCTCGTTAGAGAAGTGTAAAATGTCACTAAAAGGAGCACTAAGTGTATAATGTCACTAAGACGAACACTAAAATCAAAATTTTCGGAAATTTTATTTTTTGTTATATAAATATTTAATGACCTTCAATATTCATAAAATTGCCTTACTATTTAGTCATGGACTGGTAGCAGTCCCTCAGGTTCAAACTTCACACTTCTACTAGTAACTATGAATCTGTTGAAATTTAAAATTAATTAAAGCAATTAATTATTAGAGAAATCTGCTGCATTTCTGGTGCTTTTTACTTTTTATCCATTATCCCTCCTTTGTAGTAAGAAATTAAATTATATGCGTTAAAAAACTAGTTTCAAGGATAAGTTTAGTAAGTTTGATAATATGTACAACTTTGATAATATTAAGTACAGTTTGATAATATTAAGTACGGCATGCAACGTTAAAATAATGCTTTGATTGTATCCAATTATAATTAAAATTCATATTTTTGGAATGAAATGATACTTCATAGCATGAGTTTACAAATTTGTCACTTCACAGAAGGCGTGAATAATATACAGGAGAGGTACGGCATGCTTTCAAATCAGGGGCTGAAATGTACTAGAACAAACCGAAATGGTGCTCCAGTTCATGAAATATATTGAATTTCCATTGTAGTTATGTTATATGATTTGTAAACTTGAGCTGCTTGCCACACTAAGCAGTCATTTGGCCTGGTGCAATAAAGCAACTTCTTTTTCACAGCTCGATCTTTCTTTACTCTTCACAAGAATGTATCTAATACCTACATGAGCCTATTGTGCTTCGCACAGATTCATATTTTAATATTTAATTAATTTTTTTTAATACCTTCCGACTCAAGACGGGCCACGACTTTCTACAGAAACATTTACATCGTTTTGGCTTGGGGACAGCAGTGCGGACCTGGTCTACCTCTCGGTTTACAGGTTTAGTTTCGCACCCCTGAGGACTTACGGACCCACATGTTTAACGTGATCGTACTCCGCGTGAACACAGCGGCAGTTTTTTTTTCCGGGGGAGGGAATCGAACCCGGGTCTACGGAATGCAATTCCCGCGCGCTGACCAGTGAACTACCGCGCCCACATACATCGTTTTGGCTTGTCGGATTCTCAGACATGTCCACTTTCTGGCCTTGGTGACATGACTGTTGACCACCTCTACACTTGCCCTGGGCTTAGTGACGTCGCAGATAGAAATTCTGCGGAGGATGACTTTTCGTTTCGTTCAAGACTTTACTGGGCTGCCTGACAGAGACTGGTGGTTGAAAAATCAAGGTCTGGCGTAAGATAAAAAATATTTTAATACAACTTTCAATGCATTACATACAATCATATGTCTAAGATAGTCGCTGGTTCATCAAAAATACATGAAAACCGCCTTGTGCACTTTGCCTGTGAGTATTTTTTATATTTGATATTATAATTTTTTATGATTATGTTTGTAACATTTTGCTGTGCTCTATTAATGTAATACTACAGCAAACTCTTTTGTATGCTCTGTATGTTTTTATATTGTTTGAAAATAAATGAAATTTTTATCCATTTGTTGTCAATTTGTTTTTTATTTACTTTCCCTATGTGCATAGCATAATATATAAGGAAAGTATTGTGACAGAGTCAAAAATTAGAGTTTTTGACGGAAGAGCATATTTTAAGCAATCGTGAAATCGAATCATTTGTTTTTAAAGTGATTTGTGTGTGTGTGTGAATGGAGATACCTCACAAATAAATAGAGCATGTTGGACAAAATTTGGTATAAAGTTTACATTTTTTATACCAAAAATTACATATTTGTATAAAAATTACAATGGGTGAACACTAGAAGCCTATTGATTTTAAATACAATCAAATGTTTGGAAGACCCCCAAATTTTCTAATGAAATTTTTAAAAAATCAGAACTTTCAATAATGTTACATAAATAATTATTTCGTACGTAATTTTTCATTAAAAAACTAGTGACAGAAATTTAAGAATGCTAGCATGAATCATTCTTAAGATGTTATACTTTTTAAAATAAATTTATCAAAAAATCACATAAAATTAAAAAACGTATTAACTTTTGTGAAATATGTTCACTTTTCATTTATATATTATGTGTTAAATTTGTTAACATCATTCTCGTGGATCTAGTTCATTCTATTCTCGAAAGAAGGTACTTCGTGTAATTGTTTTGTATTTTGACACCAGATAATTTGCCAACAGTCATTTATATATAAGAAATGTTCTTCTCTCTGGTTATCTGTAACGCTTGGTGATATCTTTTCGCAAAGTTGGCTACTCATTTAATAAAATATCTTGAACTTGGCTATATTTTACCTCCAGATTGATTGGGCGCGGTAGCCCAGTGATTAGCTGGCGAGAATTGCACTCAGTAGGCTCGGGTTCGATTCCCGCCTCTGCCAAAACTGCTGCTGTGTTCACGCGGAGTACGATCACGTTAAGCATGTGGGTCCATAAGTCCTTCTGAGAGGTTGGTGGTAGAGGAAGGAGGGTACGGTCCCTGTGGATGCCTCCCCCACTGGGTTCCGGTCTAAATTGGGTGGCACTTCCCGGCCGTCCAAACAGCTATATTACACCTTTCTGGTAGGTCGGACGGTCTGGGTCTCAACAGCAACAACCCCCAGATTGATGAAAATATCATTAAAATTACAAAAGTGTTGCCAACTTGATAAATTAATTATTAAAATAGTTTAATATATGGACTATAACGGATGCTATCAATATTGATAATTGTCAATTTAAAGTTGCATGAAATATAAGTAAATTGGGTACTTCGAAATAGTTTTAGATGTTGTCATCAGGAAAAGTGCCTAATGCTCAGCTAAAAACATTGTGACATAGATCCTATACATTATATTTTCACTGTGAAAGAAGTAAATTCATTTCATTATAGAGGGAAAGTCAAGTGCTACAGACTTTAGTTTTTGTTGGATATACGAAACGAGAGATTTGGCATTCCGGTTCATAAAATTTTCTATTTCGAGTTCTGTTTCAAATTAATTTATGACAATTGATTTCATTATGGATGAGAGAAAGGATTACATATATGAACATTAGGTTCACTTTCTCAGGAGTTGTAAAGGTAAGAGGTTAACCCTTTCTGGACGGCGGCATTCCGGAGCTGTCGCGGCCCAAAGGACGACGCGCTTCGCTTCCGAACTGGTCGAAAAAGACGGCGCATTTTTTGCGCTAAGCCTAACTCTCGAAAAAAATTCACTAAAAATCATCTATTCAACACAGAAATCTACTTTTTACAGGAATAAAAGAAATATTTATGTTCTATTTGATGTATAATTTTCATACAAATCTGAATACAATATACTCGTTAGTTGCTCCCATTCTTTTATCCGAAATAAACGAATAATTTCACTGCCTCTAAAACCCAAACAAAAAAAAATACTCTCTTATATTCCTATGATTCACCAACGAAATCATAACGCTGAGATAAAAATAAAAACCGAAACTCAATTATAAAATTGTTGATGCTACGAGAATTGCTCTGTTTGTTTACGTTACAAAATGATTTTCACCGCTCCAAATGGAGAAATAATTCATTCGATCCTCTTCTACCAAGGTCATGCCTCTGCAAAATGCATTGAAGTTAGTTCCATGGACAAGTAACGCCATCTAGTTCACAAATTAAAACGTTCTGCGTACTGGCACTTATGCGTGCCACTATCCGCTTGCGGTAAAATTTCCTCTGGCCCGAGTGAGTGCCGCTCGTCCTTGAATGCATGTTCGCATCTGGCACCTATGCGTGCCGTTCGTCGCGAAAGGGTTAAGAAAACTTTGCAAATGATTTATCCTAGCATATCAGAATTAATTGCTTTGAATTAATTGGGAAATTTTCATTCAAAGCAACCATTTGCTAAATATATCTGTGCATATTTATTCACTTACTAGAGTCGACATCATCAAACAAGTCTTGTTTAGAAAAAAAAAAAGTTTAATTTTTTTATTACAAGAAGCACTATATATCTCTAACAAATTGAGCAAATTGAATAACATTTAGTGCTATTATTTCAATTAATGAACATCAGAGACCTATTAATTTTGGGAGAGAACAGATCACGGAGAAATCCCTACATTTTCCGAACATTTATTTTAGAAAATCGAATAAGCAATATAAAAACATAATAACATATAAAGATGTTACAAAAATAGGTATTTAATATGTGATTTTTGTTTACATGTAAATGCCATCTCATTTTTAAGACGTTAACATGTTCTCAAGATATTACTTTAATTGAAAAAAATAAACTAAACTCACTATTATTAAATGAATGAATATTTTGTACATACATAGTTTTAACCAGAAATCAATGGACACAATTCTTCATTATTTAGAAAATATCAAGAGCTGTTCTCGAGATACAATGAAACTTATATATTTTTTTACAATTAACCCTATATCTCTGAAACAAAAAGTAAATAGAATAAAAATTTGTGTGATTTTTTGAAGTAATAAATGTCAATTTCTAAGCCATTATCGGAAAACCATTGACATCAAACTGCAGAAACATTTTCAATATTTCGAACATTCATTTTATATCAAAAACTACTATAAAAATATAATTATGTTACACTGTATTAAAAAAATCATTTTATGTGTATTTTTTAGTTTAAAAGTGAATGCAACATAACTTTCAAAATGACATTTTCAGATATTGCATGTTTTTGCTCTAAAATATTATTTACGTGTATTAGTTATGTAATCAGTAACAACAATAAGCCTACTGATTTCCAGTGAGATCTATAATTAATAACATAATATGTACTATTGTTTTCCCACCAATTCAAAATTTGGGAATCTACAAAATAATAGAGATTTAAAAAAAAAAATAATTGTTACTACATTGTTTTAAAGCTTCTACAGCAATATAAGTAGAGCCATATTTTGAAATTCAATTTTTGGAGGGATTCAGTTCTAAATTAAGCTCATATCAGTCTCAAGGGATCTAAGTTAGAGGTGAATTTTTTATGGGATCTGACGTGGCCCGTGAGTTTAGGCCCAGTGTTTTTTTCAGGCATACATCTGAGAGGGGCATTTTATATTAACCTAGTTTCTATTGATATGACAACATTTAGATCTATTTATATAAGGCAAATAGAAAACTAGCCTTTTTCTCAAGTTTCATTCGCCCCCCCATTAACCATAATTACGCTCCAGAGTTTGTGTAGTAAGTCACTAACAGATAGTGAGCATTGAAAGACACTAGAGCATAGATGCTCTGCATGGATACATCTAGTGAATAAAATTTTCTGACAGCTGTTCAAAACATTGTCTTTTTATGGTACAACACAAACCGGTAGTAATTAGAGTTTCAATTTTACAATTATGCACTACACAATATGGTCACTTGGCAGTTCCCATGCTGATATAAGTACAACTATAATGTTGATAAAACCTCATAACTTAATATTTACAATTTAACCTAATTGTTACAAATTTAACTTAATTTTTAATGTAAATATTAACATAATATTTACAAATTTAAGCATAATTTCAAAAACTAACAATATGTCATTACATATTAAAAGCTAGCAAAATTATCTTCTATGCCAAAGGATTCAATTATGATCACTGGACAAAGAAGAAACTCAGCTGGCATGGCAAGTATATGTAAATTGTTTTACAGTATGAACAAATTTTAAAAAGTGATCATTTCAGTACAAAACTAATGTGTAAAAATAAAATGATAAATATATTAAATTAGCAATGCATCTATCCTAAGTCTAACTATTAATAAATTTTGAAAACGTTATTTCAAAAGAAAAAATTAAAGTACATATAGATAATAACGGTAAAATTTTGTTAGAATAATTAGTAACATTTTATGTAATGTTATTTGTTCTTCATAAATACTGAAAAAATTATCCCAAACATTTCTTTATTTACAGTACACATAACATATAAACAATGTAAGCAGAACGATTAAAATTAAAAAATTAAACTTCGTATTTACTTTATACTTCTTAAATTAAAATGAATAGGATTCAGTAGCAAAATAAACTACAAAAAGCACTATTTGGTTTGGTTAGTTTCACAGAAGAAAAAACGTGGTAAATTCTGTTGGTAAGGGTACCGCATTGTTTTCCAGCTGCACAGCAACTGCAAGGGCTGAGCATTGGCGCGTTATTGGAATTATCGCCAAGAACGGATGTCATCGCCACCTGGCGGCCATCCTGGGTTCTGTATGCACCACCGATTCTTTTTACGCAACCGTGTCAGATCACTTGACTTTCTCGCCACAATTTATGATTTAGGTGGCCACAATTATGATCGGCTTTCTAGTCAGCCCTGGTTTGGCATTAAAACGTTCGTGATTCACCGTTTTTGCCAAAGATCACCTGGCGGCCATCCTGGGTTCTCTACGCACCACCGATTCTGAATGCGCGGCAGGATCAAGTCTTAAAGCTCTATAACGCTATACAAGGATAGATGAAAGTTAAAAAAAGTAACAAATTTATGTACAAAATTGCAAATTTTTGGTTTAGAAAGCAAGATAAAATCATCATGTTTAAGAAAAAAGTTATAATAACTTATTTTTGTCAAATATAGATGAAATATGAGCGGCTAATCCAGAGGTGTTCATATTGCTCCCATCGCAATACATTGGGAGATCATTAAAAATCCGGACGACACTTCGTGACGTCATGAAGTTGCAATCGGCCTTGGAGTAAAGATGGTAATGCTTAAATAACGGAATAAAGCATGTGACCCTCTTGACCAATGAAAGAGCGATACATTTCTTGTAGGGCGAAGCTGAGAAGCAAAAGGAAATATGATCCAGGAAAACTCATGCTTTCCAATTTTTCCTGAACAGAATTGGCAGCATTTATTATTGTTTTGTTTGTAGTAATGGCTGCGCAATTATTTATGTTTGTTTGCAATGATTACTCATATATTTATCCTTTTGTTTCTTATAAGCCTTATAACTAGGGGTAATACATCGATTTTTATTATATAATTTTTACATACACATATATTTGTTTCATGGTTATTAGCTTAATTCGTCTGCTTTATTTTATTACTTAATTTGATATACAGAAACTGCCAGTTGGACATGCTTCTAGTGGTATCTAACCCCTAAACATCGCATTATGTCTTATAATAAATCATATAGATTCTAAATGGTGTAGTTTAATATTACATAATAGTTTTATTTATAACATGGGAAGTCATAAGGGTTGATCAGGGTCAATACGATGTTTTAATTTATAATTCATGTGAATCTTTCCTTCTGACACTAAGGTCAACGCAAATCTGAATTTAATAATGGGACCTTATATATACTGATGTGAACGTATTTTATATTTGGTGCTATTTGGTAGGTAATAACATTTTTACTGTTATAGAAAATGTTTCGCATGTTAAAGTTGAGGGGGGGTTCAACTACTAGAACGAATTGTTCTAGTTGTCTAGTAATAACCTTAATTTTTAGTTGGACACACTTTGTGCTTCCTATAAAACTGCATTTCAAAAATGAACATTTTAGTGTGAGCAGCTAAATTTGTTGATAATATTAACTGAAATAATATTAATTGAAAATATCATGTTATGATCTCCATTTTGGCCGAATTTATGTAACTGAATTTATTTCTTATTCTGATTGCTTAGTCACGGGGATATTCTAATATTCAATGCAGATTATCAGCTTTGTTTTGTCAATATATCGGTAATTTAACAATACCAATAGCAATCTGATATTTGAAAATCAATAAACCAATAGATCCGATACTTTAAAAATATATAAAAAAATGTATTGAAAAATTTCTATCAGTGGCACTAGGTATCAGAGTCACAAGCTTTGCATTCAGGCTCAGTTCTCTTTTAACAGTTGGCATACATAGACTTTCTCTTCCATTTTCTGTCGCCTCAGCAATTTCTCATTGCATTGTATGAGAATAATTGTGAAAGGTCACCAGGAATGCTTCTTATCATGAATGCCTTCTTCCAAAAGCACGGAGAATATTATTAAATGAATGTTACAACAATTCACCAGGCTATATATAACTATCAATGCACAATTTTTTAATTACATATGTACATCTTTAAAGTATGATAGATTAGTTTTTATAAAGATTGGTTTTTTTTATTTGTGTATTTCTATTTTCTTTTTTTAGGGATTTTGTATATTATGCAATTTTATTCCTGTTATAAGTAGAATAGTTTCCCCCCCCCCCCCCATTCTGTTCAGATTAATGTATTTATTATTTTCTGCCTTCTGTAACCAGTTTAGTCACTTTTTAAAAAGTTGTGAGCTTCCGAAAGCCTTCTCCTATTTATCTCACTGTGTAGGCAAATCCATAACTGTGTCACGCTTGCTTTGCGGGTATATGATATGGCTTTGAGACGCTGCACAGGCGCAAGGTACGTTGACTGCTATGCTTTAATATGATTGCTTATTATGCCCTAAATATGCTTTTGGTTCTCTGCATGAGTAATATGCCCAAAATAAGTGTTGTTGTTGTTGAGACCCAGACCGCCCGACCTACCAGAAAGGTGTAAGGTAACTGTTTGGACGGTCGGGAGGTGCCACCCAATTTAGACCGGAACCCAGTGGGGGAGGCATCCACAGGGACTGTACCCTCCTTCTCCTACCACCAACCTCTCGGAAGGACTTACGGACCCACATGTTTTAACGTGATTGTACTCCGCATGAACACGGCGGCAGTTGTGGCAGCGTGCAAATCCACACGTAAACCACCGGGCTACTGCACCCGAGATGTGCCAATAGCACGCGGTGTTACGGTTCTACATTATTTTATCTATTAACATGTGCTATCTTTAATTCCTGTATGATATTCACGTTTTTAACACACACAGACACGTTTTTACACTCACAGTAACAACAAAAATAAAATGGCCGCAGCCGACGATATCAGAAAGCTAAAAAGGGTGAGGTTGCCAGAATTTCCAGAAACACACGTCACGGAACATTTCGCGCGCGCAAATCAGGCGCGCCACATTTAGCCATTCGGCGCCACATCTGGCTCGCGAAAAAAAGTTGAAAAATCCAAATTCTTTATATCAAATCTGTACCATAAATAGCTGTTGCACACACAAATTCAAAAATAATACATTATATTAAAATGTATAAATGTATGTAAAAGCAATATTGCTGACTAACACATTTGAATGTCCACGAGCCAAGTAACCAGAATTCTGGTCCAGTTTTATTTTTGCCAAGTTCACTTTTCTGCGATAAGCTTTGAACAACAAAGTTGATTTGTTCAAAGCTGTTTTGTAGAGTCTTATATCTTTTCGTTTAGTAAGAACATGTGACCTTCCAGGTGACATGAGAGCATCCTTTATTATTTAAGCTACAGAAAAGGAAAGACCATTGTTGAAATCCATTATAGCTCTGACAACTGCAATTTCAACTCCGGTTAAAAGAGGACTTAAATGTTCACAATAGACACAGCAGCAAACTCTGTGATTTTTGATTTAAGCCAATTGCACTTCCTCCAGATGCAGTTCACAAAATTTTGATACTCCTACTGGGTTTCCAGGATTGTATTATATAAATCATGGAGTTCTTTTAAAGTGTACATTAATAGACTTTTCTGTACTTTTTCCTTTTCCCCAGCTTCATTTTTAATATTTTTGTATTCCTTCTTCCCTGAAAGTTGTCTTGAAATTTCATCTCTTCTATAAAAATTCTTTACAGCACTTATCGTTTCTTTAGACAATGCGCTTTTCTTTTTAATATCATCCACAGTAACAGCATTCAAAAGTTGTTCACTACTTTCCCTTATGGTTAACTCTTTAATTAACAGCAAGTCGTTTTCGTGGACTGCTAGGAAGAGCTACAGACACTCGTTGCATTGCTTTTCCAAATTTCTGACGTGTAGTGAATGGTGACTTGCATGCAATCATTGTTTCTTCTTAGACTACTCTTTCCTTTGCATCTTTTCGTCGCTGTCTTATATTTTTCATTCCTCTTTGAGATTCCAATCTGTGTTTTTTCTTATAAATTTCAAAAATTTGAAACGTTACATCAAATGACGTATACATAAATAATTATAAATTAATGAAGAATAAAATATATTCTTTTGCTTTTAAAATTATTACAATATTTGTTACAATCAAGATTAGTTGACTTCATAAATTATTGTGTTAAAGTAGTCACAACCAGTGGTGTTATGTTAGTCACATGTACTGTTGCCAGAAAAAAAGAAAATTATTTATGTTTAATTGCATCTGTCTAATGGCAACAATCGCATGAAAGACATTAAGTAAACAGAAAAAGATTTTTTATGTATTTCTGGGGAGAGTGGAACTTAATTGATATGTTTGTGACTAACATAACCAGTGAATCAGATTAAACACCATCTATCCTGACATTAGTAAGTTCATTTCCTAACAAAAAATTCTTTAGTTTATTAAATAGAAGAAAAAACAATGTTTCAATGGTAAAAAGAATTTTTTTTTTGCTAGTTGTATTTTTGATGATAAAATATAAGCCTGAAAACTTAGAAAAATGACAGACATTTTGGTTAATTGCATATGTCTTATTTGTCGCCATTTTATGTAGATTTGAAGTAATATTTTGTAAAAACTATAGTTAAACTCCAAAAATTTGAAAAATTATCTTTAAAACGATATATAATACAATATATATGCTCTTGATCTGAATGATCTTTGGGTTAACAGTTCCATGGAATTACCCAACTTGCGTTTGCTTTTAATCTATTCTATACTTGTAATTTTATACTGCTTTTAATCTATTCTATACTTGTAATTTTATACTTGTGTAAAATATGCGATATTGTATTATAAAATATTTTTTATTACAAATTCATATACATAAATAATGCTGAAAAAATATTTTTCCACGGGCCCCTATCGTTCACCGGACCCCCAGTACCATGGTCCCAACTGACCCCCCCCCCCCCCCCCCCTTATGGGGGCCCAGATTCCAGATAGTACTCATTATCTTGTATTTGAAACATCTTCAATGAAACATCAAAGACTGGGTTGAAGCTTTCAAGCCATAATTCAGCAGAAGCTTCTTATTCTTTAGTTAACATTTTTCCTTTTAGATCAGGATCCATCATATTTGCAAAAAAATGAAGAGGGGTGAGTGCCTGTACTAAGCGACGTTTTATAATAGCTTTATACGGTGACAGTTCTTTACTATCTAGAATATCAAGCCATATTTCTACAGTATGCACAAGAGTACAGGCATCTTTTTGTAATGCATTTAGTTTTTTAGCAACAATTGTTAACTGCACTTGCAAATTCAAACATTCTGTGTACAATCCTTTGTTATCTAAGCATACCAAAATATGTTTTTTAAATTCTTCACTATGAATATCAATTGATATTTCTTCATATTTTTGATAGTTATACACAAAAGTAGAAAGGCAGGCTTCTTGTGAATTCCACCTCTTTTCATTTGGTAATTGTAGCATTCTTCCTCCTTTCTTAATCAGCCACCCATGTATATTGTGATTTAAAAAAAAAATTTGAATTTCAACAACATGCTTCATCACACTTTGAGGGGTAATTTCCTTAGCAAGAATATTTATGAAATGAGCTGAACAACCAAAAGCAGGAATACTGGGATGCTTTTGAACAATTATATCTCAGAACTTTTTTATTTTGTTCTCATTATCACAGCAAATGGCAAAAACATATTTGTTTAATTTCATTAATAGCTCTGTTAGCTATTTCCACACAAAATTCAGCAGTCTTCTTTTCAGAGCCACAATCTATCTATCGCTTCCAACAAATATGTGGCTTTACCTTTACCAGTTCCAGTATGGATACTTACTACAATAATGGAATCATCACTTGTGTTAGACCAACCATCTAACATTAAAGTTATGGTGGCATCTTATAATGCAGCTTTCAATAACGAATCAACCTCTTTATCAGCTATGTTTAATAATGGTCCAGCTAACTTTTGTCTATTAGGAGGGGCATAACCTGGACGTAAAGCATGTATCAGCTCTTTAAATGAATCACTATCAGCAACATTGAATGCTATACTGTTTGCATAAAAGAATTCTGATATCTTTCGATCAAGAATTGCCTTCTGGTCATTATTTGTTTTGATGGTAAAATCAGCCATTGTCCTTTGGCACTTGGGTTGATTTGATGTTGATGGTTCCATAGTTGCCCCTCTTTTTTTCAAAATAGGTCAGCATCACCATCAATCACCATCAGCATCAGATGAAGAAGACAAACATAATAAAGAGGCTTCGCCGGGATCAGGTTTATGTTTTTTGTAGTTTTTCATGTGGGTACGAATTCGTTTGACTTTTGCACTAATTGTACTATTGCAAAATTTACACGTCACTTAACATTTGTTGTCAGTTTTATTAACCATAGTCCACTCTACTGAAATGCCTTTTTATAATTTGAAATAAGAAAATAAAATATAAGAGAGATAACTGTATGGTTTTTAAGAAGATTTTTATTAGAATGATTCAGTACGCCAGAAATTTTTACACCAATTTCCCATACATATAACAGTATTTTAGTTATTAAATTAAATATTACCATCCTAATTTCTTTTTGTACTTAAAGCACACATACTAGTTAGTGTGTAAAAAATTCCTGTGTTTTGTTTTTGCTCATTATTTGTTTTTAAAAAATATATATTTTTTAAATGATTAAAGCTTTGCATGTCAAATGTTAACTAAATGTATATATTTTAAAAGCTATTTTTCTCTGTAATAAGAAATATTACCTTTCTAATTTTTTTTGTACTTAAAGCACACATATTAGTTAGTATTTGTACCAAGTTTCAGAAAAAAATATTAGGGGCCATTTTTTTTTATAGCCCGTTAAAGTTGCCTATCAATCCGAAGGAGATTTTTGCAATTTTCATGTAATAACAATATTAAAATATATATATTTCACTGTTTTGATATGGCACCTATATTTCTGATATAAATAGCTTTAAATTGGTAGCAGAATTATTTAATTTGAGCCATTAGTTCTCAAGCTATTACATTTCTAAACATTAGTGCAAAATCCAAGATGGCCGCCATTTTGCAAAAATGACCATTTTTCAAATGCCTGTATCTGGGCCATTATTGGGATGTATACATTACAAATTCAGATTTGGGGGTTTTATTACCATATGTATTCATGGTAAAAATTAAAAAAATATCCATGACTATGGAGCAACAAGTTTTTCTTAAAATGGGTGTTTTCACATGGAATGACCCTGGTCACTAAAGACGATTAGTAAATAATAAAGAAAATAAATTATCTCATATTTCATTAAAGCTGGTTAAAATCAAAGCAAATGCACGACATTAATCTGACAACTTTTCCCCCAGTCATATCATCCTATGTTTAGACTGAATTGTCTGAATCAACATAAACATCTTCCTACAAATGGCGCAAAGAACCCTAGTCTGGAAATCTATATTTTTACAAATTTGTTTTAGAGCAACATTCTTATAGAGTTTAAATTCTCAGAATTTTATTCCACAAATTCATACCAAACATAGAATAATTTAACGAAAATTAAGTTGAAAAAAAAAATCTCTTTCGAAAGTTTTTATCAGGTGGAAGAAGGAGTGTATGTGCTTAATCTTCCCCTTTATGTTTTGTTTCTTTTAATGGAAGAAAGAAGTAATTTGGTACTGTCAATCCTCATTTCTTTAGCACTAGTTAACTGCATAGCTTAACTTTTTTTCTTTGTTTGAAAGAGGAGGGTGCAGGGGGATAACACACAATAAAAAATTCATGGTAATGAACGTAGAGACAGGGCTCTGTGACTTATCTAAGGTCATACAAGGGGTGGTTGATTTTTATATAAGGAGTGACATGATCTCTTAACAAAAGGCTAAGCAGGAGATCTGATATGCTAATGAAAGGGCAGGGAGGGTACTCTTCTCAATAAATGGCAAGGTGGGCCCTGTTCTGATAACAAAAGGGCAAGCAGGGTGCTGCACCCTTCCAAAACTGCCTGGGGGAAACTCTGCTGAACGGGATCAAAATTACAGATAGAGTTGCGATAAATATAAATGAAAAAGGATCCAAAAAGTAAATTACTATGAGGGGGGGGGGGGGGGGTTATTGCATCTAATTAAGAGAAATTTTTTTATCATAAATAGGGATAAAATTATCATTAATAACAAAGTGGGAAAAGACAGTAGACAGTTTTTTATTTTTAATATCGCGAGCATGTTGAGACAAACAAATACCAACAGTATGCTTAGTACTTCCAATATAGAACTTATATAACATCTATACTTTTATTAAACTTATAAATATTTTAAGTTTATTTATTAACTTATATTTAAGTTTAATAAAAGTATAGAAGTTATATAAGCTCTATATTGGTAGTATTAAGCATACCATCAGTATTCATTAATCTGAACATGCATTATATTTAAAAAAAAAATTTAATTCTCAAATTTAAATTTTTGCATTTTAATCCCTACTTCAGCAGGTGACAGGTGTATTTGGTATTCCGAGGCATGTACCAGTTGAGTTATCTGGAACGGCAAGCTCCAAATGAATACAGAAATGAGGTTTTTGTTCTCAATATGTTCTAGTGGGTTTTTTGCAAATTTTAAAAATCTGTATAAAAAACTGTTAATTTTATCACTCCCCTCTCCCCCTACCCCCCAAGATTCTAATTCCATTTGCAGGAGTGTGTCGGTGTTTTCAGATTTTTATATTTTACTTTTTAGAAGGTAAATCATAAAATTTCACAAAAACTAATTAACACATTTACTATTTATGTCAGGATCAGAGCCGGACAGTAGAAAATAAGAGGAGTTTTAGTCAGATAATGGAAAAAAGAAGAATTGGAGTTAAAGGTTTGAGATACCAACTCCACAGTTGTGGTTGTAACTTACTTACCAAATATTTGGTCAGGTGTATCAGGCTATAGATGAAAGAAAAATTCAAACTCACAAATTGTGGGAATTTATGCCATCTCATCCAGATTATATTTTTTCCATGACTTGTAAAGAAAGAAGTTGTATCAAAACCTGAGTAAGCCTGAAACTCGCATGGAGCCATTGATATCTTTTCACTTAGCTTTTGGGCTGTTTGATGTATAGTTATGATACGAAAATGTTTTCCAGATACAAATCTAACCTTCATACTTTGAAGCAATAATTTCTGCATTTCATAGAAAAATAAGCCTGAAAAACTACAACACCTATTTTAACAGTCCTAATACGAATACTAGTGAGTCCTTTTCTCACTGTATTACGGTATGAATATGAATTCTTGTCAACTGCTTCGTGATGAGGGGTGAAGTGAATCTGGGTATACAGTGTCTACCCAAACATATTGCTACTAAATAACTTTTATTTTAATTGTGCATTATTTATAAAAAGTGCATAAAATATTTTGAATAATGTATAAGTTGCTTGGTAGCGGATTGTTTGGGTAGACACTTATTTACTTGGATGTATCTTCAACACTTCGTCACTGCTCGTGATTGCATATTATATTTGTTATTAGAACTCTGGTTGTTATAAATCTTCATTAATTACAGAAAGTACCTGTCCTATGCAATGGACTGGCTGCTAAATCATGAGATAAACCTCTTGGGTGTTTGAACTACATTTAAAACATTTTTGTTTCCTAAATGTTTTTCTCATTTGACTCCAGATGTATATTTTTTAATTTATCCAAGAGTACTAACCAATCATTAATAAGCTTAAACAACAGTCTGTGCGTACTGACTCCATCTCATCTCTGGATATACCTAACTGTTATCCATATTCCAACTTTTATTTATATTTTTGCTCTTTATGTTAATCTGACAAAAATTAATATTTTTTAGGTCATAATCATGTTGGTCAGCCCTGCAATAAGCTTCTTAGAATATGTTTAGCACGTCATGCCTATTGTGATGAAAATAATATCTGTAGATGTGAACCAGCGTATCCTGTAAATATATCATTGCATTCCTGCCGTCAAGGTGAGATTTGTTATAATATTGACTACAGCACTATACAGGTGTTTCGCGAAAGTGAACAGTGGAAGTTTTTTTAACTATTGGTTGTTGATCCATAGTTCCAATTGCAAAAATGCTTTAAATAAGGTAGAAAGATAAAAAATAGTAATTTAAATGTTGTACCATACTTTTGTAAAAAGTTAAAAAATTAACTTTTTATATAGCCTTTCTATTGGAAAAAGTCAGATTACAAAAGTATTGTCAATGCTTCATTTAGTCAAGCTAAAGAAAAATTTCGTTTTTTAAAAGTTCAAATTTAAAATGAAATAAATTATTAAACTTCCTGACTTACACCAGTTTCTCATGACTTCTTGATACTCTTTTAATCATCAAAATTCAGGAATCTAGGGGGCGTTTGCAAATTGAATTGATGCACAGAAATCATTTTGTGGGGTTTTAAAACATTTTACCATGGTTTGTATTTGAAATTCTTAAAGACAGACAGATGATACTGATTAAAAGTTATTTTAACACTTAAATAGGTAAATAAAACAGATTATTGTGATTTTGCCAGCTTGTCAGATATTTTCTTGACAAAATCTATGGAAAAATAAGCATACCTTTTAATTGCTTAAATCAACTAGGATCATTTAAAACCACTGTTTTCAGTAGCCTCACTAAGTTTCTAGCACATTTTTGTCACTGCACTTTCCCCATCAGAATGAGAGTCTTTGTAAACAAATCAGTAAGAACTCTTGTATGTGGTACAGCAGAGTTCAAGTAGACTGGTGGCAGGTTCAAGTAAACCGAGGAAGTAGTTGTTCAGTAGCTATTGCCCGGACACTCGTATATAGATAGGATGAGAAATAGGCTAAAATATCTATTTCATAATTTTCCATTAGCACTTATCTTCCTGAGCCATATCCATGATGAAATGAACTTTTCGATTGCATATTGACATACCATCTGCATAGAAGGATGCCGGTTTTACGAAAATGATGATAGTATTCTCTCATTGTATCACTAGGAGATCAGTTGCATTCGCTGTAAATCAAATGCATCTCACAGAGTTCAGCATTACTGAACAGTGCAGTATCATTCAAACTCTAGTTAGGTAGCAGAGTTACTTGAATACTTAAATACAAACTGTGAATCAACATAATAATGACAAGCTTTACTGAAATATCTGCATAAAATAAATTTGAAGCAGTGGTAAATGTTTTAGTAACTATTTGCAACCGATGTTAATTTGTGAATGTCCCCTTATTTCTCAATGAAAATTTTAAGTATAACTATGTCAGATTAGATCGTATTACAGCCAAATTTTTTTCAGTTACACCAAGTACGGTATGAGTAACATTTTTGTAATTTGATTTTTTTTTATAGAGGGGCAGCATAAAAAGTTAATTTTCTTAACTTTCTACAAAAATATTGTACAGCATTTAGATTGCAATTTCTTAACTTCCTACTTTATTTAAAGCATTTTTCTAGTTGAAATTATGAATCTATACCCAGCGGTTAAAAAAAATCATCCACTGTTCATTTTTTGTGGGACACCCTGTATAATGAAAGATGAATTATACTGATAGGTTTATGTTTTAATTTAATTTTATGCTAATTACCATTAATTTTAAATGAAAATTATCAACTGAAATGTTTATAAGGTCTGTCTATGAGTTTTTGTAGTCTATAAACTTTAGGGTGAAATGCATAGTAAGTATGACCAATATATTTCTCCTTATTTTAATAGAAATTTGAATGAGGAAGTACTATCAAGAGTCAGAGGTCACTATAAATTATTTTTTTCAGTTAAGTTATACTTGTTCATTATTTTGAGGAAAATGCCACTAGTTTAGAAAGTCTACACTTTGGATGATCATGTGTAATTGCGTTATATGAAGTGCATCAATACAAGTCAAAAACAAATCTCATTCATTTTATGTGTTGTAATTTTCAAAACTTTAATTAAAAAATTATCTGGACTTGCATGCATGCACTCAGTGGTGTAACTAGTATTAAGTGGTTAGTTAAGTCATGCCTAATGGCCAAAGAAACAGGGACCAACTTCAATCCTCACGAATGTTGGTCGCCATTTGTCACATGGTGAGTAAAAATTTCTTACTGGTTGGTAAAATTTTAGGGCCACTCTCAACAGTGGCAAGTTTTGGCCTACGTGCAGATATTGAAATTCATCTAAGTTCCGATTTTCTTTCACTCTAGATAGACATAAAGAAAATTTCCGACCATAAGTGAAAAGAGTTTATTTTTCTTTAATTTTTCTCTGTCTAGAAATCAGAGATGCCAACCTGGAATGAGCCTCTTCAGGAGTCATTATAGTAAATTTCAGGAGTTTTAGGAGGTATTTCAGGAGTCATCATGGTAAATTTCAGGATGGCTTTCAGGAATATCAATTTTCTTTTTCAAGCAGTAAAATTTTGTAAATTATAAATTAATTACATGTACACCAAGTGATGATTTGAAATTAGCACTTTTTAGTTTACTTCATAAATCCATTGAAAATTTTAATTGTAGCATTTCTTTTGTTTTGTTAAATTCTTCATTTTTGTTATAAAAAACCTGACAATGCTTTATTTGAAAGATTGAGGCGGAAATCAGTTTGATTTTTAAGACAAAAATTTGCTTTCAATTTTGGAATAGGAAAAATAATTGTTTTAAACCTGCTTTATTTTCTTACATTTTTATTAACCCATTTAAAATAAAGTTATTAGGATTACTATCTTAATTTAAATTAAATGATAAAATAAATGTTTTTTCTTATTAAAATTCCAAACATGTAAATTTAGTTGCAAATGCTTATAAAATGATTACATTTACAAGAACCCAAATCATTATTTTATATAGTTATTCAGTAAATAGTCCTTTGTTTCATTAATAAGGTTTGAAAAAATAGTTTATTTGTATAAAACTAGAAATAATTACAAACATTTTAGTCGATGTAAACAGATTGCAAAAGTGGAAAATAATTTCATAATTCTGTATAAAAATGTAGTTTTTCACAATACTGCTGCAAAATAACCCATCATTTTATCAATAATTATGAAAATTTTAGTCGATGAAACAGATTGCAGAAGTAGAAAATATTTTCACAATTAAACGAAATATACTGACGATCACAACACAAATGCAGTTTATTTGTGATACTTCTTCAAACTAACCTTTCATTTCATTAATTGGTCATTATCAAAAAATTTGCCAAAACAGCATTTGAAAAATTTCAAAATTAAAAATCATCAACTGTTTAATTTATTTTTGGATACACGATTGGAAATACTTAATTTTTAAGGATGCAATGATGTTCGAGCTCAATTTTTTTTGCATCCAGCGATATTTAACTTTAAAAGTAAATCTTTGAGTTTCACTGTCATGAGTGTTACTGGACGACATGACTACATTTCTATAAAGTATAAAAGTGTTTATTTTTCAAAAATTGATATGTTTCATTAATAAATTTGTCCTTTCATTATATCACATTAAAAAAAAAAATAATTTAATAAATTTCTAATAAAAATGCACAATATTCATTGTCATGAGTGTTACCTGATATCATGTTTTTACTGTCTGTCACATTGTAAATGAAATGAAAAAAAATGTTTTAAAATAATATTGTTATGAGAATACATTACTTTTAAGTATTGTACAAATTCCAGTAGAGTTATTATGCATTTATTTTATTTTTTTTATTGTATTTTAGAGCTTATTTACTAGGTAACACTCATGACACAAATGGTAACACTTTGATAAAATGAGAGAAAAGCATGTTATGCTTTTTCAAATATATCAATTTGAAATTGGAAGCGGTAATAAACTTTGTTTCCTTTCATGGCAAGTTCAGGGTTAGGCAAAATACTTATAATCTGATCAAATTTTACATATGAAATGTCCTCCTCCATTAATTGAAACAATTGTCCATTTTCACTAGCTACTCTAAAAAAAGCAACCTTAATCTCTCCATCCACAGCATCATACTCTTGGCAAACTCTAACATATCGGTACTGTGCTTTATTTGGGTTATCCCCAAAAACTTTAATCAGTGCATAAGAACCAGGATTCACAGCCTTAGATTCACAGCCACTAACTCCTGGGCTGTTGAGATCAATGGATGACATTGAAGTGCCATCATAATCAGTGCTGTAAATTGATAATATTTTTTGTTTGACTACTCCTTTAAGTGCAGTCTTTTTAAAAAATTGGAAGCACTTTCAAAACTTTTCTAATGTCCATTCATTTTTCATGCGAAAACATGACACATCACTGTAAAAAAATACCTCTGAATTTTTAGTTAATACTTGGTGAATGGAATGAGTACCTTTGACTGTTATGAGATCAAAGTAACACTCATGATACAGTTCTAGGACAGGCCGTTACAACTTAATATTGACACTTAAAAATATGGTTTTTGCTTTTTAAATATCAACATATGCTAGATAATTCCATGTAGCATATGTAACATTTATTTGTTTATATGAATAATGTAAATTACTTTTTGAAAAATCAAGTTATGATTGAGCAAATGCGCTTCGGACAGCAAAAAAACCCAGTTTTCATGCCAATATTTCTTTTTTTTTGGGGGGGTGTTATCATCCCTAAAATGAATAAAAATTTTAACAGTCATGTAGAAAATAGCTCAATAAACAAGAATATAATTGTACTTTCTTCCTAAATAAATATAAAAAATAATGAACAGATCTAAAATAGCCCAGACAGTGATTTGGCAAATTTTTTGATAATGACCCTAATAAGTTTGAAAAATAGTTTTTTTTATGCACAACATAAAATGATTATGAAAATTATAGTCGATGTAAACAGATTAAAAATGAAAAAATATTTTTACAAGTGAAAAAATATACCAAAAATTCGAGTTAGTATTATGAAAACTGCAGTTTTTCACCATAATGCCGCAAAATAACCCTTCATTTCATTAATAATATGTTTAAAAAATAGCTTTTGTATATACAACACATAATAACTATAAAAATTATCATGTTGCCATCAGTATCGTAAAAGCGGCAGTTTTTGCGATATTGCTGCAAAGTAATTCTAAATTTCATTAATAATATGTTTGAAAAATAGTGTTTTTATATACAACGCATAATAATTATGAAAATTTCAGTCGATGCAAACAGATTACAAAAGTAGAAAGTATTTTCAAAATTCCGAGTGCCAAATTTGCAATCGCGGGTAAATGACTTTCCAGATGTAAAAATAGGAAACTCCAATTTCATTGCTCAGCATGAGTGCAGGGAGTGTGAATCGATGCGAGTGCTAAATGTGCAATCGTAAGTAAATGAATTTCCAAAAGAATGGAAAAAATTCCGATTTCATTGCTCGGTGCTATGAAGTACAAGGAGCGTGAATCAATATTTTGTTATTTCCAGAGAAATTTTATTGCTTTCCTTACTGATCACATAAATTCCGGATATACTCCGGAATTTCCGGAATAGTTGGCAATTCTGAGAAATGGAAGACACTTGAAATTTCTTTTGTATTCACTCATCTTTCATGTAGGACTGATGAAAGCCTTTTACCCCCCACAGATTAATATATAGTATTTTGTTGTCACCCCAATCACAATTTCGGCAATAAATTTTCTCTCTTTACCACAGTCACTTCAATTACACTTCCAAGAGGCAAATTCTCCATACCCAAAAATCTGATCCATCCTCCCTGTTTACCAAGAGTGTTTGCCTCCCACCATCTCTCCCATCGAGAGAAAAAAGTGCATAATGTCCTAATGTTCATTCCCTTTCTTTAAATTTTTTTGTTTGCACTTGTTTGGAACAGAATTTTTTTAATTTAAGTACATAAATTCTTTGATTTATAATGTTTCAAAAGAACTTGCCATCATTTTGGTGTATAAAACAGAAATAGAAAATCAACCGAAATCAGAAAAAAACCAGACCCAGAAAATTTTAAAATCAGAGATCACAGAGATATTTTTTTCTTTTTCTTTTAATCTTTCTTTTTTTCTATTTTTCGGATGATCTCTTTTTAAAGGAAGGCATAAATCGATGACTGTGGAATTTATTTCCTCATTAAAGCAATAAAAAATATCTGATTTAAAAAAAAATACCTCTCAAAATACTCTTTTTTTTTTTGGTCCTTTCATCGGGCTTCCCCCTTAAGTTTATTTTTCTTTATAAAATTTAAATTTTGCTAAACTTTAATTTTGTTTGGTGTAAATAGAGTAAAAAGTTCTAAAGTGTTAACTTTTCAAGAATTTTTCATTTAAAACCAATGTATCATAATATGATTATTTGAACTAGGATTCCCTTACTTTCTTCACTTGTGTAAACAATATATTCACAAAGTGTTTACGTTGAGTCATTCATCAAAATACTGGAGGGGAGTGTGATTTCTGTGTCTATGAGTGGAATTGGTGGGATTAAAGGAATCAAGCACCATAATCAGATTGAAATATGGGGTTTCTGTTTATTTGAACTATATGCATAAATTACCTTAATATTTTTAAAAGAAAGCATTTTAAGTATCATCATCTTGTTTTTTTTTATAATTTTTTTATAGTGCCCTAATATAAGAGTATAAATCAATACACTCTGTTGCAAAAAATATATACATCCATAAGAAATTGAGCTGCAGATGAAAACTTGGCATGTATGTATTGGGAGTAAAAAAATGTTTTGTGAAATGATGGCAAGAAGATGACATTTTAGCCAGTGGTAAATCCCTCCCTGCCAACTATACAAGGCAATATTCGGTGCAGCATAGAGTCAATTAATTTGCTTATGTCCCTATGCGGAAGATTCTGCCACAAATATTGCAACTGGGGAACTAATTCAGTGGTATTTTGAGAAGGCTGCCATTGCCGTCCCAGTATGTCCCAGACATGTTTTAATGGGGATGCATCAGGGTTCCCACTAAGTCAGGAAAAGAGGGGGAGAATTTCTCTCCTTCCAAAAAATTTTGGGAGAGATTTTCTGTTATAAGGAGAGACACTTAAAATTTAATTTTTTTTTTTACCATGCTAATTTAGAAAGTAATAAAATAGAAAGCATTAACTATAACTCATATTCTTCGACATTTAAATTTTTTAATTCTTAAAACTAACATTCTTTTAACATTCTTACTAACATTCTTTTTAAAAATTAATTAGGAGTCGTTTAAGTATTAAGTAAGCACATTTTTGGTAATTTTATAGCTCCCCCCCCCCCCCACACTTGTTAGCAAAAATACTCAAATTCCTGACTTCCCCCATGCTTACGTTATGATTTTATTTGCTGACATAAAAACGTCTACATGGGTTATTCATACCTGCCAAATCTCCCGATTTTTCCGGGAGTCTCCCGAATTTTGAGGCAATCTCCCGAACTCCCGAAAAATTCCCAAATCTCCCGAATTTTTACAATAATTAGAAAAAATCCCTGCAAAAGGGATTTTCCTAAAAAAATCCCTATGCAGACGTGCCAACTCTCCGGATTTTGGTCTGAGACTCCGGATTTTTCATTACTTCTCCGGCCTCCGGATTACTAACGAAATTCTCCGGCGTTTTTTGTTGGAAATTTATCAATTAACCAGACATGGTATAATTCCTCGAAAACACCAATTTTCCGCATTTTTAGCACTGATTAGCATTCCCGGATTGATTAGCATTCCCGGATGATTTAGCATTCCCGGGATCGTAGCAAATCCATAATACAATGCAGAGTAATGCCAATCAAATTAACGGAGATTTACGGCCGCGTGTATTGTAAATTAAGATCTCGATCGCTTATTTTATGAAAGTAATAAACATACTTCTTCAGAGGTTATTGATCATAAATATATGAAAAATGAACTGACTGAATGATGACTGATTATAAATGAAAAATACATTACATATTATATTGCCATACCTGCCAAATCTCCCGATTTTTCCGGGAGTCTCCCGAATTTTGAGGCAATCTCCCGAACTCCCGAAAAATTCCCAAATCTCCCGAATTTTTACAATAATTAGAAAAAATCCCTGCAAAAGGGATTTTCCTAAAAAAATCCCTATGCAGACGTGCCAACTCTCCGGATTTTGGTCTGAGACTCCGGATTTTTCATTACTTCTCCGGCCTCCGGATTACTAACGAAATTCTCCGGCGTTTTTTGTTGGAAATTTATCAATTAACCAGACATGGTATAATTCCTCGAAAACACCAATTTTCCGCATTTTTAGCACTGATTAGCATTCCCGGATTGATTAGCATTCCCGGATGATTTAGCATTCCCGGGATCGTAGCAAATCCATAATACAATGCAGAGTAATGCCAATCAAATTAACGGAGATTTACGGCCGCGTGTATTGTAAATTAAGATCTCGATCGCTTATTTTATGAAAGTAATAAACATACTTCTTCAGAGGTTATTGATCATAAATCGCTAAAATGTTATTTTGTTCATTAGTTTCGCATAAACACTGCGATTGCGCAATTCAGTTTGTTCTCATGAATCGCCAAGAGTACAATAGTATCTTTTTCCATCCATCTCAATCTTCTAAATATTGCATTTTTGATTGACTAAACTAGCTTATTTTCATATTCTGATTAATTATTATGGTTAATTTCTTAATTATTTTCGCATAAATAATGCGATTGCGCAATTCAGTTGCTTCGCGTGAATTGCCGAGAGTAAGTTAGTATCTTTTTCCATCCATCTCCATCATTTAAATGTTGCATATTAGATCAGCTAAACTAGCTTATTTTCATATTCTGATTAATTATTGTGGTTAATTTTTTAATTATTTTCGCATAAATAGTGCGATTGCGCAATTCAGTTACTTCGCGTGAATTGCCGAGAGTACGTTAGTATCTTTTTCCATCCATCTCCATCATTTAAATGTTGCATATTAGATTGACTAAACTAGCTTATTTTCATATTATGGCTAATTATTAAGATTAATTTTTTGATTATTTTTGCATAATACAAATTTTTCTATTTTGAAAAATCGGTATGAACTCTGTGAAGGGATAGTGAAGAATTTAGTAAGGAGTTTTTAAAAAAAGCAAAAAGAGCTACTACTTTATTTTTAAGTAGTAAGAAGGATTGAATTTGACATTTTTTAATTATATAGAACTTTTACGTGCTGTATTTTTACTTACCAAAAGATTTCTTTTATTCAATATTTTATCTGCAGAGAAGTGTTTCTGTGTCAAAGACATGTGAATGATTATTAAACAGTAACCAATGACATTTTTCTTTATGCATCATATTCAGTGTAATGAACATTGTTATAGACTCTGATGAGAATAACTCTAACGAATGTGTTTATTTTTTAAAAGATGATTTAATTCTTTTGTATTCGTTGAAATTAAATTGTGTTTATAGATACAATTCAGATTTTTTATCATATTTGTCTATTTTTTATGGTGCAGTTTTGTAGTAGAGGGAAAAAATCCCTATTCTGTCTTGAAAATTCCCTTTTATGCTTTCTGTAAAAAAAGAAATTGTTATCGTGCTGTGCGATTTTTCGATTTTTGTCGCGAATTGCAAATATTTAAAAATCTCCCTAATTTTCATTTTCCAAGGTTGGCAGCTATGGGTTATTTTATGTAAAATGACTCACATGCGAATTTACGATTTTTTTGTCTGTAAACTGCAAAAGTCGAGGGCCGACTGTATTTACTTTATATTTTGATTTTTAAAATCATTTTATGATCAATTTTCATGCAGCAATAGCAATTAAAAACTTTAACGATTTTTGATCGCCGAAGGCGAATATCGACGAAAACTATTTCACTAGGCAAATAGAATTAGGTAATAAATTTGACTTTATGTTTGAAAATGGATTTTTTTTTTTTGTATTTTTTACAAAACTTGCAGAACATAAGGATTGCATCGTCCTTTTGTTGAATCTCAAGCCAGTCATGTGATTTTAGCCATTTTGTTTGACTCGACCTTTTTTCTTTTTGTTTTCAAAATAGCCCTTTATTTCATAAATAATACGTTTGTAAAATAATTTTTCTGTATAAAACGCGAAACAATTACAAACACTGTAGTCGATGCAAACAGATTGGAAAAGTGGGAAATATTTTTCAAATTAAACGAGGTATGCCGAGGATAGCGTACAAATGCAGATTTTCGTGATGCTGCTGCAAAATAACCTTTCATTTTATTAATAATACGGTAGAAAATGGTTTGGTTTCTATTATTTGTATATTAAACGACACAATTATAAAAAAATTCAGTCGATGCAAATATATTGTGAAAATGGCAAAAAGATATTCATTGGTCATCTCTCCTCAGAAAATGTGGGAATCGCCGTATGCGAACGCCGTTTTCGCAATCGCGGAGAAACAGATTTTCAGATCATGTAAGAAAGGAATGTCTCTGATAAAAAATTCGTTGCTTTGTTCAAATTTTGTAACATTTTTTGGGCATATATGGCCAATTTCACGACATTTTCGGGATTTTTGTAACCTGTAGACATACTGTGTAAGGGGAAAGGATTTTCGTCCGCGGAAAAAAGAAAATTTCTTGAGCAAAACACAAAAAATGAGGAAAGTACGCGGAAAGAGCATAATTCAAATCCGTGAAAGAATCCTATAAAAAAAAAGCAAACTTTTATTTGATCGAATTTGCCACCCGCGCAAACTGAGGGGACACTTATAGTTTTCTATAAAATATCTCTCTAATTAGAAACACGTAGTACTTTAGTGTACCCAAATCGCGATTGACTGCGATTCAGACGTAGCTACGAAATCGCGGTCCGCGACCGCTCGGCTATCGGCCCGCGATTCGCAACAACGAGGCAACTGATCGCGATTTGCAGTCGCGAAGCAATCGGCCCGATCTCGATCCGATGCCCGATCGGGCATCGGATTTCTCGGTATCCAATTTGAAGGAAAAAATAATTTTAGGCCGGAACTGGAGAGAGAGAAATTCTCGCGCAGTCTAAATTTTTACGCGAGATTTTTCATGGATTTCGCGAGAATCTCGCGGGTTCACGCTGAAATGGGAACCCTGGGATGCATATTTCTAAATAGCACACACTTGTACCATCGGGACAAACTGTGCTTGCCCAGGAGCTGGTTTTTCTGATCTGATTCTCCGAGTACTTTCATCTTCATACTCTGAGTATTACTTTGGCGGCTTCTAACATTATGGTAATCTGACGGATTCTGACATTATATCAAAATAAAACTAGTTATCTATGAAGATCGTGGTGGAATTTGAGATTGGCAGAATTTGATAATTACTTTGTTGAGATTGACAGCTGCAATATTTTATTTTTGGTAAAAATCTGTCTTGCCATCTACAGATTCAGTAGATCTTCGTTTATATGTATATTATTTAGAAATTAAAAGTACATAAACAGTGTAAAACAAATTACTTTATAATTTCAAAAACATTTAAATTAATCAAATCTATAGAAAACAAAAGCATTTTAAAATTTAAATGTTAAGTGTTTAAATTTCTTTTTTAAAAATTGGCATTTACTGATAATTGTGTCTATTTATGATTGGAAATGATAGAGGTATAATGTATAATAGTAGTATTTACAGAACTAGCAAAGTTTAAAATTAAGATAAACACTTAATTTGGAATGCATTAAAATTTGTTAGCCCTTTCGAGATCATTGGCATGCCCGCGTGTCGGCTGCGAACTTGCATTCAAGGACGGACGGCACGCACTCATGACTGAGGAAACTTTACCGTAAACGGTGAGTGGCACGCATGCGTGTTTTCACATGGAATGTTTTAATTTGTCTACTAGATGGCGTTAAATGTTCGTGGAACTAACTTTAATGTATTTTGCAGATACATGACCTTGGCATAAGGAGGATCCAATGAATTATTTTTCCATTTGGAGCGGTGAAACATGATTTAGTAATATAAACAGACAGATCAATTCTCGCAGCATCAACAATTTTATAATTGAGTTTCGGGTTTTTTTTTATTTCAGCTTTATGATATCGTTGGTGAATCACAGGAATATAAGAGAGTATTTTTTTTTGTTTGGGTTTTAGAGGCAGTGAAATTATTCGTTTATTTCGGATAAAAGAATGGGAGCAACTAACGAGTATTTTATACTCAGATTTGTATGAAAAATATACATCAAATAGAAAATAAATATTTCTTTTATTCCTGAAAATAGTAGATATCTGTGTTGAATAAGTGATTTTTAGTGAATTTATTTCGAAAGTTAGGCTTAGCGCAAAAAAATTGCCGTCTCCTGGGAACAGTTCGGAAGCGAAGCGCTCTGTACTTTGGGCCGCTGCAGTTCCTGAATGCTGCCGTCATGAAAGGGTTAATATTAAAATACAATATTAGACAATAGTATAGTATATGCTGTTAAACATATCAGAAGGTGCTTTTCAATCTAAAATCTGAAAGAGGAAAATATAAGATGACTTTCAATGTAAAAGAAAGGATAAGATTATCTTCTCAGCTTGATCTGCTACTCTTAAGTGCAATGTCTGGTCGACTACAGAAAGGTGGTTTGATACCCTGCTAAGATATGGGTTCTTTACAAGAATTTCAAAAATACTTTTATTAGCTTGCTTGTAAAATCTGTTAAAACAAGATATTTGAAAGTTTTAAGTTAACAAAGTGTTCTTGAAGACAATATTAGAGTATTGGACTTAATTTAATTCAAAACAAAACTGGGCTGGAACCAGAGATCAAAATCGGATCTCCTGAATTGTGCACATTTATGTTATCAGCTACACTTCTCTGGCCTTTTAAGAAATAACTCGAATTATGTTGCATAATGTTAAGCGGCAGCATAAAAATGTATTTTAACAGACAGCTTTGATGCATGGAGATCAGATGCTTTTTAGATATGCAATAAAAAACACATTTAAGCAGACACTCCAAATAACAGACACAACATATAATGAGATTCACTCTACTTTATTCTCTAAAAACTTTCTTTTATTAAAATTATTTTCGTACATAGTATAATATATGGGAAGGAATTGTGGTGGGATCAAAAATTTAAAATTGAGTATTAGTTGGCTTAACACATTTTGAGTAACCTTAAATGTGAATCATATGTTTTTGATGTGTGTACGTGCATTTTAGCATGAATGTGTATGGGTCTGTGGACTCAATATCTCAAGAACTAAATGTGCAAGTTGAATAAAATTAAATAATGAATGAAATTAATTGCGCTTATTACAATCTGTGAATACTTGAACCCTATGAGAAAAGAGGTCAAATATTTAAAATCCTCCTCCACCACAATTTTTTTTAAATAACATTTTTAAAAATCATACAAAATCAGAACAGACAATCATGTTTAAAAACATTCTTTTATACATAATTTATCATAAATTTGACACTCATTTAAGAGTGAAGCTGTGAACCACCATTTTCGAGATATTATATATTTTTTGAATAAATATATCAATATGTTACATAAAATTAAATAAATATTAAAAATCATTTAATAAATATAAAAAAATTTCAGAGCATTCTGCTATTAAAATATTTGCTGCATTTTTTATTTTAAAAAACAAATATGCAAGTTTTATGAAAGAAAATAATATATCTTTTTCATTCAGAATTGTGAATGGGTTGTAATTATTAAAACATTTCATTAATTACAACACAAGAGATGATTAGAAGTTGTTGGAAACTTGGTTTTGTTTACGTCGCAATTCTCGTTTCGCGGGAGCGTGACTTCATTATTAAAATGATTTTTCCGTTCTCGTGAACGAATCGCGATGTGGACAAAACTTGGCTTATCATGCAAATCACCTTTCTCGCCGCTCACGCATCCTGTTTTGCATATCCAGAGGGCGTTGCCGGCAACGGTTATGTTCCGGAACGCACCTATCGTCGGATATAAAGGCTAGACACTTTTCTGGTTTAAGGTAGATCGGTAGATCGCTAGATCACGGTAGCTCGCTTGATAGCTTGCTTGATAGATCAGCTTGACGGATCGATATACTGATCGACGGAAGGATCTAGAAGGATCTAGATCGGGCAGACGGATCTACATAAAGTCATGTTCGACGTAGTTGAAAGTTACGATAAAATGTTTATCGGTGGACGCGGATGTTTAAATTAAACTAAGTAGTTTTTGTGGTTCTCAGTTATGGAGACCATGTTTTCCGTGTTGTGGACTTTATCTAGTGCTGATCCGGGAAGTTTAAAGTTTTTGCCATAGCGTGTGCCCAGCTAGTGGTGACGTCGGAAATTGCACGTGGTTACGTAAGTTGAAATGTTTTATTCTACTTACTCGTGTAAATACTGCTTAAACCAGAAACGTGTCTAAGCGTGGAACTTTTACTGAAAAACCTTCAAATGAGCTGTAGAGCTCATGTTTTTGTACATAGCATGCTTTGTTTTGCTTTACTGTTTTTCATGAAATATTTTGTAAGCAAATGCAACGGATTCACTCTTCAATAAAAGTGATTTTGAACTAAACTGGAACTGTTCTCCTTTAACACCTCTACAGCTACTTGTATTTCTACAACTACCCTTTGACGTTGTTATAGCTGCAACACTACTTAAATTTTCAACAAACATTTGATTTAACTTATATAATATAATATATACCAACAGGTTATATGTTATAAATTTGCCATCAGGTTATGGGCCCAGTGCTCCCCATAACAACGTTAAAAATTCAGAAGTGTTAGTGTTCCAGCAAAGAATCCTGTCGACGGGGGCCGCGGACGGCGCCATTTGCATGTCGACGAAAGCATAAATAAAAAACTGTTCAGTTCAGTTCCAAAAGGCCACCTTGCCATGGAGGCAAATAAAATTAGTGCATTAACAAGAGACAATTACGTCACGTGGAGGAATGAAGTTTCATTCGCTCTGAAAGGAGAGGGCTGTTTCGGATTAGTAGACCGAACAGCGTTACCGGTGGATGATAAGACGTCACGACATGATTATGAAGAACACATGCGCAGAAAGGACCGCACGTTAGCGATCCTGTTCCAGAACGTTTCATCTGACTACCAAGAGTTAATTGACATTAACGACGATCCGGCAGATGCGTGGGATAAGTTAAAAACACACCTCGAAGCGCCGACTCGCGCCAACCTAGTGCGCTTACTGGATGACTTCTTCAGCCTGCGTCCGGCACCAGATGAACCTGTGGATATCTTCTGCACACGTCTAAAGAAAGCGGTCGCCAAACTGAAGGACGTTAAGCATCCGGTGGAAAGCGTCTACGTGGCATTCCAGGCCATTAGATACCTCTCGGACGACTTTCAAGGAATGGTCCAACAAATCTACAGATGGGAGGACAAGGATTTCACTTTGGAGAAAATCCAACGTGAGTTGTCAGAGGAGGAAGGACGTATCCGGCAACTCCGTAGTGACAGAAACAACGTAAGTCAGAATTCATCTGTATTCTTGTCTCAAAGTAATGTAAATGTAAAATGTAAAAATAACAAAGTGTTTAAAAATGTTAAACCAGTTAAAAACGTCATAGGACCGTGTTATTTTTGTAAAAAGGCTGGTCATTTAAAGAGAAATTGCCCTACTCTTAAGTCTAGCTCAAATATAATTGAATTATATTCTTCTGCTAGAATTGAAGCAAATACTGTGCAGGATCCTAGCGATAGACTCAGCTGGGTAATTGACACCGCTGCTATGCGGCACTTTTGCAATGATATTTATCTATTCTCAAAATTTAAGGAAAGCAAAGGTGCATCTATGTCGCTAGCAGTGGGTGATATTGAGAGCCCAGTTGAGGCTATCGGTACGGTCAAAATGTTTGTTCAGTTTAAGAACATAAAAAGTGATATTGTTTTGTCTGATGTAATGACGTTAAGACGAAACTTATTAGCCGCATCTGTTCTTGAGGAACAGGGGTATACATTTAAAGGGGCTAATGGGGTATTGTGGTTTTACACTCCAAAGGGAGAAAAATCCTTCTATGCTAAACGAAAAGAAGGCTTATATTTTTTAAAACCTCAATACGAAGTTCAGACTGTAAATAACAATATTGAAGACCGTAAAACTAAAGGAAAGGATCAGGATAGGGATAAAGATTCTAAGAAAGATAGAAAACCCCTAAATAAGAAAAACAGTATTAACAAAATGAAAAATTTGCCTAGTGTAAATAAAAGTAAACATAACTCTGAGGTGAAGTCGAGGTCAAAAGGAAAAGTTAATGATAAACCAAGTTGTTCGGTTTCTGAGGTTTTAAATAAAACGGAACTCTGGCATAGGAGATATTGCCACATTAACACTGATTATTTATATCAGACAAGTAAAGTTTCCGCGGCTAATGGACTCCCTAGACTAAAATATGCAAAAATTAATTGTACGCACTGTAAATTAGCAAAGTCTAAGAGAATTTCTTTTAAGCCAATTGGTAGGATAAGGTCCACTAAACCTTTACAATTACTCCATATGGATGTGTGTGGTCCCTTACCTACAGCTTCAATGGGCGGAAACAGATACTTTTTGACAATAACTGACGACTTCAGCCGGAAAGTGTTTGTGTATATAATGAAACAAAAATCAGAGGTGTTTAGAATATTTAAGGAATTCCAAGCTAAGGAAGAAAGGCAGCTAGGCAAAAAGATTTTGTGTATCCGTACAGACAATGGTATGGAGTTCTGTCATAACCAGTTCAAGGCATACTTAAATAAATTGGGGATTAAATCAGAAAGGTCAAATGTATATACGCCCGAACAGAACGGGGTTTCTGAGAGATTTAATCTAACTGCACTAGATTGTGTAAAAGCTATGCTTGATCAAAGTCAGGTTGATAACAGGATGTGGGCAGAAGCGATTTTGTGTTTTACACACACCAAGAACAGGATATGTCATAAGTTCAAAACCAAAACTCCACACGAGTTATATTATGGAAGGAAGCCAGCCGTTGCTCACCTCAAAGTTTTCGGGTGCAAAGCCTATGTGGGCACAGCCAAACAAATCAGGAATAAGTTGGATATGAGAGCCCAAGTAGGAATTATGGTCGGTTATGCCGAAAGCACCAAAGGCTATAGGATTTATATAGCAAGTAAAAAGAAAGTTGAGGAAACTTGTAATGTAAGATTTGAGGAAGGAGAGGCAGCGGAAGGCGTCCTGGACCCTAATTACCCTAAAGGAATCACCTTGAGGAAATCGAACGTTACTCAGTCGATTGACTCGGAATCAGAATGCTTGGGAGGAGTGTCAGAGGAAGAAGCAGGTGAGAGCCGTGACACTAGTGAATCTAGTGGGGATGAGGACTCTCCTGCTGATTCTGGTCTGACACCCTGCTCAGATATTAACTGGATACGGAAAGCAGTACCTAGGCCTGATGGGAGTAGGACGGATATTTACTACTCAGTAAAAGATGACAATAAAAGGCTGAGATCACATAATGATGTCAGAAAGTTTTGTGGAAAAGCTAACATTCATTATGATCAGCAAATGTTTAATTTTAGAGAGAAAAAGGGGGTAAGTGATATCAAAAGAAAACCGGAAGCAAGCAATGTTGAGATCTTGATACCCAAGAGCTATAGATCGGCAATAGAATCTCCCCAGTCCGATAAATGGCAAGAAGCCATGGATGATGAAATAGCTACAATGCAGGAGAGGGGTGTCTGGGACTTAGTGCCTGCACCCATCTCACAACAAAAAATTATCGGAAGTAGATGGGTTTATACCATTAAGAAGGATGAAAGGGGAAATGTCAAAAGATTCAAAGCTCGCCTAGTAGCTCAAGGATATACCCAGATAAAGGGGGACTCATATGATGAAGTGTTTAGCCCTGTGATTAATTTTAGTTTAATCAGAGCCTTCTTCTCCATATTCGTTTGCATGCTTAAATGGAAACATTTTCAACTAGACATTAAGTCCGCATATCTTTATGCAAAGTTGAATGATAAAATTTTTTTGAAACAACCACATGGATATGTCGATCCAAACCAGCCTCAATATGTTTGTTTACTTAAGAAAGCAATATATGGCCTTCACCAAAGCGGAAGGGAATGGTATACAGAGCTTGACACCACTTTGAAAAAATTGAACTTTTTTAAATTTAAATGGTGCAACTGTGCTTATATATATCAGAATAAAGTATTAATGCTGGTTTACGTAGACGACATAATTTTGTTTGCTAAACAACAAAATGATATAGACCATACTGTTTCACTTTTAAGTAAAGAATTTGATATCAAAGAATTAGGAAAAGTCAAAAGACTTTTGGGTGTGGAATTTAAGGAGATTGAAGACAAATTTTATATACATCAAGGTGATTACATTGACAAAGTTTGTCAGATGTTTAAAAGGTTCAAATATCCAATTTCCTCACTACCTATTGCAAAGGGTAACATCTTAAGTAAGATTGATTGCCCAATGAATGATAGTGAATTAACACAAATGCAGGGTTTCCCTTACAGAAGCTTGATTGGATGCCTAGCCTATCTGTCTAGCAGAACTAGACCAGACATATGCTATGCAGTTAATATACTATCTCAGTTTCAGGAGAATCCAGGAATAAAGCATTGGGATGCATTATTAAAAGTATTGGGATATGTTGAAAAGACCAGAGAGTATATGTTAAATTTGCCAAATATTTGTGATTTAAGGCTAAACTGCTACTCAGACTCAGATTTTGCAGCCAATAGAGATGACAGAGTGTCACTTGGTGGTATGTTGTTCTTGATTGATAAAGTACCAATTTCTTGGCGAACATTTAAGCACAAGTGTGTTAGTCTGTCAACGATGGAAGCTGAATATGTTTCGTTGGCAGAGGTCGCTAAAGAAATGATATGGATACAAAACATTATGGAGGAATGTAAAAAGCTAGGTTTAAAATTTAACAAAAATAATTGTATAATTTTTTGTGACAACCAGGCAGCAATAAACTTTTCAAATTCCCCTATTGAGAATAATAGAACTAAGATATAAAGTATCACTTTTTAAGGAACTTAGTTGTAAATGAGTCTTTTAAAATTAACTTTGTTAATACTAAAGATAACGTAGCAGATTACTTCACAAAGCCAATGACTAAAGATAGAGTATTAAAATTTAGTAATGATATCTTTAAAATGTAAAATTTAACTGTTCAAATAGAAATTTTACTTTAAATTTTTTTTCACATTTTCAAAGTATAAATGGTTAGGGTATCTTATAATTTATTCCTCTCTCATTGATACAAATGAAATGTATCTTGAGTATATATTGTTATGTGACAATGAACTGTTACTTTTCTCACATTACACTTGAAAAATATATATCCATTTTTACTACACGCATAATGCATTTTTGCTTATGTGAATAAAATATGTGTCTGAATGTACATTATTGATATAATTCACATGAATCATAAAATTTTTAATCTGTGCTTATCTCATATGTATGTTTACCTTCTGTGTATCTTTTATTATCATTACCATTGTATTGGGTATTTATTGTGTATACTAGTCATAGGCTAAGATAATAAGACTTAAAATTTTTAATCTTAAATGTTAAATTTCATAGTTATACACTAAATTTTCTACAACTTGAATTTAATGTTTGGACTTAAATTTTTAATCTTAAATGTTAAATTTAATAGTTATACATTACATTTTCTACAACTTGAATTTGATGTTTGGACTTAAAATTTTTTAATCTTAAATATTAAATTTCATAGTTATACACTAAATTTTCTACAACTTGAATCTGATATGTATAATAAATTTTTTTAATCTTTAATATTAAATTTAATAACTATACCTAAATTTTTCTAGAGCTTAAATTTTTGATATCTTTAGATTTTTAAATTTTAAACTTAATGTTTCTATAAATTTTCAAAATAGTAAAGAAATAGCTTTCTTTAGTATGAGCTAGTACTTAAGAAAGGGCAATAGTATGGTTATACTCAGTTTCTTTTACTATGTTATCCTTAAACAAGTAATTTAAAGAATGCTTATGATCTGCATTATAGAGAAGTGTACTTATTTGATTGTTGCCATTTTGAGATATAGAAAAGGCTGTTCACTTTCTAGAATGTTATAAGTATTATAAATTTCTTTAATGTATAAAATTTTGTGTATGCATACATTATGTTTTTAGGATACTAAGAACCTTGATATTTTTGACCTTGATTCTTAGAGTAACCTTTTGTTGGATGAAAGCATGGGCGCCGAGAGTTGGTGTTTTTGCATGAGGGGGCCGATTGTTAGAAACTTGGTTTTGTTTACGTCGCGATTCTCGTTTCGCGGGAGCGTGACGTCATTATTAAAATGATTTTTCCGTTCTCGTGAACGAATCGCGATGTGGACAAAACTTGGCTTATCATGCAAATCACCTTTCTCGCCGCTCACGCATCCTGTTTTGCATATCCAGAGGGCGTTGCCGGCAATGGTTATGTTCCGGAACGCACCTATCGTCGGATATAAAGGCTAGACACTTTTCTGGTTTAAGGTAGATCGGTAGATCGCTAGATCACGGTAGCTCGCTTGATAGCTTGCTTGATAGATCAGCTTGACGGATCGATATACTGATCGACGGAAGGATCTAGAAGGATCTAGATCAGGCAGACGGATCTACATAAAGTCATGTTCGACGCAGTCGAAAGTTACGATAAAATGTTTATCGGTGGACGCGGATGTTTAAATTAAACTAAGTAGTTTTTGTGGTTGTCAGTTATGGAGACCATGTTTTCCGTGTTGTGGACTTTATCTAGTGCTGATCCGGGAAGTTTAAAGTTTTTGTCATAGCGTGTGCCCAGCTAGTGGTGACGTCGGAAATTGCACGTGGTTACGTAAGTTGAAATGTTTTATTCTACTTACTCGTGTAAATACTGCTTAAACCAGAAACGTGTCTAAGCGTGGAACTTTTACTGAAAAACCTTCAAATGAGCTGTAGAGCTCATGTTTTTGTACATAGCATGCTTTGTTTTGCTTTACTGTTTTTCATGAAATATTTTGTAAGCAAATGCAACGGATTCACTCTTCAATAAAAGTGATTTTGAACTAAACTGGAACTGTTCTCCTTTAACACCTCTACAGCTACTTGTATTTCTACAACTACCCTTTGACGTTGTTATAGCTGCAACACTACTTAAATTTTCAACGAACATTTGATTTAACTTATATAATATAATATATACCAACAGGTTATATGTTATAAATTTGCCATCAGAAGTATCGGTCAAAATACAGTTCCCTCAAATGATAGCTTAATGACAAACCTAAAATGACAGCTCAGCCATATCATCCAAAGGAAGAGAGGCTTCTGTCTTCTATTTACTCCTGTATTAGACCTACATATATTAGAACAGAAGCCTCTCTTTAGCTCGTGTGACTTTTAGTCTTGAAGAAGGAGGCTGTGAAACCATTTGATACCATCTATCAACTATGGAAGTATTTTAATTTTCAGATTATAAGTGAATTAGCTAAATGAATTAGTTGCCTGCTTTTAAAAAATTGCAATTGGTTGTCAGATCCTAGAAAAACATTTAAATTATAAAATTTCTTAATATGAAGTAAAATAAAAGATTTTACTGTGTATCTATCTTATAAATGAAAATGTACTTCAAAATTAAAAATAATGTTACTGGTCGATAATAAAGTTTTATTGTTATTCTTTTATAATGCTTATATTATGTTATTATTATTGAATATTATTTTCATAAGTATTATTTTATATAACTATTCACTTTTATACAGTACAGGATCTATTATCCGGAATGCTTGGGACTTCAGGCATTCTGGATAAGGGGTTTTTCCGTAATTCGGAACACTTTTTCTAAAACTTACTAGAATGGTCTCAAATGTCGTTACTGAAAATTATAATTCACTTTAAAAACATAAATGTATTAAAAAAAGCTTTTTTACAATCTATATGGGTTAACTAAAATGCAAATTACATGTAATTATAGTATCAAATTTAGTGATTAAGAAAAATTTTGAAAGAAAAAAATGCCTGAAAAAAAGTTGATTATTCAGGGTAATTATTAGAAGTCTTTTTTTTTTTTTAACATTTCAACTAAAGTGGGCCCTCACCATATTCATCTAATATTTTGGCAGAAACACCTTTGTTCATATGTTTCAAAATATTTTAAAGTACTTTTAATAAAATTAAGATGAGAAGGATGTTCATTTTTAATTGAAATGAGATATTCAACTATGGGTGCAAGTATATCAAATTCTAATTTATGCTCTTCAAATGTATTTCTAATAAGCCTTATAATTCTAAATGCCTGAATAAATAAAAAAATTTTAATTTCGTTATGCTAAACATATATCTTATTTTCACCAACGATATGTTTAAAAGATAATATCCCAGAATAAAAAGCACAAAAAATATAAGAATATTAGTGGATGGAAGCAGATTGAAAAAATGGAAAATATTTAAAAATAAAACGAAATATACCAGCGATCGTGTTTAAATAAAAAAATTTCGCGATATTGCTGTCTTCTATAAATTACTTATTAATAAATGTAACATGGAACTTTTTGCTAAGGTCAATTTTCGGTCCAAAATAGCCATTTTCATCCAAATAATAGGATTTAATTGAAAATGATTTTGATCTTGGAATTCCATCAACGTTTTTTAAAATATTGAAGATGTGTATATTTCCACGGAGATGAAAAAAAAAATGGATTTTCCCGAGAAAATGACAATTTTATTGCTTAGGTTAAGTATTTAAAGAGATCAATTAGAAGGTCCTGAATGACATTTTATAGCTGCTATACTTTTCTCTGCATTTCGGCAAAAGTTAACTCTCATTAATTTCGGGAATTCCTTACTTTAAACGTACTTTCTATCCTCTCGTAAATGCGCTGATGACTCTCTTTTTTTTTTTATCTTTTCCAATAAATACTTATTAAATTGTGCAAAATAGTGTGAATTCTGTGCGGCACATGGCGTTTGAAGAGCGTAGGATTTCTTTAGCGATATCGGGATATTTCTAGCGAAAAGTTAGAATACTTTTACCGAAAATCAAAGTCCCGGAACAAAGAGCAGAAAAGAAAATGTAACGAATTCGGAAAAATCGAAACCTTTGTGCCTAGTGTGCTTTGCCTTATACACCCAGAAAAAAATGAAACACCATTAAAAAGCACCTTGCCGCAAATAACTCCTGTATTATATACTATACAGGAGTTAGTTACGGACAAGTCGCAGCTCCTATATACTATACAGGAGACTTATCCGAAACTAGTGAAGAATCGAATGACGCGTCTCGCCGTCAATGTGACGATCTCGTCCGTGCCGGATCGTCACCTCCGAGAGCTACTATCGGGGGTGACGGCCGGATGCAGCTGCTTAGAAAATTTTTGGAAAAAATGGTGCTACTTCGAATGTTTTCCAGAAAAGAGGAATTGTGGAACTTTTCGGAAAAAAACATGATCCACGGAATATTTTCATTCGCTATTGCGAGAATTCCTCACGTTCGTTTTCGAAATTTAAGAAGAATCAGCGACGGCGAGTGCACACGGCATTTTTTTCTGCGTGGGAATTTTGAATTTCGTGCGCGGTTTGCGCGTTCTATTTCAAACCCTCTAAAATAGTAGGTTTCAATGCATTTTTTTTTATTGATATTGTTAATTAAAATAAAAAAGCATTTGGCGGGATTTTAAACAAAAAATCGCTATTTGGCGCAATATTTAGCAAATAATTGCTTGTTGGCGCAGAATTTGGCATTATTTTGCCGTATTCCGGTTTGGGGAGAGTCCGGATATTGGAATGCCGGATAAGAGGTCGCGTACTGTACTGTTAGAAATGATTAACTAAAACATTTGTCCCATAAATACTATAAATGTTCCTTGTCCAATAATAGAAATGTGAATAATATTAAAATTATAAATGAGAAAATAAAAAAAAATTGTCATGCTTTTGCCAAATAAAGTGATACATTGCCTATTAACCCTTTCCAGACAGTCGATGTGCCCACGCGTCAGCTGCGAACTTGCATTCAAGGACGACCATCACGCATATGGTTGAGGAAAAATTTACCCTAAAAGATGACAGTCACGTATGCGCGTTTTCATATGAAATGTTCTTACTTGAATTTATTTGTCTACTAGATTGCGTTAAATGTCCATGCGAACAACTCCAATGTATTTTGCAGATACTTGACCTTGGCATAGGAGGGATTAATGAATTAATTCTCCATCTGGAGTGGTGAAATGTGATTTTGTAATATAAACAAACACAGCACTTTTCGCAGCATCTACTGTTTTATAATTGAGCTTCGGTTCTCGTTTTGTTTTTCGCTTTATGATTTCGTTGGTGAATCGTAGGAATATAAGAGAGTATTTTTTCAAGTTTTGGGTTTTAGAGGAATGCGTAGCAGTGAAATTATTAGGTTATTTCGGATAAAAGAATGGCTGGGCTAGGACGTTTTCTTCCTGTGGAAGAATATATTCATATGATAAGCGAACCGGGCAGTGATGAAGTGATGCAAATAGTAAAGATTTGTGGAACTGTGGTATTTCTGAAGATGAATATGAAAATGCAAGTGATTCTTCAGAATCTGAGTGTACTATTATTACAATGCCTCAAGCTTCAATAACTGTTTCTGCGAATGATGTTTGGACGGGAGATTTGACAGATCTGAATTCTTTTAAGTTTTTGAGCATTCTTGGAATCAATCACAATAGTATGCCACCTTATTTAGTTAAGGAAATCAATTTTTTTAGCATATTTTTCAATGATGAATAGTAAAATTCATAGTACAAGTAACTGACGAGTATTTTGTATTGAGATTCATAGGAAAAATATACATCAAATAGAAAATAAATATTTCTTTTATTCCTGAAAAAAGTGATTTCTTTGTTGAATAGGTGATTTTTAGTGTATATAAGTTTTTAGTGTTTTAGTTAGGCTTAGCGCAAAAATTAGCTGTCCTTTGGGAACAGTTCGGAAGTGAAGAGCTCCATCTTTTGGGCCACTGTAGCTCTGGAATGCCGCTGTCCGGAAAGGGTTAATATAACCCTACACTCCGTAATTGAAAAAGGGAACTGAAACACAAAGTTCCAACACCTGTGCTTTTCAGTATAATGGCACAAGCATGTGTCATTTAGAAATATTCATTGATGATAGGTTTGGGGACCTGGATGGTCATGAGAGAATAATAAATCCTTGAAGACATTGTTGAGAAAGTTCAGCAATATGTGGCCGAGCATTGTCTTGTTGCTAAATGGGACCTCGATTGCTTGACAGCATAGGCAGAACAATCGGTTGCATAATATCATCAATGTATAAGTGAGCTGTTAGATTGGCTTGTAGCACAAGTAGTGGAGATCGGCTGTTCCACGAGATGGCTCCCAGACTCTTAACAGCATGAGTGATGACCGTGTGCCGCTTGACAGCAAATGTGAAATCGGAACACTGGCCAGTACTCCTCCACACACATATAAGGCTGGGCGCGATAGCCCATTGGTTAGCACGCTGGAGTTGCACTCGGTAGGCCCGGGTTCGATTCCAGCCACTGCCAAAACTGCCGCCGTGTTCACGCGGAGTACGATCACGTTAAACATGTGGGTCCGTAAGTCCTTCCGAGAGGTTGGTGGTAGGGGAAGGAGGGTACGGTCCCTGTGGATGCCTCCCCCACTGGGTTCCGGTCTAAATTGGGTGGCACTTCCCGGCCGTCCAAACAGTTACCTTACACCTTTCTGGTAGGTCGGACGGTCTGGGTCTCAACAACAACAACACACATATAAGGCTGTTATCAACTGTGAGAGAGAGAGACCGGGATTCGTCGATAAAGACAACATGCCTTCAATTGGACATTCTCCAGGCTGATCAAGCACTGCACTAATCCAGATGGCTATGCCTGTGTTGTGGGGTCATTATAGGCACCTTAATGCACACTTGACACTTAATTGCACCTTCTGCCAGTCTTCTCCGAATAGTATCCCTTAATACAGGATGCATGGAGGATGGTTAATGTCTTTGAATAGCTGATAGTGATGTCATTGGTGTGTACGTGGCTCCTCTCTTGACTGCACAATCCTCTCGAGAAGTTATCTGTCTGGGGCAACCTGAGCCTTTGCGACTGTTACATGTTCCAACACTGAGCAACTACCATATCACTCCAACCAAGATGGTGACTGATACTTCTGTTGGACCAACTAGCTTTCCTTAGGCCTATGATGCAACCTCTCTATAAATCCGATGATTGTTCATAATGGAACTTGCAGTGTCAAAGCAAAAAATCCAGTTTCACTTTCCCATGAATGAGAACACCGATCGTTTTAAGTGCTGTACGATGCATCATTCTCATGCGTGTTGCATGAGCCCTATAACATCATTGGTGCTGGCAGTTTGATTATCTGCATAGCTCTTAAAACGAGATTCCAAGTTTCGCAGTTGTAGCTCAATTTTTTATGGGCCCATATATATATATATATATATATATATATATATATATTTGCAACAAAGTATATTTTATTAAATAAGATAATTTTTCATAGAACAGTTCAATTGTGCAATTAATTTCATATTTTCATGCATTACTAACAGTCCACTAGCATTTTTTCCCATCCTATCCTTCAATTATCATGCAATAGGCAGACTGAGTGTACTTGTTTTCATATTTTGGTTAATTTTAAAGAAATATTTTGCATAATTAACTTAATATGAGAGTTAATCATGATAGAAATAAGAGTATTCTTACAATTAACATTTTCATGTAGTGTTTTGAATCTAAAGACTTTTTTTAACATTATTATGCTGAAATATAAAATATATATATACAGGGGTTGCTCTGGATTTTTTATTACTTTTGCCAAATAAAGTTTTTATTCACCAAATATTAGTTTGATGTTCCATTTGAAAAATTTGTTTTTATTTATAAGTTTCTTAAATTCCAAATATCATTGTTGTAGTACACAATACTATTAGTGCACCGCAATTTTTGATTTTGACATTGACAGAAATCATAATTGCCAAAATTTTTGACAAATCTTTTTTTCAATCACCAAACTAAATTTTCATTTAGAAAATTATATTGGCGATTGCCAATGCACTCCCTATATCTAATAAAACTGTAATATGAAATTCCAATGATAGAATAGAGAGAAATTGCAACTTAAAAAATGCTAACAACATAAAAAGATGTAAAAAATAGAGATTCATCAATCAAGAGGAGAATAAAATGCATATATCTAGTCATCAAGCTAAATGTAATCAACATACACTGCTGGACAATTGTTAAGGATGGATGACACTATCACCTATAGCAACCACAAAATGAAAGGAAGCAAAATGTGGAAAATTAGAATAAGTGTGGGATACAGTAAGAAGAGGTGTGCGTATGCAAATTTTTCATTTCCACACCTGTTCGTCATATGATAGTGCTGATAAGAGATTTAAAGGATTTGACGCGTGTGGACAGTTGTTCTAAGTGAAAGTTTTGTGGGAAAGATTTAATGGACAAACTTTAAATTTTCGATATGTCTTCCTGATATCACTTAGATGATTTTACGCATGGCCATATTATTGAAAAATTGAAGAAGGGCAAAAAAATACAGATCTTGCCAGGGAGTTTGACATCGCCCACAGCGTTGTTTCATGGCTGTGGCAAGCATTTAAAACAACTGGAATGTGTAGCAAGCGTCATGGGGGAGGTCGTGTTAGAAGTACGATGCCTGCAGGAGACAGATACATTGTCCTGTCAGCAAAAAGGGACTGGCACACCACAGCTCAGCAGGTGGCAAATCAGTTTCTTGCTACCACAGGACAGTGGATCTCCTGAAAAACTGTAGCCAGATATTTGGGAGGAGGAGAACTATAAGCCCGCAGACCTGTTGTGTGTGTCCCATTGTCCAGACTGCACTGTACCACTCATTTGCAATGGTGTCGTGAGCATCGCAATTGGACCAAACAGAACTGGGCTTACGTACTATTCTCATATAAGAGTAGGTTCAGTCTGTCATCGGATTGTAGATACCAACTGATCTGGCATGAGAGTGGTATTGCTTATCATCCAGAAAATATCCAGGAAAGGGACCGATATCTGACATGCAGTATCATGGTATGAGCCAGCATCATGATCAATGGCCACACACCCCTAATCAACTGTGACTGTGACCGGCCAACGATACATTGATGAAGTTCTACTGCCTCATGTTCACCTTTTCTGTGGTGCTGTCGGTGATAAATTTGTTTTCATGGACGATAATGCATCCTGTCATCGAACACTCGCTGTTCAGGATTGTCTAGTCAGTGAGGGTATTCAATGCCTCGTATGGCCATCATGTTCTCCATATATAAACCCCATTGAAAATGTTTGGGATGCTTTAGGGAGGTGACTTGCTGGTTGAAAATATTCTCCAACAAACAACAGCACCCTCATCCTTGCACTGACAGAGGAGTTGGATAACTTGCCTCAACAGCTGCTGGATAATGTTGTGCAAAGCTTGACAAAATGTGTGGAATGTTGCATCGCACTCCACGGTGGACATATCCTGTACTGACACCTTTCTCAAAGGTGCCTGCTGTCGTTCATATGCATTTTTCCATTTCTCCGTACACAGCATCAAATGAACACTTTTTTCCTTTCAGATGTTTCAAACTCTTCTGTATTTTCCAGAGCAATAAATGATCTTTATTCTAATGTTTGAACAGTGTGGCAATAATATTTTATCCTGCTGGGCCTTCACCCCGGCTTAATGTTGTGCTACATTGCAATTTGTGATCCGTCCTTAGCAATTTTCCAGCAGTGTATATCAATGGTGAGAATTCGAAAATTGTAAAACATAAAATAACCAATCATTAAAGCTATACACGTGGATAAGCACTAGGCTTAAAAAGTTGTTCATTTTGAACAAATTCATCTTCAGATCCAAGTATCTATTCAAAATGAACAAAAGCTTGTCTCTAAAGACAGAGATAGATAATATCTATAAATTCTGTCTACTTGTACAAGAAGTTAAGAGATTGAAAAATGAAATAGTAATATAAAAATATCTGAGGAAATATTGCACATGTCCTATCAAAATGAGCAACTAGCAATAAATGACGAGACTACTGTTGTCATTCGCAGGAGATAAAAGTGGAGAGTAACTGTTGCCAATCGTGAGATATAAATAACAGTATTACAAAAAAGTCATAAAATGTGATAAATTCAACAGTAAAAACAAAGTAAATAAAAGGGCGTGTAAAATAATAGAAAGCAAGGAGGGAAAAGTCTAAGAGGATGTAAATACATTTTAATGCTAATTTAAGAGAATGATAAGAATTAGCTAATATAAGATACTATGGAGGGAATTTTAAGTATATTCAGCTAATTTAAACTTATTAACTATACCATTTACTAAATATACTGGATATTTATATAATATACTGGTACTTTTTAGGTTATTTTCCAGCATCTTCTAACATTCTGGCAATTTGTTGAACTCGATAAACAAATACCCATAGTTTCTCCAGGCATTTTTCTTACATTATAATATCCGCTTCTTAAGACAGCAATTCTTGCTCTTGATACTGGCGCATATACCTCTGCTAAGTTCTTCCAGGCTACTTTAGGTGTGTCTGCATTTGCAATCAAATCCTTTTACGGCTCTTCAAGACTAAGGAATATTGTTGCCAATGCCTTAGATCTCTGACATAAAAACAGCTGTTATTTATCTTTAGCAGTTGCACTTTCTGCAAGAGTTTCTGTTTCTTCAATGAATCCATATAGGCCTCTGTTCATAAGAAGTATTTTCAGATCCCTTTTCCAATGCCTGTAGTTTAAGCCATTCGGCTTGGGAAAGCTTAAAGCATTATTATTTTCAATTATTTATCTTCAAAACACAAAGTAATGCCTCTACAATAATGGAATAACTTTTAAATTGTAAAAATTCTTTTTAATATTCAATGACAGAAGCTGTGTTGACTCATAAAATTTAAGTCCAGAAACATGCAAAAATTGTTTACCTTCACTAAGCCTAACTGCTAGTAAGTGACTAAGTCTAATATCAACATGCATATAGGCCTATCTTAAAGTCACTGAAAGTACTGGATTGTAAAAATATTTATAAATACCTAAGCTTTTAAGTGCACCAACAGAGCACACTGAATAATGATGAGCTGGGCCCCATAACCCTGAAAGCCCAGTATGAGATTTAGGCCTAAAAAACACACAACTCATTTTTACCACCAATGAGCTTTATTAGAGATGAGAAAAAAATCAAATAATGGATAAAACTGGCTAAGCCTTGAAAATATACCACTCTCTATAACTTTCTCAAAACATACCACAGCAGGCACTACATTTTTAAGTGAAGAGAAAACAACTGCTGCCTGGCTTACAGCATGGGATCAGGGGATTGGTGTGACATCACAGCCAATCCCATTCTTGTGAATAAGGCAAGAAAAATTTGCATATTTAGAACATTTGGGAACACAAATAAATGTAAAAATTCAATACATTATAAAAGAAATAAATGCATTGATAATATAGCGCCATATATTAACATTTTACATACAATAATATCCAAAAACATACCTAACAGAAATTAAAGCTAATAGGGCTTGTGTAGATTACAATGCCGAACAAATGTTCAGCCAGGCAATCGTGGCCAGTGGTCAGCTTGAAAAACTACAACCTTTTGGCAAGGTAGATCGGGCAACGTGATACTTTCTTTAGTCCAGCACTTAATAGCAGTTTGACCATGTAATTCCTATTGGTATTTTAATTCCTATTGGTATTTTAAAGTCGTAGATCTTTGTGTGAACAGTTTTATCGTGTGGGAAGAAGTTTCTAGTTCTGTATCATCCCAGAACTCTTCTTAACCAGCATATCACCCGTGAACACCACAGGATCCTTAATCCACAGGATCGTAATGTGTTCTCTCCTAGTTTTAGCTATTTCCTCCCAATAAGGGTTTGGCACTCAAGAATCTCATTTGTGACAGGAGGGCAAATGGAACCAATTGATTGAAAGGCAGCTTTGGAGTCAGATAGAAAAACTGCTTTTTTAACATTGTAGTAAAAGTCCAAGAGTTTAATGTGACATGGATGGCTTCGATTTCATCATTAAATGCTATTCTCATTTCTCTCAAAGGGACATAGAAGCAAAATGTTCAGAGTGCTGTTCAGGATTGTCTAGTCAGTGAGGGTATTCAATGCCTCATATAGCCATCATGTTCTCCATATATAAACCCCATTGAAAATGTTTGGGATGCTTTGGGGAGGTGACTTGCTGGTTGAAAATATTCTCCAACAAACAACAGCACCCTCATCCTTGCACTGACAGAGGAGTTGGATAACTTGCCTCAACAGCTGCTGGATAATGTTGTGCAAAGCTTGACACAATGTGTGGAATGTTGCATCACACTCCACGGTGGACATATCCTGTACTGACACCTTTCTCAAAGGTGCCTGCTGTCGTTCATATGCAATTTTTCCATTTCTCCGTACACAGCATCAAATGAACACTTTTTTCCTTTCAGATGTTTCAAACTCTTCTGTATTTTCCAGAACAATAAATGATCTTTATTCTAATGTTCGAACAGTGTGGCAATAATATTTTATCCTACTGGGCCTTCACCCCGGCTTAATGTTGTGCTACATTGCAATTTGTGATCCGTCCTTAGCAATTTTCCAGCAGTGTATATCAATGGTGAGAATTCGAAAATTGTAAAACATAAAATAACCAAGCATTAAAGCTATACACGTGGATAAGCACTAGGCTTAAAAAATTGTTCGTTTTGAACAAATTCATCTTCAGATCCAAGTATCTATTCAAAATGAACAAAAAGAAAGCTTGTCTCTAAAGACAGAGATAGATAATATCTATAAATTCTGTCTACTTGTACAAGAAGTTAAGAGATTGAAAAATGAAATAGTAATATAAAAATATCTGAGGAAATATTGCACATGTCCTATCAAAATGAGCAAGTAGCAATAAATGACGAGACTACTGTTGTCATTCGCAGGAGATAAAAGTGGAGAGCAACTGTTGCCAATCGTGAGATATAAATAACAGTATTACAAAAAAGTCATAAAATGTGATAAATTCAGTAATAACAGTAAAAACAAAGTAAATAAAAGGGCGTGTAAAATATCAGGGTATCTTGTCAATTGTTTCCTGAACCAAGGTTATGAAAAAAGAGTGAAAATAATATGGATTGCAGTTACGATTAAATACTTTTTTTAAATAATTACTTTGTAAGTATATCATAACCATGCTTTAATTAAAATTTTCATGTAACCAATTTTATTTTATTTTTAATTTTCAAGGAAAACAATATAGTGAAAAATGTGATTACACAGAAGAATGCTACTTTCATGATCCAAACTCTTACTGTTCCCAGTTTCCATACAGAAGTACATGTGAATGCCATAATGGATTTCAATACAATGAAATAAAGAAAATATGTATGAAAGGTGAGTATCTGGTTTTAATGTTTTAGGGGGATGTATGTCTCTTAATTTATGTTATTTTATTATACTAACTTAATAAGTACAGTAAAACAGGGTAAAGTATTGTATTCCCTGTAAATGGAAAGTATTACAAATAAATTTTTACTGGGGTTACTATGACAATATCTATAGGCCTGTAATTCTTTCCATCTGGTGATGAAAGTTCCATGCAATTCACTTGGTATCTGTTGCTAATTTTTACTAATAGAGTTAAATAACTTTCTAATTAAACTTTTAAAATAACAAAATGCTTTTTTTTTTCAGATGAAATACTCTATAAGCTTAATTATCTAACTTAACTAGGGGGGGGGGTAGTAAAAAATTTTTGAATAACCAAATTTCTGTAAAAAATAGTACATTAAGAATGTAAAAGAAATAAATTGTGTGCACTAGTAATGAAATAAAGCTACATATCACACTGACCACATATAAAATGTTTTTTTCTAGCTTTTCATCTATAGCAATTTTCATAGTGCATTTCTTTGTTTATCCTTGAGCTGATGCTAGACATAGTTTCATAAATTTCTACCTTGGCCCTTTTCCATTTCAAATCATCTGAAATGGAAAATTGACAAAAAAATTGATGAAAAAAAAAAATCAGGTTTTTCCCGAGAAAATGACATGTTTGTTTTTTAGATTAATTATTTAAAGAGGTCAATCAGAAGGCCGTAAATGACATTTTATAGCTGCTATATATTTCTTTGCATTTTGGCAAAAGTTAATTCTCACTAATTTCGGCAATTCCTTACTTAAACGTACATTCTATCATCTCGCAAATGTGCTGATGCTGGCTACCCCTGGTGCCGTCCTTCATACACGTGCTGCAGTTGCTATCTATAAATGCATTATTAAGAAATACAACCCCATGAAGCTTTCTTCTTTTGACTTCAAAATCGTCTGCTCTCCTAAGTGCTTTTATATTCTGTCTTGCTTTTATTTTGATTGAAAATTCAGTGTAAACGAACAAGAATGTTTTGATTGGGCATTCCACACGATAAAGAAATACTAGTTTCATATATTGGATTGTATGTGGTCGGATATATTTTTTTTTGTTCTCAGTCCCCACAGTTTTGAAAAAGTAAAAAATAAATATATAAAAGAAACAGAGTTTATCATTGCAGTTACTCTTAAATATGAGGCCTATTATAAAATTTCATATTTGAAAAATATTTAACACTACTATGTTAAGGATTTGAAACAGAAAGTTCATCTGCCTTTTCCCACAGAAATGACATAAATTTTATGAAAACTGACAGGCTGATTGCGAAACAAGTACCCTCCTCATGATCTGCAGGAAAGACATTGAAGAAATGGGAGCTGCAGAATGGGATTCATGAGCAAAATAAAAAGAAAGCACAGTTGAAATCTCAAGTGAAGTAGCTGAATTCTTTGTCTAGCGGAGTAGTTGTTACCCTCCCTACTTTGCACAGGGCCATCGATAAAAATTGTGGGGCCCCTACAAACATATTTGTTACAGCCCCCCCCCCCTCCATATTTGATTTTCTCTTTTTTGCTCTTAACGGATGAGTCATGATTTGATATACAGAGTGATTCCCTATGGTTATTGGTCTGACGAACACCTGGAACTCACTATCACACCAGTAGCATCCGCGAAATGCATACATACAGAAACAGTGGTTTGATAGTTTGGGCAGGGATTGTTGTTGGCACCCACATTGATCTCCACATCTTCCCTCACTGTACTGTGACTGCAGTGCAGTATAGAGATACTAATTCCATTTCACAAGTTCACAGGGCTCGCATTGTCAACTAGTACTAGAATCAGAAACACTGCTTCATATGGAATGGCCATCAAGATCACCTGACTTGAATCCCATCGGGCATGTATGGGATATGCTTGGGAGATGTTTAAGTTCTCTCCATGGCCCTCCCTGGAACCTTTATGATCTAAGAACATGTCTGCTTCATGAATAGGCACAGATACCCCATACCACCATAGATCCCAACCACACAAACAGCTGCTGAAAGCCCTCAGGTCAGTCGTGTGGTCTGGGTCTTCCACACCACCATAGATGATTTTATTCTTGTCATAAATTGACTCTATCTGGCATGTGTTTCCAGCAGAGGTCATTTACATTCTGTGTTGACAGACTCCCATCAATGAACTGTTTTGGCTGCCCAACATCCTATGTTGTTGTTTTTCTCTATTATTTAATTATTTATTGATAATTTTCTTTGCATTTCCCCATACTGGTTTGGTGGTTTGGTTGGTTTCTGTCCGAGTTCAGTGAGTAGTACCAAATTAAAAAATGTCATTGTTTTACATACTTGAAATGATAGAATTTTCATCCAAAAACTTTTTAATGACAGGATATTTGCATATTTTCCCAGATATCTGTAGAGGCAAAAACTTTTGAGTCTCTCAAAAAATTGAAGAAAATTGGAAGCCACTGTTTAATTTTTGAAGAATTAAATCAGAAGTCAGTTTTAACACTCCATTTACAGCTGTAATTTTTTCCTCAGCATTTAGGCAAATGATAGCTTCTTTCATTTCGAAGAATCGATTGAAAAATATATTTAATATTTGCTAAAAATTTTTACACTGGCCTGAATTTCAGTCTCACTCACATGGGTATGTTAATTTTTTGCATTCTCTCATGCTATTCTATAATCTGTAAAGACCAATACTGTTGTTCTGAAATGATTCATGAAAAATAAGAGTGGCAAAAGAACTTGATGCAACAGAAATCTGTATCTCAGGACCAATACAATAAAAGAAGCTTGTATTTTCATACTACCTTTGGTAAACAATCACCACTGTAGTAATTTCAGAAATTTAAAGCTAAGTATCACAAGCTTAAATAATATCTAGGAAAATATTTTCTAGGTTGATGATTCACTTTCCTTAATTAATATTTTATAAGAGCCATAAAAGTATTAATTAAGCCAATGCTTACTACTTTAAAAATAAAGACAACCACAGTTGGCTATTATTAAAATGCCTTTAATAAAATCTCCATCCATAACATACATAAAAATTACATAACCAGAGTGCTTTTGGACATTATTATGTCCTTCATCAGTGGTAAAGTAAAAAATAGGTGGTGAACATGAGCTTTAATATATAGGCCACAACCACAAAACAAAATTTGCATATTAATCATTTTTAAAACATTGATATAGTATTTAAAAAACATAATTTAATTACAAAATACATAAATGGTAAAATAAATTACAGGGTAATCAACAGATAAGTCATCACATGCAAAAGAATCAAGGAACTAAATATCCAGAATAATATTGTCCAAAAGCATTCTGGTTATGTTATTTTTATGTGCGTCATGGATGGAGATTTTATTAAAGTCATTTTAATTATAGCCAACTTTGGTTGTCTTTATTTTTAAAGTTTTAATGATTTGACATATTTTCCATATGATTTTATCAATTCCTAGTACTTTAAAAAGATATTTTGCTGAATATAGATGCTATTCCTTCATAAAAATGTGAATTTAAAGGAAAATTATAGCAAAAAAATTATATGAAAAATACATGTCACTTTTGCATGAAGAGTGAAGGTGTGTGACTGGCTACATAAAATTCAATCAAATGCTGCCTGTTGCTAATGTTTGATTAACAACTTAACAAACTTGTAGATATGGGATCTAATCTGTCACTGTGAATGAGTACTTTTATTCAAATTCACATTTTGAAGAAACTATCTTTGAAGTGAGGTGGTTTGTAGCAACTCTCACATTGAAATTCTTATGTCACCTTTTGTACTTTCTTTCTCTTTTGTATTTTCAAATATTTATATCATAACATGTTTCAAATGTGTGTCTAATGAATATCTACTTTCAAACAATTTTTAATATTTCCTTAAGAACATCCAAGATTTATTATTATTTTACATTTTAATTTTATATATTTTTTATTCTTTGTAAATTTCCCCCTCCCCACATTTTTGTTTATTCTTTTCTCTGCAGATTTTTTTTAGTGTATAAAAATATGTTAATGTATGGCAATACAATAATTTTTTTTCAACTTGTACATTTTCTTTTTCAGTTGGTGGAGAAAATCCAAAACCTGCAAATCTTGTATTTCCTACTGCTATTGGCCTTTCTTTAGCATTTGCTAGTGTAATTTGTTGTTGTTTAGTTTTGTGGCATGTTTGTAAAAGGTAAAAGAAACATACTTACTGCTATATATTTATATGATACAATTTTTTCATTGTATTTCTTGTTTTTTTATATTTAATATTCTTATTTGATAAAGTAATTATGGAAATTAAAAAAAGAATTGGATTTCTGACCCCTAATTTAGAATGCTCAGAACTTTAAATTTGCTATAAAATTTTCCAAGCTATTTTATTCATGCTTCAAAAAAAGTGTGAAAACATTGAGTGAATGGAAATTGCAGTATTAAAATATTTTATAAATTTCCAAGGGAAGTATGTGCCCAGTTGTTTAATCATCTCCCCCCTCTCCCTCAAACATGCTCATTTCTTTTTAAGATTGGAAGATAAAAAAAATAGGTTTGGATAAGCAAATGACTTCTCCTACAGACTCAGATTGATTTTTTTTACATCTTTTCTTATATCCATTCAAAGAAGGCATATTAATTTTATATATATAAGGGAGGGTGGGATACAATGGGCCACTTTCATACATTTTGGTGTTTTTCTTTTAAATAATGAGCAAAATTATTACTTTAATGAGTATACATATTGGCTGTATATTCAGGTTTATTATATACTTACTTAAAAACAATAATTGAAATTACGTATTTCTGTAGAATTCATTAAATGGCAAGTGACTTAGTGGGCCATTATACCCAATGATAAAATTCCAATGATAGAATAGAAAGAAGTTGTAACTCAAAAAACCCTAACTTTAAAATATGCCTACATAATAAAAAGAAGTATTAAATAAAGATTCATCAATCAAATGGAAAATATAAAGCAAATTTCTAGTCATCAAGCTGACGATAATCCACAAATATCAATGGAATGAAATTGATAATCGAAAAATAAATAATATATATATATATATATATATATATATATATATATATATACAGTCTCGAACCTCGATATGTCGAATTTGAAGGGAGTAGAAAAAAAATTCGAGATATCGAAAATTTGAAAAATTTTAAGGAATTCATAAAAGAGTTTATACATACTAGTCCTATACTTAACACATTTTTTTTAAATTCACTTACTTTATCTTGCAGACAGAGAATTGAGTATTACCCAAGAAAATGCTAACAAAAAAAGCGAAGCTTGAAATGATTGGATACACATTTAATGTAATACTATGTATGTACATACATTATTAAAATTTAATCTTGCATTTCTTTACTTTGCATAATAGTCATCTATGACAGTTTGGTTACAGGTACGGAATCCTTCACACTATCACATTTTCTAGGTGGATCCAAATGAGCTTAATTTTGTGGCAATAGTTTACTTTAAAACTCTGAATAATACCTTGGTCCAAAGGCTGTAACTTAGAAGTTGTGTTTGGTGGCATGAAATGAACTTTCATGGATTTTAATTTCGGCATGCTATTATGCGCTGTACAGTTGTCCAAGAAGAGAACAATATCGCGATTTTCATGGGACATTTTTCTGTCTAATTCCTTCAACCAATTAGTGAAAATTTCGGCAGTCATCGAAGCCTTATTGTTCGCAAAATAAGTTATTGGAAAAGATTTCATTCCTGAAAATCATCGGGGTTTAGCAGATTTACCTATAATAAGAGGTTTGAGCCTTTCTGAACCATCCATATTAGTGCAAAATAGCACAGTTAATCTTTCTTTGCTCCTTTTCCCGCCATGACATGCTTCACCTTTAATGGCAATAGTTTTATCAGGCATACACTTAAAAATAGTCCTGTTTCATCTGCATTAAACAAATTTTTGGATCGTATTTTTCCAAATGGTAAGATGAAAAAATTCGAGATATCGAGAGTTTGATTAGAAAAATTTCGAGTTAAAGGGTTTGTTTTACATTAGTTTTATACTGTGCGTGAAGGGAGATGAAAATATTTCGAGATATCGAGGTTCGACATATCGAGGTTCACCTGTGTATATATATATATATATATATATATATATATATAATATAAATGCATAATTATACATATGCTTAAATAATTTTATGTATATGCATTTTTGTATTGTGTGAGTGTATATATTTCATTTCTTAACCTGACTACTGAAAAAGTCTTAAAACTACTGATAATTTCCTTCTGCACTATCCTTCTCCGCATCTCTGGGTAGGGTATCTGCACAAGGATAATATGACTCTATTTGTAGAATTTACAAACAGTCTTATCCTCCTGTATAATTTTTAAATATTGTTTAAACCTACTTTAGCAAACCTAGGTTTCCTTGATTGCAGTCCAAAGTCTGAAATAATGAGTTATTGCAGACTAAGTTATTTCAGACAATGACTGATTTTTCTGAGATATTTTGGACCTTACAGAAGTGTTTAGACAAACTAATCAATTTTACGAAAATCTTTAGCTGATATTTTTATATGCATTGTAAGTTTATATATCCTTTATAAAGCTTAATAAAATTGCTTTTCATAGAAAATTATTATTTAAATGTTTTTATAGAATTTTAAATATATTTTCAGGCAAAATTTCGCTAATACAGTATTTTCAAGAAATGGAATGCCATCTCATACGCATTATTTATCTGCTCATAGAGATAGTCAAAGGTCTGTATATGTACCAAGTGCACCTCCTATTGATGAAGCTCTCCCAACATATGATACAGCACTCTCATTGAAGGTGATATATTGGTTTTCAATATTATCTATATCAGATTAGGGCAACACTTTTGTGACCAAGAGTTATTTCTAATTTTCTCCAAGTGTCACAGTCCATTTGTTAGTGTAACGAAAATAATAATAATTTCTGCCATAGTTGCTTGAATTACCAATTTTGATAATTTAGATTAGTAAAGAAAAATATATTTTGATTATATTTTGAAAATGATGATACTTTTTCTTAATTGACTGACTGATATATATATATATATATATATACAGGGTGTCCCAAAAACATTGACCTCGGCTTTCATTCCTTAAATATTGATTTTAGAGATATATAATAAATTACAAAGTTGCGTAAAAAAAAGGTACAGAATTTTATGAAATCAATAAAAATTTTCAGGGGATTAAATTTTAAGAAATACAAAATTTAAATTTTTATGCAGCCCCCATGCAAAAACATTTCCAATGAGTAAAATGTGCTCCATACGCTAATAAAATGATGTACAAAATTTCAGCTTTTTATCATAAAAAGTCCCAGAGATATGGTTAAACAAAGTTGGTGAGGGATTAATCACAAATTAAAATGTAAATGTTTACAGCAAGAGTGCAAATGACACAATGCAGAAATGCACCATAGGCTTGTTATCAGGTGAATGCAGCTCTGTATTGGCATGGATGGAAAATATTTTGAACAAGTTTTGTAATCTTTGTGTAAAGTTATTGTTTCTACACAGTGTAGATACTTTTGTACCAATAAATAGCAAAATTATTATTTATTTATGTAACCATTGTTTTCTTTCATAATTTGTGTATGACTCCTGAAACGCGATCTGCCGACATGATTTTTCCCCTCTGTCGATGCACCCATGTCGATGCATCGAAAAGTGGTTTAAGTCAGCATTTTTGTCTTTTCATATCTCTGGGAGTTTTTATGATTAAATGTTGAAATTTTGTACATCACCTTATTAGTGTATGGAGCACATTTTACTCATCAGAAATGTTTTTGTACGGGGCAGTATAAAAATTTAAATTTTGTATTTCTTAAAATTTAATTCCTTTGAAAATTTTAATCGATTTCATAAAATTCTGTACCTTTTTTACGCAAATTTGTAATTTGTTTTATATGTCTAAGATCAATATTTAACCCTTTCGTGACGGTTGGCACGCCCGCGTGTTGGCTGCGAACTTGCATTCAATGACGGACAGCACTCATTCGTGATGGAGAAAACTTTATCCTAAACGACGAGTGGCAGATACTCGTGTCTTCACATGGAATGTTTTAATTTGTCTACTAGATGGCGTTAAATGTCCGTGGAAACAATTTCAATGTATTTTGCAGATAGTTGACCTTGGCAGAAGGAAAATCCAATGAATTATTTCTCTATTTGGAGCGGTGAAACATGGTTTTGTAATATAAACATATAGAGCACTTCTCGCAGCATCAACAATTTTATAATTGAGTTTCGGATCTTGTTTATATTTGAGCTTTATGATTGCGTTGGTGAATCATAGGAATATCAGAGAGTATTTTTTTGTTTGGGTTTTAGAGGCAGTCAAATTATTTGTTTATTTCGGATAAAAGAATGGGAGCAACTAACGAGTATTTTGTATTCAGATTTGTATGAAAAATATATTTCAAATAGAAAATATATATTTCTTTTATTCCTGAAAAAAGTAGATTTCTGTGTTGAATAGGTGATTTTTAGTGAATTTTTTTCGAGAGTTAGGCTTAGCGCAAAAACATTGCCGTCCCCTGGGAGCAGTTTGGAAGCGAAGTGCTTCATCCTTTAGGCCGCGGAAGTTCCGGAGTGCCGCCGTCGCGAAAGGGTTAAGGAATAAAAGCCAAGGCCAATGTTTTTGGGATACCTTGTATATGAAATTGAAAAGTGCTGTTGTCTTTTTAACTGACTTTTTTTTTCAAATTTCATATGACTGTTTTATATGTTACTTTTTGCAGCCATGTCCATGCTTTGTGTTTTTAGGTGTAAGAATTATTGAGATGTTAATGAAAAATTATAAAATCCATAAAACACACATTGATCAGACAGTAATTCTGAAACTTTTGGTTTTAGCATAGAAGTATAAACTATTTGCCAAATAATTGATATTTTATTTTGTGAAATTTGCATTGATTCTTGCAATTATCAGCAGTTTAGAACATTGTGTATTCTAGATCCATCATCTTCCCCTAAAGCAAAGTGCTAAAAAAATTACAGTAAAAGTTTTGAGTGAAAAACGATGACTTGAGTAAAAAAAGATACTAATTCATTGTGGTCAGAGTAGTGTAGTGCACAAGAGTCATGTTGAATAACAAAGTCCACATATATTTAGAACTTACGAATCTTGCCATGTTACAATGGCTAGCTGCTTTAATAATATACAGCTAAACATATATACAAGGTTTGATTGTAGAGTTGAAAACATTTAAGAAGTTCAATGGAAACATCAATAGCTACAAGTTTTTCCATCATATGTCGTTCAACATTCAACTTACGCAGGTCATATACTGGAACATTAAGAAACTATATTCTAACACAAAATGATTAGATACTTTAGTGCTTATGAACGGTCATACACATGCTCAAATATTAAAAGCATAAATCACCGGTATAATACTTATGTGACAAAAGCCTTCACATACACAGATTAACACAACTACTTATTCTTAAATATAGAACCCCCCTTTTTAACTAAGGCTTTCAATTTGAAAACCATCATACAGTAACCAGATCTCAACACAAGATCAATCTACTGATCTTCAATCTATCTAAGGATCTCCTACCTAGATGCCAGACCGCCGTAAACTGAGGCAGTTTCAGCAGACAGACAATTTCATGAGGGGTATGATAACCAGACTCAGAAGAGCAGGTTGGTTCATACGTCAAATCTCAGCGGGCAGCCACTTGCACGTGTCCATGGTGCACTGGCTGTAGCAAAGATGATTGGAATAAGGGAATTTGGCATGTTTGGCGGATGCCGGTATGGCTAGAGTGACGTCAGCACGTGTTGTCCGATGCATCTGCCATCAAGTGATGGGGGCTCCGCAGACCACTTCTGTCACCCTTTTGCAGCATGTGCAGGACACCTTTAATGCTCCCATATCAACTAGGACCATTATCCACCAATTAGTCACCAGCGACCTGCACTTATGGTGCCTGTCAAGAAGACTGTCATTTACCCGACACCACAGATACCTCCATTTGCAATGGTGTTGGGATAGAGCCCTGTGGACGGCAGAATGGCATAGGGTCATGTTCTCAGACAGGTCATGCTTCTGTTTTAGCAATGACAGTTGCCATACATGAGTCTGGCACCAAAATGGTGAAAGGTCCAATCCGGCCGCATCTGTGGAATACCACATCATGTAACAATGCAGCATCATGATTTGGGGATTGCATCAATCTCCCACCACTCAACATCAACAAAATCAAAAAACGACTTCAACTCTTCTCTCCATTTTGCTGATACTGAAAAGTGCCTATATATTTTTAAGATGAGCATTTCAATATCCACGTCTAGTCCATCAAAGGCATGTTTTATGACATTATGCAATATATGATTTGAGCAATTTGCTTTAAGAATATTTTTGTTGTCTTCTTGAAGTAGTTTGAACACAGAATTATGCTTTCCATAATTTACATTTGCATTATCTGCACAATATGAAGTTATATTTTTTATATCTAACTTGTGCATTTCAAGTGAAGACATTATCAAATTATATAGATAGCATTAGCTACTTCATCAGCTTGTTCAATGAAGTCCAGAAGCCTGATTTTAACACCACTAAGAGGGTCAAAATACCTCACAACCAGTGGGAAAGTCTTTCTGTTCTTGTGGTTGGAGGCATCAGTTGCAATAGAGAAAAAGTTGTTTGATTTTCCTGGATCCTTCAACACATCAATGAAGTCTTGCACACTTTTTGGTACTAGAACATTTTTCATAATACCCTCTGCCTTTGATCGGCTACAGGATATCTTAGCCAATTTAGAGTCATGGAAAATATCCTTCGATAACTTATTTGTGCAATCCATGCTCCTGTAGCTGATATTGTGTTTTACAGTATGGGAAACTAATGCTAGCTCTCCTGCAACATTTCTAAAGTCTTTGCTGCTGTTCCCGAAAAAAAAGGTGTAAATTTGAAGACGGCTTCACATCAGCCTCCTTTTGTTTCTTCTATGCAAGCATGTTGTCTGCAGTCAGTATTACCTCCGTGAGCGATGCTAAACTCCCGTTTACAAAATATGCAATAAGCTTTGTAAACATTGGAGGACACGGACTTTAACCATGAATATTGTTCTTCCCATTTTCTCAAGTAAACACACATATATTTAGTTTTCTTCTTAGGTGGAGTTTTTGCATTGTTGCTTTCACTTTCACTTTTACTACTCATTGTGAAAATGGATTCAATTTGGTAAGTTTAAATTAGTCTATTTGAAAGCATGAGGATAAACACAGTAGGAACAGAAAATATTACAATCTGAAAATGGATATTCCACTTAATATACACTTGCTTGTGAACTTAAATAAAACCACGATCTTTATTTCTTTTATTCACAACTTAATCTCGATGTTCAAAAACGTTTCTGCTGCAATAACAAAGTCCACGTTTTCTGCTTCAGCCAAAATCAAACATGTAAACAATGCATGAACTAAAAATATGTGATGCCACCGCTAGCCGGAGAAATAAAAAGCACAAATTATTTACACATAGTCACTCCCATGTCTCTGACAATAAACAAAGCGAAAATAAATCCCAATCCTACAATCTATACAGGAATGTATTTCGCTGGATAATATATAATTCAAATTTTGCATTCTTGATTTTTAAAGAAATATATGTGAGAAATAGAAGGTCAATATGGGAAGCGGGAGAATCCAAAAAAAATCTCAAATACGGGAGTTCCTGGGAAATACGAGAAGGTTGGTCACCCTACTAGTGACACTACCCTTCCTTCAGGGGATGCCTAATGCCATTTACCAGCAGGATAACACCCGACCAGACATGACACGCATCAGCCAATATGCCTTGCAAGGTACCCAGGTGCTTCCCTAGCCACCAGTCTCCCCTGATCTCTCACCAATCGAACATGTCTGGGACGTTTGAACATTGCTTGAGGGTGCTGCCACCACCACTTTTAGAAGATGAAATCTGGTAAATGGTTGACAAGGAATGGGCAGCCATCCCTCAGGACACCACCTCATTGACTCTACCTAGATTTGTTGCTGCCTGTATCGCTGCCCGTGGTGGTCCTACAACCTACTGATCAGATTGTGTTATCGCCCATTGTATAGGTGTATCATGTTGCAATAAACATCACTTATTGTTTGCTGCTGTCTCTCTCTGCTGATTTTACATCACTTTCTGACCACTCCTTGGTATCTCATTTTCACTGTCACGTAGTGTATTTTTTAATTATTTAGGAATTTCCTCTGCTTTACAATTAGCCACGAAAGTCTGGAATATACATGTCTCTGGTTTAGGAAAATGATATTGGAATAGACATGTGAATTGAGTAATCCTATTTCAAATTTGATAAAAAAAAAATATTAAGAGGTAAAAAACAACTAAATGATCACATCTTTCTCTAGTGCTGATACAAGCTAATGTACAATGTAGCAGGAAGTCAAATAACAATCTAATGTGTTCCAGTTACAACTTCTGCTAGATATTCTGTAATTGTTAGACTAGTTCACTCTCATTTTGTGATAATGTGGGAGAAATGGCTGGCTATAAGAGGATATGAATCTCATGAAGATATTGTTGAGAACAACATCTCACCATTGGATGGCTGGCATTGTCATGCTCTTACGTAGCCCCTAGAAGTCATGGCAGCATAAGCAATACAATTATCTACAGAATATTGCCAGTGAATTCACAGGCAACCTTATTGGAAAGTATGTTGTTGTCAGCTGTTATAAGTAATGATTCCCTCCAGACTGTAATGCCAGATGTGGAGAATATATGCTACTTGATCTCCACAATCGGATAGAAGCAATGATCTGGCCACCAAATGCACTGATACAGTGATCACCTGCACCAAGAGAAAAGCAAGATTCATCTCTAAACACTAAACAATTCCAACTGGGTACTGTACAGGATTCTCAGGCTTGGCACCACTTCAAATAGTTCAAATTTTTGTTTGATAAAGTTTAGAAAATGCATCTGGAAAGGCATTTTCTTGACACAAAATGTAAAATCCAGAACTTACCCCAGGAAATAAATATAATTCACCCTACATTTTATATATTTTAATTTCATGTTTAATATTTATAACTGTTCAATATTTTTTTAATATCTAGGTATCAGAAGACTGTGATCCTCCCCCATCTTATGAGGAAGTTATTGGTCAAGAATCCAGCTCAAAAACATAACTGTCATTATTTACAGATTATTATAGTTGTAATCTTTTTTACAAAATCATTAATCTTTTCCTGTATAAAACCTAATTTATTTAAACTTTGTGTTTCAAACAGAAAAACTATATATATATATATATATATATGTATATATACACAGTCAAATCCATTTATAATGAAATCAGAAATAATAAATTTATAGAAATAGTAAAGCAAAGGAAATTTATCAGTAAGAAACTAATGACTGTCCTTAAAGACATTTTTCACAGGTCCTTATGGATTCATTATGAGTCTATTTGGCTGTTTATACATACATGTTGTACTGCAACCTCACATTTAAGGACATTGGGACCAAATAAAAAGTCTTTATTTTGATATGTATACAATTGAGGTAAATACAAATATACAGTAAATGTTAGATCTATATAGATGATCTACATACTACAAATATGCAGTAAATATCAGTTTCTATATAAATGTTGTACATACTTAATTTGCCAATGCAAAAAAATTATAAGATTGTATTTTTAAAACTTTTTACATTCAATTCATCTATAAGGATACAGTATGCCCATTACAATATAGAGCTGGATTTTATTTAGAAGCAAAATTAGTAAGCTCTACACAATTTTTTATTATATTTTTCAAAAATATTTTTATAAACTTTTAGCTAAGTTTCAAATCATACTTTCATCATTATAGCATTTGTTATGATTTGAATACTACCCATGCTTTGAAATGCATCTTGAAAGTTCTCAAGACAGTTAGACTTTCATGAGACAATTATAAACACCATGTCTGCATATTTTTGCACTTGTTGTAATTTAATACACATTGACTGATTGATGGAAAGAATTTAACAAGGAAATTTGAGCTTCCAATATTTTGTTATGAGTAAAAACAAAACAAAAGAATGAACGAGTTGCATATCTGCAAAATAGTGCTGCCTGATTAAAAAAGGTTTGTTGTACAGTCAACACTCGCAACATCCCACCTTTTGAATTCTGGAATTCTTAAAAGAGGAACTCAAAATCCTTATAATGTACTGGTTAATTAGATAATTATTTATGGAAGAAGCGATATACCAGAGTTAGTCTCTTATGAGGAAGGAACTGAGTTAACAGTTTAATGAAAAACTTTGCTTTGGGTTTTCAGGAATTATTGTATAACTCTCAGCTTCTTGTTAAACTTGCATCATTATATCTACAATCAACTGATCTCCATTGATTAAGTCTAAAGCTTTTTTTTTACATTTAAACTTTCTTTATTTCCTCTTTGTTTTCTTTTGTTTGTCAACTCTCATTTTTATTTTCTTTTATATCTTTCTCCAGAATTTATGTATTTTCTTACTACATAAATCCCTGACTATCAGCATTACCTGTACTCCACTTTCCAGTCTCAATCTGCACCTCCATCTAAAATTTTAGAATTTAAAATTTCCCTATATTTTACTTCATCTTAAACGGCATCAATGTCATCTTTGTGTGCACTTTCTTTTTAATCTTCTCATCACAAACTTTCATATCATCTTTACTTAATCTATCCCCTTCAGCATTTTAAATATTTCATCTTTGGAAACTTTATAAAGTAATATCTTTTATTTTAACATCTATATCCTTTGATTCACCAGATTTCATCTTTGTTTATAGTTTTAACTGTTATGCCAAGTGCATCTTATTTTTATAAATTGACAGTTTTTGCTTCTTTTACAAGAAGACTTTCATTCTATTATTAGAATGTTGCCTGTGATTCGAAATGTATTTGAAATTAAACTTTTACAAATGTCATAAAATCTACATATTTTTATTCAACATTTAGACCATTGGAAAGAACTTCACTCAAAACATCTAAGTCCCAAATAATTTGTTACATGCAAAGCATGAATAGAATAAAAAAAATCCATAATAATTGTCTTCAAATAAGGGTTCTCGTAAGTTCATTGCTTGCTACAGCATCATTTCAATAAATACGAGGTGCTACCCAAACGTTCGTGAAGCTTTATAAAAATTTGTTAATGTATTAATTATTGCACTTTCAATAAAATAAACACAATGGATGGTGCCTACATGCACTTCTGTGGGCCTTTTTCTGTTTTTAATACATCTCTAATCTATATGAAGAACTGGATGTTCAAGCACAGCATCTCAATCATATTTTACAAAGAGTCTATCAAGTACAGTCTTTTAATGCTCCCAGTTTCTTTGCCCTCAGGTGTCTGATTCACCACATCGTTATAATTCATCATTATTGTAGGTACTTTCATTGAGCATCTCTCCTGGTCCATCTTAATTGTTTTAATAGCATGCTGATCTTCTCATGGGAAATTTATAACTACCACTATATCCAAAATTCCATCTACTGTTAATTCTTTATTTACCATAGAGTGGACTAAAGCATTTTTGCTGGAAGCATGCTTAAGTATTTAATATGTTTCTGCAGCACTTTTTCCAAGTTAGTAATAAATTTAATGCACACTTACTGTTCTTTCACATCAGCCGTTTTTACTATTGAATCAATCGCAAAACATGGCAACCACAATGTTGAAAAACATGCAGAGCACAAAAACATTGACTGAAGTGAAAGCGACATAGCAATCTATTTTCAAAATTGGTGTATGCAGGTATACAAAGAAAATATAAGTAGTTGCTGAGTTTTTTAATGATTTTGCAAACATTTGAGTAGCACCCTGTATAATAATAAGTATAGTACCCCAATTATAAGTATTGTATGGTTCATCAATTATGCATTATTTATTGTTGGCTTACAGACATTCCTATATAGTTTAATGGCAAACGTTTCTGATTAAATGACTAGAATCATTCTAGTTTCATATATGTGTCATTTCCTTTTACAATTCTGGGTCACTCCATTTAAGAGTTGAAATCCAAAATAAAGATGAAACTGTTGATGTTAAAGGTTGGGATGTTTTGAGTTCTGAAATCACTTTTAAAGACTGAAATGCACTGCTTATGTAAAGAACAATGATTCTTTTGCCATATGTAGGATTTGATGGAAAGTGAGAGCAGTAATGAAGACAAAAGAGATGTTTCTCGACTAAAATTACACTAAGCACTTATGATAAGTGTTAAAACTGCCAGAAACATTTTTGTTTATCATCAAGTAGACGGTAAAAAAACATTTCATCAGAAACAGAATAAGCAAAATGCTTTGATTGTAAATCAAGTAAAAGCTTTGACGAACAACAAATAGTGATTTTTTTTAGGAAAGATGAAAGTGCAATTACTGTTCTTAATAGTAATTATATTTTGTAAAATGTATGTTACTGTTCTTAATAGCTGTGCTTTTCATAAATATATATTACTGTTTTGTAATAAATGTATGTATAGAAAAAAATGAAACTTCAAGAAAAAATATAAAAACAATAAAAGATTGTAATATAATGCTGTTATCATCAGTTTAATGCCATCACTTTGTTACAGATTTTAATATTTATTTAATATCTTTTTGTAATTATATGAGTGAATATCTGATAATTGTCAATTTTCAGGTGCCAAAAATTTTTGTAACAACTTTGTTTTTAGAAACTTCACTTGGAATAAATGCTTAGAAATGTCTTTTAAGATTTCTAATAGATATCAGAGCTATTTAACATGATTAATGGAATATTTATTAATGGAATATTCATTACATGTGCGAGACAGGAATGCTTTACCGGGTTGTTTTCGTTCCACATGGAAATTGAAACTAACATTGAAAAACAAATTATACACTATGCATAACTTGCCTTTAAGCTCTAATAGGAGAAACATTTTTACATTTTCATTCATATTAATAATAATTAAATGTATACCAGGAATGACAGGTAATAAGTATACACCTGTCCCCCGATTTACACGGAAGATAGGTTCTGCACAAAACCGTGTAAATTGAAATCTTGGATTTTGCTAAGTAAAATCGTGTAAAACGAAAATAACCCCAAAATGTGCATGATTCAGTCATTTATTTAAGTAAAACAAAAGTAAGACATCTTAGAAAGCTTAAAATTATACTTAGTTTATAAAACAACAAACATATGAATGTAGTAATATAACATATTTAATTTATTTTACATTAGGAACAAAGAACAAAAAGACCCTTAAAAATTAATTATAAGTTTAATCACTGTCATCACTTTCATGTACTATCAGTCTTTTCTTTCTGATAGGTATGATGTCACTTTCATCACTTGAGCTTTCTTGATGCGATTCTGGCTCAATGGTTGACAAATTAAGCAAGATCTCGGGTTGACAAGACTTTGTAATGAAATCGGTAATTCACAATTGCGTAGGTTTTTTTGCTAAATCTTTATAGACCTCTTCATATTGATTTAAGCATTTACGAAGGTCTCGCTGGAATCGGAGAGCTCGATCAACATTTGTGTCATATTGTAAGAAATGGTTGCCCAATTTTCTTCCCAAATCAAGTCCTACGCTTATGATTCTTGCTGTGAACGCAACTGGTTCAGATTGCTCTTCATCAGAATCATTGTCTTCATCATGTTTGTTTGTTTCACGAATCATGTTAATTAAATCATCTTCATTCAATTCTTCATCAGCCATTATTTCTTCAATATCTGCCTGAGCTAAATCTTCAAAACCTTCTCCTCCTATAGTATGGGCCAACTCAGTGATCTGAGAATATTCATGCTCTATTGGTGATTTATCATGTCCACTTTCAACAACATCCGGCCATATTGCTTTCCAGCAGGCGTTGGTCGTTGATTGTTTGATCTGAGTGTATGACAGTCCAACATGCTTAACACAATCTAAAATTGTAAACTTCTTCCAAGCATCCATCAGAGTAAGAGATTCATCATTCTCCATTTGTTCTAAGATATACCTGAACGTTTGCTTGATGTACAGTGCTTTAAAAGTCGAAATTATCCCTTGATCTAACGGCTGTAATAAGGAAGTTGTATTTTTTGGTAAAAAAACAACTTTTGCATTTTCGTGTTGTACATCTGGAGGATGACCTGGTGCATTATCAATTAATAGAAGAGCCTTAAAAGGTAATCCCTTTTTAGTTAAATAATTTTTGACATCTGGAATAAAAGTTATGGAACCATTCATTGAAAGCTATGGCAGTGACCCATGCTTTTCTATTAGCCATCCAATAGACGGGAAGGTTTTTGATATTTATTCCTTTGAATGATCGTGGTGATTTTGATTTGTTAATCACCAATGGTTTCATCATATAATCGCCAGAAGCATTGCAACAGAAAAGAACTGTTATACGACTTTTCGCTACTTTATGACCACTAGCTCATTTGTGAGCTTTGGCTATAAAGGTTCTTTCCGGCATTTTTTTCCAGAATAATCCGGACTCCTCAGCATTGGAAACCTAAGTGTAGGAATTAGCGGCAATGATTTCAGAAAGTTTTCCCGTATATTGTTGTGCCGCATCCGAATCAACAGATGCAGTTTCACCTTTCATTCTCAGATTATGTAAAGAATGTCTTTGTTTGAATCTCTCGAACCACCCATGGCTTGCGGAAAAAGATACCTTCTTTTCATCGGACGAAGTCGACGGCGACTGATTCTTAAGTGATTGATAAATCTTTAAAGCTTTATTTGTAACAGCATTGGTATCGATCGGGATTAGCTTTTGAGTTTGGTCTTCTATCCATATCACTAAGGCTTTTTCCATGTTTTCAATTGTAACATCTCTAACATATGAAGTTGTACTCATACTGCTGCAGGTTCCAGCTGCTACACTTTTTCTAATGGAGTCTTCATTTTTTCTTATTGTCCTTATTGTGGCTTCATTCATGGAGTAAAATTTAGCAACATCCGTTACTCTTTCTCTATTACGTAGACGGTCTAATATTTGAATTTTAGTTTCTAAAGAAATAACTTTTCTTTTCATTTGATTTTTTTCAAATCCTTTGACATTATAGAACCTTAACAAATTTACGCAAACTATAAAGATGCAAAAAAAACTATAAATGTTGAAAACTTACCAGTTCAAAAGATAAACGCACAATAATATAAGCTTTGCTGCTAAAATGTTTCTGCACTATGTACTTGCATGAACCAGATAGCTTTACTGTTGTGAAATACATACGGCGATTTCCTTATACGGGGATTCCCCTAAATGTATATATATTACAACACCGGGAAACCCCTGTTGTTTTCATCAGTGTTACCAAAGGAATAAAATTCAAAAATGTCATCAAATCTTTGTATAGGCGTATATGGAGCGGAATATACATTTTTATCAATTTTTTAAATCTGTTAATTTATAAACCGTGTAAAACAAGTGCCGTGTAAATCGGGGGATAAGTGTACTCATTCAAAATGAGTGAACAAAATAGTGTCTTTCACTTTCCTGTTAATAGCCAAGCTCCTGAACTTCAAACAGATGTGGAACAAAACTGTAAATAATGCTCTTCAATTGACTTAAAATCACTGCTATCACTAGTGATTGAAACTGCTATCACTGGTGATTGAAAAGGAAGATTTTAAGGACAACATTGTATTGTTACCAGTTTTTAGGGACAAACATACCAGAAATTTTGCAAAATGATATCATTAAAATTTTAATAAATAAGAGGTTTTTTTTTTTTGCAAGTTAAAATCATAATTTCTTAAACTTCACTAATTTATTTCCATTAGTTATGTTTTTGACTAATACAATTAGGATATGAAAACTCAACTCGTCACTGGGGAGATGGTGACAGAAATGATAAATTTTTATTAAGTCATACCAGTATGGCCCACTTGTCAAACAGTGTTGTTATGAATCCCATGAGATATTTAATGCCAAGTGATTATAACAAGATTATCAATATGCTTGTATGTGAAACTCTCATTGGATTTCAAGAATCTACTTGGAACTATATTATTAAACAGGAATTCAGCGATTTTCTGAATAATTTCTTCTCTGCAAATGCGCAAAACTTGCTGGAAACCAGAAAGTGATGAAAGAGTTAAATGGTATGTGTGTTGAAGACCCAGACCTTCTGACTCACCCGAAGCCTTGAACAGAGGTATGTGTGTTGAAGACCCAGACTGTCCGACTCATCCGAAGAATAAAGCATACATTTGGACGGCCAGAGAGATATGTGTGTATAGAAATTACAGATTTCTTTGCTATTCTGATTCCCCCTTCCTAGGCTGCACTCAGGTATGGGTTCAAAGATTATTGTCATCTTCCTTCCTTTCTTGAATTAGCTACCATCTATAACCCCCTCACCCACTGGTGAGCAGGTGAAGGAAAGCCGCGAAGAGAAATTAGGTTTCAATATCGATTTTGCTGCTTCTACTGCCAGTACCTTTCAATACCCTGTTAAGGAATTTGAGTCTTCAAACTGGAAAAGAGTCTGTTGTAAGACGATTGGTGATCTTTCTTCCAAAACTGAACCCATTCAGACTTCCAACCCCTTTCACCTTCTTTAAGAGGATTGTCTTCTCAAACCCAATAACGAAATCGTTTGCCAGCGCTCCAAGTGGTATGGAGGGGAAAGGCGTGTCCAAAAATGTGCTTTCCCCTGCATAGAAGTATGATTGACAAGTCACCCACCCTTTGCAGGGATACGGAAAGACATTTTTAGCAGTTTCACGGACTGAGTGCCCTCCAGCACAGACTAACTAATTGGGCCCTCCAGCCACACCTATTCATGGAAACACAATTCCGAATGTTGAAGGCATATCCAGTCTAGGCTGGCCACTTAAGGAAAAATATTCGAATGGTTAGTTGCATTGGGAAAAAAAATTAACCAGTTGTGGAAATCAAAGCAGAATTTACTGTTGCTTATGCCAGAAAAAGGTGTTTAGGTCAATATTTAATATTGAAAACTGTAAATGTTTTTTTACACACTTTTATTTCACTTCGATCAGAGTATGCAGGGTGTTTCAAAAAGATTATACGACTCAATACCCCTTCGCAGGTAGTGTTTCTTTCAGGCATACCTCCAAGGGGGGGGGGGCGAACACCCCCTCCAGAGACATTTTATGAAACCTAGTTTCTATTTATGTTGCACAGCATTTAGATATATTTATATAGGACAAATAGAAAACTTGCACCCCTCTAAAATGTCATTCGCCCCCCTGGCCAAAAAGTCCTGAAAGTAACGCTGGTCACAGGCCTGTAGTTCCAACAGAAATGCTTCAAATATGATCAGATTACAACTGTTTTGATCATGCGACGCAAAAGCACAAATTTTAACTTCTTATACTAGTCTGTCATGGACCAGCAATACACGTTAAAACTCGAAAACCGTAGAAGTTAGAAAGTTCAATTTAGCATGTCATTGCCTTTTGCAATATATATTTTTTTAGATTTATTGTTGTTAGAATTGAACCTTACCGGTCCAGCCTGTTTCAAGCCCACTGTAGAAACATACAAATTTTAGGGGAATAACTCGAGAATCAGAACAGGTAAAAAGTTCCAATTTCGCTTTTGTTGCATTCCATATTATATTTTAATTCTTTGGGTTTTAAACAGTACTGGTACAGACTGCCATAAGGATACAAGTTTTTGTTTTGTGAGTAACACGAGAACCGGAGCAGTTAAAATACCCAAATTCGGCTCATTGTCGCCTTTCCCGGTGTGAATTTTTGTTATTTGAATTTCGAACTATACGAAAAAGTAGAAAAATAAAACTAGTTTCAGAATTTATACCTTTATAAAAGTACACAAAGAATATAAATAACTGTTCTTACATTTTTATCTCATACAATAAAAGTGGATGCCTTGAAATTTCATAAAACTAATATATCATTAACTTGGTACACTCCAAAATATCATCATTCAATTGCTGTAATAATCGGATAAATATATGCAATCACTGGTAGTATATCCGTCCTTCATAAGAAATATATAATATAAAAAAAATTATTTCACAATTCTATAACTTTAATTTTGTAAATTTCTATACTTTTCAAGATGGCATTGTTATTCAAAACATTCTATTAAAATATTAAATTAGAATCTATGTTCTCGTTGCACAAAGTTATTTTCACAGACAGATCTGAAGAATAAAACATCCTGGTCTCTTTTGTAAACAATTTACAGAAAAGATAAAATGTTATCAATATATGCCAAAAAGGAAAACTCTAGAATTGTATTAGAAGATAAGCCCGTACTATTTATATTTTGCTTCAATAATTGGCTAAACACAATATATGAGCTTTGGCTGAACGCAATATACGAAAACACAATAGATGAGTGTCTTCCTTACCACATCTGAGTTGGAAAAATATTTTCCAAAATAAAACAGGTGACGTAAGAAATTGAAAATGTTCATTGTCGTATCTTTAAATCCGAAGACCGTAATTGATATAACCCAATTAAAACTGCAATATCTTTCATTTATAAAATTTATTTTATGTCTTTGTTATTTACATCTAATAAAATCCTCTGCCGTATAAACACATTTTATTTAATAATTTTCTTCCAATAAATTTACGGAGAATATATCGTCCGTATAATCTTATCTATCTCTATGGAAAGTTCGTTTTTTCTGAATAAATTGACATCCCCTGGTACTAGAAATTTGAAACTTGAATTACATTTCAGGTGGGGCTATTTCAAGGTTACCACAAAATTTCATGGTGATGAGACAAACATTCATACACACAGACAGATTTTCAATTTATTTATATAGATTATCACTCAGGTATGAAATCAAAGATTACGTAAATTGAGTTATGTTATTTTAGACTTAAAAGTATATTTATATTCAATTAAATATTTGTTTTATTTAATTTCTAGCTAACCACTTTTATTGTATGATATAAAAATATGAGAATTGTTGCATTTTTAAATAAAAGTCTGCCTCCTGAAACTTTGTTTTTAATTTAACGTATTTTGGCATATTAAATGTATAAATGATTGCATTCTAATGAACCAGGAAATCTGATATTCATATATCAAGGACATCTTTATCCACTAACTTCACAGTCACAAGGAACCTCTGCCGTCACCAGGAGCCAGAAAATGTTCTATAAAGCCGGTATTTTATAAACCTCTGTATCATAATAACAAATCCCGACGATATCAGGTGTTCGGGAAATTCATTTTTTTATAAATTTGATGACAGTATATAGACTACAGAAGCGCAAAAAATTGCAAATTGCTATCTACCAGTGCAGTTTTTAGATAAAATTTTCTGAAGAGCTCATACAAAAATGCGAAACCGCTCTACCAATGCTTGTTGCTGCACAGCAAAGTGTAATTCTGAAGGTCACATTCCAAATTATTATTCAACGCTTTCTAACACGAGTTTTGTAGATATGAGTTAACTAAATGGATCGTTATAGAAATTCCTTCAATCACGTTTCATTTTTATGTCATTCACGTTTTACTTTATAGTATTGTTTTCACTAGAATTTTCGATTTTGAGGCCAATATGTTTTAGGACCTCTTGAACACGTTTCGACTCTTTTTAGACTGACATCACGTCCGTCAATTTGCCATAAGACTTGGAGCACCTAATTGTGCTGCCGGTTAGAGTTCTCCATCGAGCCCCAAACCAGCTCATTTCCTGGGGGGGGGGGGGGGGGGGGGGGAGCGTAAAATGTAAATGTCATTAGGACCACAATGGACTTTCAATCATTTTGGGGTTCCGCCATCAAATTGAATTTCGAAAGAGTTCCGAGAATAAAAAAGTTTTAAAGCCACTGTCTTGGGACATGGTTCCTATTTCCTTTAAATAAGATCTTTCACGGGAAGTCTATCTGGTGTCTTAATTTTCAGCTCTGCAGCTGCTATAGTTGAACATTTGTTACTTTATGCTTTATGGGTTGCGGATTGAAGACATTTCCAGGCTATTTGATGCTTCTATTGCAACCACCCAACTCATTCGACGTTTCCTAATTCTACAACTATTTATGAAGTTAAGTTTTTCTTTGGCTCTGATATTCTTTATTTATTTAAATATTTTGAGTTAAATATATAATAGTTTTAACTCAAAAAATAAATACAAATTACATAATAATTTAAGACCTGATAATTTTACTGAAGCAAAAAACTAATTGAATAGTAAAACGCAATGTTTAATAAAATTAGATTTATTTAACCAAACAAACAACGTCATACAATAAATATTGTGTTCCATATGAGTAGCAAAAAATATATATATGTCGAGTCGATAGTAAAATTATGGGTGAAATACATGTAAACAGTAACAAATGATTTCAAACATGTGCCTTTGCAGGACAATTTCCAAGGTTGAATTGCATTATACATCTATGAAGTTTAAATTGCTATCGTTATACAATATAGTTTTAGTGACATTAATTTACAAGATTTTTATACATTTGATTTGAAATATTTATAACTATCTCAATAAAACAGCAAGTGTACAAATTTTTCTGTTCTGCAATTTATTCTATTGCAGACTCATTCAAATCTCTTTTACTGTATCATTCTTATGTAATAACTAGAAAAATTCGCCTTCTTTGTGCGAAATATATAATAAAAAAACATAAAATTTACAATTATGTGTAAATTCCTATAGTATTCTAAATGATATTGTTATTCAACGAATTCTATTAAAATATTTAATTCAATTTTCCTAAAAAAAAAGTATAAGAATCTCTGTTCTCGCTAGACAAAATTATCAACACAAGCAGATCTGAAGAATAAAACATCCTGGACCCGTTTGTAAATACATTTACAAAATGTATAAAATTTTATCAATATATCCCAAAATGAAATCGCTATGAAATTGGATCAACATATGACAAAATGATAGCACTAAAATGACCTTAGAAGATACCATTTTTATTCTGTTTCAACAATTGGTTAAAATCAATATATGAGTTTGAAAATTCCTTATTGAAAATATCAATAATTCCCGTAACTTTTCAACCAGAAAGCCTTGATACAATCCAGTCAAAAATGTAATTCCGATAAAAATTATTTTTATTTACATTTCTCACTTCTTTAAATTGGTAAAAATTAGAAAAGAGGGTCTGCTGTATAAACTCATTAGGTTTAATTAATTCTGTTTCTTAGTAATATATATTTTTTAATAAATTTTTTGGAAAAAATATCGTCTGTGCATAATCCTATCTTTATAGGAGGTTCGTTTTCCACTCGATAACCCCTGGTCGTATAGAAGCTCGAAACATTGACTCAATTTTAAGTGGGGCAATTTCACGTCTACTCACAAAATTTCATGAAAACGTCTACTCACAAAATTTCATGAAATTCCGTTCTCTCGTGATAATGAGACAAATATACATACACACAGACAGATTTTCAATTTTGTTTATATAGATTGTCCATTGTGTTTGTATCTTTTCAAAAGCATTAGAAGACCAAATTTTTGCACATTTATAATATCGAAAATGTGACAGAACCAATCAGGAGTCGGATTTTCAATTTCCTCCCATAGTGGCAGAAAGTATGAAGATTTAAAAAAGTCTTTTAGACCCTTCAGTAGCCCTAAAATGCCAAATTTATATTATCGTCCGAGAAAATGTTTTTTTTTTTTTAAGTTTGTCCAGAACCTTCAGTGATTTTCGAGACGGAACCTTGCACCCTTATAGTATCAACTATGAGAAACACCAGAAGCAGGTATTCGATTTTTATTTTCTGGTAGTAATAAAAGTGGAAAATGGTAAAAAAAAAAGTATTTATAAACCCTCTGTGATCTAGGAGACTAAAAATTTGCAAACTCATAATATCGACCACAGGAAAGAACATCATGGAGCATATTTTCAATATATAGTATTTTTTACGCTAAGCGCCATACATTGTTAAAAATAAAACTTGTTTAAAAAAAGTTGCAACTTAATTTTTTAAGAGTGTTAGTTTCTCTGCCTTTGACGGACTATACAAGTCGTCATATGTAAAATTGTATAAAAGGTATTGCTAAGCTTTTATCCCTGCGTTATTAAGAAAAAGTCATATTTTATTTATATATATTTATTTATAGCATATAAAAATATGGAATTCGTCAGCAAGGACCCGTCCCTGCTCTAAACGTTTTTGATTCGACTCGGCTAGTAGACTTTGTCAGACACTCATGTGTCAAGCCTGAAACCCTGCAAACCTCTTCCGCAAAATACTGCTTAGATTTGGCAATACACCCATACATAAAACTACATATTCAAAAACAAATAATATGAAGTACCATGGAGAAAAAAGCAGAAAAGTGTCTAAATACATAATAATATCCGTTAAAAAGACATAAATACACAAAAATGGTTACAGACATATAAATTAGGGTTTAAAACATATACTCTTTTGTTAAGAAAAGACGATTGAAATCCAAAACAGAGTTACAGATATGATAATACCAGTTCTCAATGAAACCTGCAATACAGCACATAAGATAAGTTGTAGTCTATTATATAATGCGCAGTATGAAATAGTCATCTTTGATACGTATTTTAGCAATAATTACTTCGCTTTAAAAAAATGCTAATTTGAAATAATAGTTTTGATTTTGAATGCCTTCCATTGTAGTATTGTACAGTAATTTAATTTTCTGCGTATAATCCGATGGTTATTTTTAAAAAGCCTCAAAAGTTTGATTATAGATCGCCAGATTATCCGCGACATATTTTTTTTTCAAACGGAAGAAACAATGATTGTGCAAATATATATATATATATATATATATATATATATATATATATATATATATATATATAGCTGAGCAAAAGCTACCAGACAATTATCAGAAAGGTGAGGAAAAAGGACCAACTGGGAATACATAAAAGGCCTAGGGGGATGGTGACCCCTAGTTCCCGGTTAATAGTCGACTTTTACACCAATGGTAACATTCCCGGAGCCATATATTACCTGAGGTCCTATTTCAGAACAACGTCAAAACAGAAGACGAACTCACAACAAGAACATGGAACCGATAGAGATATAATATAAAAAATATATAAAATATTCGAAATCGAAAAGATGACCTTTTTGAAAAAACTCATATATATATATATATATATATATATACAAAAAAAAAATAAAGAAGCATATATATAAAAACATTTTACTGAAACAAAATAAAATAATTTTTGATAAAATTTGTTCGTCTGAAGTAACGATATATAATTTGATATCATCATCGTATGACTTATTCAAATACAAGGTAAATATAATGCTTTCTACTCCTTTCCCTTCAATACATGGTAATGCGTAGGGAAAGTATTAGAATCATGTTGAAAATCGCAGCTCGAGTTTTCGACAGAGACAGACCTATATGTTTCGAAGCCTCTAGAACACGGAAAAATTATTTTTAACATGAATCTTGTGTGTCTGTGCAGTTTTTGTATCCACTCTATGCTAAAACTAATCTACCAAATTTTATAAAATTTTATAGGTAAGCTACTTGTGAGTGACCCTTGTACTGATTAGATTGTGTTATGATTCGCGAGATAAGAACCTGCCTTTTGTACGAAAACGTCCGCAAAAATTCTCAAAATCTAAAATAAAAGATTACGTATGCTCAAATGTATCAATTAAATGTTTGTTTTATACGTAATTTTTGGCGATAAAAAGAATATGACCAATCCCATTACTCTAAGTCTAGACGTTCCTAAGAGATTTTAGTTTTTCCCATATTTGCTATGACGGTTTGGCAAATATGTCCAATTTTAAATAATGTGGAAAGTGGGAAAATCAGTTGCTGATATTTTAACTGTTATCTCTAGCTTACATATACTTGCGTCCATACACATACACTTAAATTTTTTGACTAAATTCAATCTTGTGTGCTTTAGACAATTTCAGAAGAAATTAGCAGTATGAGAGGTTTGATAGTAACAAAATAAAGAACTGAAATCTCAATTTCATGAGAACAGAATATTTGTTACTAAATTTATAAACATTTTTTGAATCTAAAAAAGTGATGTCGAAATTTAATTAGGATTACTGAAAGTCATGAATTGTATTTAGTATCCAGTAACATCTATGATTTTAATATTTATTTAACCGTTTTCAATTGTGTAAAACTTTTTACTATGAAAATGATGTACATTTATAAACGATATAAAATCATTCTCACAAACCACTGGTTCAACTTTATTATTAATTCTATTAAAAAAAGGTTCTGCAATACAATATTATAAGTCGTGATATTACCTATTATAGGTTAAATGATTTTTGATTTTAGTCATTTTAAAACATCATTCTTAATCAATATAAGCCTAAATCATAGCAGCCCAAGAGGCATTTGTCTAGTGTCCCGCCGACTCTGCCCTTGATTGGTGAATTGTAAGACGTCAAAATTCAAAACTATTACGCAAAATATCTTCTCTTGTGAATAGAACGAAATAGATTCACGAGAACGATGTTAACAAATTTATCGCATAACATTACATATGAAAAGTGAATATATTTCACAATAATTAATACTTTTTATTATTTTATGTGATTTTTTTTGATAAATTTAATTTAATAAAATACAATATCTCGAGAATATTTCATGCTAGCGCTCTAAAATTTGCGTCCGTTTTCCAATGAAAAATTACATAAGAAATAATTAGTTACGTAACATTATAATAGTTCAGATAGCAAAATTTTCTGAGAATCTATATAACATACTTTAGTTCAAAATACCGTCTAAAGAAGGAATTTCGAGGCACCTTTGATTTTGCCATTAAGTGCTTTTACTGTATATGGATAAGCAACTGTTTATTCTAAAAGTTAAATGTATTCGAATTATCATTAGATATGTAGAAATTGATGTTTATAATTCGGGTACTGATTCCTAGAATTTTCAATCGATGTTTTGGCAGGAGCAGAGTCTGCTGCTGCCAAAGTAATATAAAACGGTTTTTGCAGTAGTTCGTTCACCAAATATTTAAATTTATTGAGAACAACATCGTTTTCTCAAGCTTTTGACAATTCATCGACAGTAGTGTGCTAACATACATTCAGGTAATGCACATTTAGAAGACAATTTTACTTTCACTACAATACATGGTAATGTATAGGGAAAGCATTGGAATCGTGTCAAAAATAGCAACTTCTGTTTTCGACGGATGTACACAATTTGGATTTGGAACCTCTAGAAAACGAAAAAACTATTTTAACATGACGTCTCTCTGTGTGTGTGTCTGTGCAATGTATATACCCACGCTAAGTCAAAACTAATTGACCTAATATCTATAAAATTTTATAGGTCAGCCACTTGTGGATTACCCTAGTGCTGATTAGGTTTAGGTACAATTCGGAATAAAAGAACTATTATCAGGAGCGGTTCTCGAGATATTGGGAATTGCACTTTTCACAATGGAACATTATATCCCTCAATACATTAAATAAATCGAATGAAATTTAGTACGATAATTACGTACGAAAGCCCTTAAAATTTTCACAATTTTTAATTGGAAAAGCATTATAAAAGATAATTATGCTTTAAAATGCAATACCTAAATAGTTATTATATGTAATTTATTATTCAAAAACTAATGAAATAATTTCTGAAACGATAACATGTGCTGTTATCCACATCTTCCATCTAAAACAGTTATTTTTGTATCAATTCCAGCATAATTGTATTTTAAATATTTTTTATTTAAAATATCTGATCCTTTTTAAAAGGTTCGATCTCTTTTAAAATCTTAGATAATAAATGATAGCTTAGATGATAAATGATAAGGATTCAGCATCAAATTCTAGAAGAGGTATAGGGTAGTTTACTAAGGATTTTCACTTACGGTTTCTTTTCAGATTTCATTTAAAAAATTTTACTTAAAACATTAACTTCTCGGAATCTGTTATAGATATAAGCAGCTTAGATGATGACTGATATGGATTCAGTATCAAGTACAGGAAAGGATAGCGGTTCACTAAAGATTACTTTTTCCAGTCCTTTTTCCACTTCAGATTATAACATTTTTTGAAACACTTGTTTCTCAAAATTAGCCATTGATAGAGCTTAGATGATGACTGATATGGATTCAGCATAAAATTCTGGCTGGGGTTTGGGAATTCACGAAGGAAGGATTTTCATTTACGCTTTTGGAGATGTCATGTTCAGTTTTTCCGAACATTGGCATGACTGTACAAAATATATAAAAGAGAATTAATTTAATAGTTCAAATAGTATCAAAAATAAAGTATGCACATCATTTACCACCCTACAAAGACTTCTTTATTAATTTCTTGTTTCTTATAAATTTTTCCATTTCAAATTGGAAACAAAATATTTCGAGAATCACATTTTTAAATGAATACACATTTAAAATATTGCACATTAAATAGATATATTCGTAACACTTCTATATACTTATGTTTTATAATGTTTTATTTTATTTTTGAAAAAAAAATGTTAGAAAATTTGGAGGTTTTCTCTTTGCCCGTCTTCAGCGAAAATATATAAGCCTATTACATTCATCGATTGGAATAATCATAGCAATTTCATTTGATTTTCATACCTGGTTTGAGAGTTATCATACCCACAGATATCACTGAAAAAAGGTTGATTTGTTTCAAGAATGCTCAAAATGTCCATTCAGATCCATCAAAATTTAAGAATAGGATTTTTGACTCATCATACTTTCCAATTACATATATTATTCATTGTAGGGGAATTTAAAATGACGGACCATTCATTTCGGCAACATAGCTGGATTTTTCACTGTGAGACCTGCTTTCAAAACAAAAACTGGAAATCCAAGAAATTGTGACCACAATAACCTCACCCCGTATGGTCCGTCACCGTTGTGGGGGAGGCCTGATACAAACGAGTCCCAAATCAAGGCGGAGTTAAAACTTCTGCGACAACTTATTACCGATCTATCAATGTCAAACTTTGAGATGGCGCTATCATACAGAGATTAGATATTTTTATTTTGCCTCTATTCAATGCTTTACCAATTATAAAATTTGGGTTCAGCATAGCTCAGATTTTCTTTTTGCATGAAAAAAGCAAAATCTTCAATCTTTTTACAGGGTTTTTGAAATTTTTTATAACTTGATTCAAACGTTTTCTATCTATGAGCAAATTTGGAAAAACAAATTTTTGTACTTATTTTTGCACTTCGCGTTAATTTTAAAAATACTTCTAATGAATTTAAAAATAATTTCAAAACCGTCCAAATTGCTTATAGTCCAATTCTACGTTTTGCAAAAAATTGCAGGAAAAAATCTCAAAATCCAATGCTATATTTAGCTATTTTCATTCCCCCATTTATTAACATGGGATTCTCAGGTTAGCTTCCGGCGGGGAAGTTTCCTCCTCTTAAGAGAAAATTGCCTCTTAAGAGGAAATTCTTAAGAGGAAGGGCGGGCTAAGAGAGATACTTTCCTCTTAAGAGGAAACTTCCCCGTCTGAAGCTAACCTGAGAATCCCATGTTAATCAATGGGGGAATGAAAATAGCTAAATTTAGCTTTGGATTTTGAGATTTTTTTTCTGGAATTTTTTGAAAAACGCAGAATTGGACTATACGCAATTGGGACGGTTTTAAAATGATTTTTAAATTCCTTAGAAATATTTTTAAAATTAACGCGAAGTGCAAAAATTTGTTTTACCAACTTTGCTGATCGATAGAAAACGTTTGAATCAAGTTAAAAAAAAATTCAAAAACCCCGTAGAAAGATTGAAGATTTTACTTTTTTATGCAAAAAGAAAATTTGAGCTATGTTGAACCTAAATTTTATAATTGGTCATAGCATTGAATAGAGGCAAAATAAAAATATCCAATCTGCATGATAGCACCATCTCGAAGTTTGACATTGATAGATCGGTAACAGATTGTCGCAGAAGTTTATCTCCGCCTTGATGGGGGACTCGTGCTTGTGTTATCCTTCCCCCACAACGGTGGTGAACCACGCTGGGTGGTTATTGTGGTCACAATTTCTTGGATTTCGAGTTTTATTTTTAAAGCAGGTCTCAGTGAAAGCTCCGGCTACGTTGAAAGAAATAAATGGTCGGTCATTTTAAATTCTCCTATAATGGATAATATATGTAAAGGGAAAGCATGATGAGTCAAAAATCCGATTCTTAAATTTTGATGGATATGAATGAACATTTTGAACACGGAACAACCTTATTTCAATGATATCTGTGAGTGTGATAACTCTCAAACAAGTTATGAAAATCAAATGAAATTTTCTGTGATTATTTCAATCGATGACTGTAATAGGCATATTTATTTTCGCTGAGGATGGACTAAGAGAAAGCCTTCAAATTTTCTAACATTTTCTTTCAAAAATAAAATAAAACATTATAAAACATAAGTATATAGAAGTGTTACGAACATAGTTATTTAATGTGCATTATTTTAAATGTGTATTCATTTAAAAACGTGATTCTCGAAATATTTCATGTTTCTAATTTAAAATGGAAAAATTTATAGGGAACAAGAAATTAATCAAGAAGTCTTTATAGGGTGGCAGATGATGTGCATACTTTATTTTTGATGGAACTATTAATTTAATTCTCTTTTACATATTTCGTATAGTCATGCCAATGTTCGCGAAAACCGGACATGATATCTCCAAAAGTGTAAATGAAAATCCTTCCTTCGTGAATTCCCAAACCCCTGCCAGAATTTTATGCTGAATCCATATCAGTCATCATCTAAGCTCTATCGATGGCTAATTTTGAGAAACAAATGTTTCAAAGAATGTTATAATCTGAAGTGGAAAAAGTAATCTTTAGTGAACCCCTACCCTTTCCTGAACTTTATACTGAATCCATATCAGTCATCATCTAAGCTATCTATATCTATAACAGATTCCGAGATGTTAATGTTTTACGTAAAATTTTTGAAATTAAATCCGAAAAGAAACCGTAAGTGAAAATCCTTAGTAAACTCCCCTATACCTCTTCTAGAATTTGATGCTGAATCCTTATCATTTATCATCTAAGCTATCATTCATTATCTAAGATTTTAAAAGAGATCGAACCTTTTAAAAAGGATCACATTTTTTAAATAAAAAGTATTTAAAATATAATTATGCTGGAATTGATGTAAAAATAACTGTTTTAGATGCAAAGACGTGGATAACGGCACATGTTATCGTTTAAGAAATTATGTCATTAGCTTTTAAAAAATAAATTGCATATAATAACTAGTTAGGTATTGCACTTTAAAGCATAATTATCTTTTTAATGCTTTTCCAATTAAAAATTGTGAAAATTTTAGGGGCTTCCTTACGTAATTTATCGTACTAAATTTCATTTGATTTATTTAATGTATTGAGAGATATAATGTTCCATCGTGAAAAGTGAAATTCCCAATATCCCGAGAACCGCTCCTGATAATAGTTTTTTTTATTCCGAATTGTACCTAAATCTAATCAGCATTAGGGTAACCAACAAGTGACATACCTATAAAATTTTATAGACATTAGGTCAATTAGTTTCGAGTTAGAGTGGATATATACACTGCATAGATACACATATACAGAGACGTCATGTTAAAATAGTTTTTTTGTTTTCTAGAGGTTCTCATACAATAAAAGTGGTTAGCTAGAAATTAAATAAAACAAATATTTAATTGAATATAAATATACTTTTAAGTCTAAAATAACATTACTCAATTTACGTAATCATTGATTTCATACCTGAGTATATATACCTATCATACCTATCTATATAAATAAATTGAAAATCTGTCTGTGTGTATGAATGTTTGTCTCATCACCAAAGAAGCTGCAGAGATGTTCATGAAATTTTGTGGTAACCTTGAAATAGCCCCACCTGAAATGTAACTCAAGTTTCAAATTTCTAGTACCAGGGGATGTCAATATATTCAGTAAAAACGAACCTTCCATAGAGATAGATAACATTATACGGACGATATATTCTCCGTAAATTTATTGGAAGAAAATTATTAAATAAAATGTGTTTATACGGCAGAGGGTTTCTAATAGATGTAAATAACAAAGACATAAAATAAATTTTATAAATGAACGATATTGCAGTTTTGATTGGGTTGTATCAATTACGGTCTTCGGATTTAAAGATTACGAGAGTGATTGGTATTTTCAATTTCATACGTCATCTGTTTTATTTTGAAAAATATTTTTCAAACACAGATGTGGTAAGGAAGACACTAATCTATTATGTTTTCGTATATTGTGTTCAGCCAGAACTCATATATTGTGTTTAGCTAATTGTTGATGCAAAATATAAATAGTACGGGCTTATTTTCTAATATCAGTTTTTCCTTTTTAGTGTACATTGATAAAATTTTATCTTTTTAGTAAATTTGTTTACAAACGGGACCAGGATGTTTTATTTTTCAGATCTGTCGGTGAAAATAACTTTGTGCAACGAGAACATATATTCTAATACTTTCATTTAGGAGATTTAAATATTTTAATAGAATGTTTTGAGTAACATTGCCATTTTGAAAACTATAGGAATTTACACATAATTGTGAAATAAGTTTTTTTTATATTATATACTTCGTACGAAGAACAGATATACTACCAGTAATTCCATTTATATTTATTCAATTATTACATCCATTGAATGATGGATGTAATTGGATTAATTTTGGACTATACCAAGTTAATGATAGATTAGTTTTATAAAATTTCAAGGCTTTTATTGTACGAGATAAAAATGTGAGAACATTTATTTATATTCTTTGTGTACTTTCATAAAGGTGTAAATTATTAAACTAGTTTTTTTTCCTACTTTTTAGTATAGTTCAAAATTCAAATAACAAAAATACACCAGGAAAGGCGACGATGAGCCGAATTTGGGTATTTTTACTGGCCCGGTTCTAGTGTTACTCACAACAGAAAAACTTGTATCTCCTTATGGCGAGCTGTACCGGTACTGCTTAAAATTCAAAGAATTAAAATATAATATGAAATGCAACAAAACGTCAAATTGGAACTTTTTAGCTGCTCTGGTTCTCGAGTTATTTCACTAAAATTTGTATATTTCCATGGTGGGCTTGGAACGGGCTGAACCGGTGAGGTTCAATCCTAACAACAGTAAATCCAACAAAAATATATTGCAAAAAGCTACGATATGCTAAATTCGAACTTTCTAACTTCTAAGGTTTTTGAGTTATAACGTGTATTGCTGGTCCATGACAAGCTAGTATAAAAAGTTAAAATTTGTGCTTTTGCGTTGCATGAACAAAACAGTCTTATTCTGATCTTATTTGAAGCATTTCTGTTGGAACAAGCCTGCGAACTGTGTTTTTTTTCAGAACTTTTTGGTCGGAATGGGGAGGACGAATGACATTTTAGAGGGATGCAAGTTTTCTACTCGTCAGGAATACTCGCCCCACCCCCACCCCGGAGGCATGCCTGAAACAAACACTACCTTCGACCCATTGTTCAAAGTGTATTGAATCGCGTATTATTTGTGAAACACCCTGGATACTCTGATCAAAGTGATATAAAAGTGTGTAAAAAAACATTTAATTACAGTTTTCAATATTAAATATTGATCTAAACACCTTTTTCTGGAATAAGCAACAGTAAATTTTGCTTTGATTTCCGCAACTGGTTCATTTTTCTTTTCAATGCAACTGACCCTTGAAATATTTTCCCTAAAGTGGCACTCCTAGACTAGATGCCTTCAACTTTCGGGATTGTGTTTCCAAGAATAGGTGTGCCTGGAGGTCCCAATTAGTCTATGTTGGAGGGTATCCCCTCAGCATTCAGTTCCGTGAAACTGCCAAGAACGCCCATTAGCATTGCTTCAAAGGGGTGACTTGTCAATCATAGTTCTACGCAGGGGAAAGCACATTTTTGGCAGCGCCTATTCCCCCCTCCCGCTACGAGCGTTGACAACCGAAATTAATTTTCGGTTCGAGAAGACAATCCTCTTAACCTGAAGGCATGGAAGTGGCCCAAGATTAGACCACGGGTCCCCCCCCCCCTATACCCATAAATATCTACACCTTCAGCTTTTTACATTTATGCTTGCTCCGGATGGAAGGTAAATGTGAAGGACCTGAATACTGAGGTTGACTGTACTATTCTCAGCAAATTTGTCGGCGGCATGATGCGGTTGAAATATTTATCCATTAGTGACTTCAGAAAAATCAAGAATTTTCTTACTAGCAGAAATATTCCCTTTAGTACTTGTAACATCAAAAATGAAAGACCCTGCAAAGTTTTTATTGGAGGTTTGCCTGCCCAAACGGAAATTGATGATATTCTGAATGAACTGAGCACCCGCGGGTATCGGTCACTTCAAATTTCGCAGCTAAGGAATCCGAAGATGAAGGATCTTCTCCTCTTTTTTTGATTAGCCTACCCCTTTCTGACTCCCTTCCTGTTATTCTTGAGCTTAAGAGTGTGTTCAATATGCAAATTAAAATTTCCATCTTTAAATTAAAAGAATTAAAAATCAGCTTTCGATGCCAAGGTCACAGGCAATCCTCTGAATGTTGTTCATTCCCAGTCAGATGTCAGAAGTGCGCAGGGGAGCATCTTACAATTGCTTGTAAGACAGCACTTAAATGCTCCACTAATTTCACAAAACAACAGATACTATTCTCGAAACAATGACGTACCCTATTTCACAAAACAGCAGCTACTATTCTCAATACATTGACGTATGTCACAGTTCAGTGTAACTACGTCAACTACTTTCTAACTGGGTGATTGCTCCTTTTATATACGCTCTGTGGAAACTTTTTGAGATCTTTCATATCACTTAGAATATTCGTTATTTCGAGGTGGTTCCCAAATCCTTGAAATGTCGCCAAATTGGCGATAAATCGCCAAATATGGCACCCCCCTCCGAACTTAAGCATATAGCAAACCTGGATTCACGTCATAGGGAAGGTTTCTTATACGGGTGTTTTCTCCGTCCGGTTTTCAAAAGAGACTCCAGTGAGGGTATTTTACACGTTCGTAACACAGCCCCTCTGTTCAGTATATTTAAATCTTCCTAATACTTCTTCCCCTCTTTCCTTTCGTTAAAAATGTTTCACGTCTGGTTCATACGTTTCGTAACGAAACTGACAATTCCATCACTTCATCCTTCTAGGTTGGGATTCTGCATTTCTAAGACTGAAGAAGTGTATTCTAAAGTTATCTTTTATACGGTTTTAGAGATTAATTAACTACAGTGTGACTCCATTCGACTTTCTCACACCAGAATTCATTTTTGAGTAACTTGTGATTTATTTCTTTTTCTTTTAGCGAATTTTACAAGAAAATGTTTGAGAAATCGGTACCGCTGATCCAAATGATCATAATTATAGCATTTTATCCTTTGTTTTAAAGGGATTTCGATTGATACCAAGTTTGACAATGTACATCCGGGAGAGGGATAAAATCCACACCCCACCCCCGCCCCGAGGAAGGCTATTAACGTCACGATCACGAAATTTGTATGGGGTCAATTTTTCAATACAATGATTAAAATTATGAAGTTTCGTGATCATTAAATAACCCCTTTTATGCATGATCATGTCAAATTTTGTTCTACGCTAACATGTTAAGAAAATATAAAATTTCGATTCTGTCTAGTTCCAGATTTTTGTTAACAAAGCTGAATATAATGTTTAGCGAAAATCTATTAATATCTGTGGCAGCTGTAGTATACATAAGAAATCGACCACAAACACAGAGACAGACATCACTCAAAAATAGTCAAAACTTGTTCTGGAGGTCCTATGCTAAAACATATATTGGCATCAAAATTTCGAAATCGATTTTCGTATAAACAATACTTTCTCTGTACTTCATATGAGGAATCAGAAATATTGAGTTACATATATTTTTCAAAAATATGAAATAAAGTTACGATACAAAAATTTGTTTCTACAACTTAAAGAAAAGTTTTTTATTTTATTATTACATCTGTTATATTGGGTAAATCTTGAAATTTCAAATTTTGCATTAGTCTCAGTCAGAGTTGCTCTCTAGTTCTTTGAGGTTATCATTGAAACCTTTCAGGTAATCGTATGATTCGAATTCAGTAGGAATAACATCATAGGGCCTCCTTTCTTTGGCTCGCAATGCTTGTTGTAAAATATGCAGAGCAGTAGTAGGCGGGTTGAAGTTTCTTTTGCCATGACCTGGAAAGACAAATACAAGTATATACTATCAGGCATCTATGTTCGCAAGAAAACAAGTGTTAATATCTGCAACAAAACTAGTAAAAAATAGATTTTTGACTAAAGGTTAGCATCAGGCACCAGGGGTGAATTCGTAAAGGGGGTCGGGGGATAGGTCACTCTTTGAGATCTGTAATATTCTCCTCGAGAAAATAAATTAATCACAACTTTTAAAATAATATACATAAATATATATATAACATGAAAGGTCAATGATAAAATAGAAAAGTTGAAACTCATAAAACCCTAACTTAAAATATGCCAACAACTTTAAACAGAAGTATAAAATTGAGAATCATCAATTAAGAGGAGAATGAAATGCATATATCTAGTCATCAAATTAAATACAATCAACATACAGATGGGGTACAAAATAATATGAACACCTGTGAAAAAGTATGCTGCGTTTCACACCTACAGTACAGTCGCGCCACCTTGTGGCCGTGAGTGAAAGGGAATGTATCAATCTCTAAACAGCAGTCATAGGTGTTACATGTCTCTATCATACGTTCTGGGACACGCTGCAATCTCAGACCTGACAGCGTTCCAAAGAGGCGCATGATTGTTGGAGCGCGTTTAGCTGGAGCCTCGGTGACGGAAACAGCAAACCTTTTGGGGGCGTGCAAGAAACACGATATCAGCCGTTATGACAGCGTACACGAAAGACGCAAAGGTGGCATCTTCAAAGCACAACGGTGGGCAAAAGACAAATCTTAATGATAAGGATAGACGGGTGTTGAAGCGCATAGTGGCCCGAAAGCACAAGCAATCATTATCAGAGATAATATCCGAAATGAGCAGTTATCTGCAGGACCCATTTCAACCAAAACTGTCAAAAGTATTGATCGAAATGGGGCGAACCCATGGCAGAGTACTGCGAAGATTTATGGCAAAGTGGTAATTCGTAAACCGTTGGTGACACCACGTAATGCTTTCAAGCGACGCCAATGGTGCAGAGTTCACAGAAGCTGGTCCCCACAGTAGTGACAAGTCATCTGGTCTGATGAATCAGCATTCACACTATTTCAGACCACCGGGCGTGTTTATGTCTGGAGAACGCACAGAGAAGTGTTTACTCGTGACTGCCTCTTGCCGATTGTGAATCATGGAGGTGGCTCCCTTTTAGTATGGGGTGCGATATTTTGGCGCGGTCTTGGACCACTCGTTACTCTGCATGGGAAGATCAAAGCTGATCACTATCGGAGCATTCTGGGGGATCATGCCCATCCTTTTGTCCAGATTTCTTCCCTGGAGGGCAATCAGTTTTTTAAGACGCCATACTGTGCAGTGTGTTCAAGCATGATTCGAAGAGCATGACGATGAAGTAGGACATTTCGGCTGGCCCCCTCAGTCTCCTGACTTGAACATTTGTCGGGATATTTGGAGTCCAAACTTCGTGCTCGAGTTCCGCCTCCAAACACACTTTCGGATTTAGAAACTGCTCTGCAGGAGGAAATGCTTCACATTTCCTTAAATATTGTGCATGACCTCTATGCATCTATCCCACGTCGCATACAATATGTATTTGGTCGAAGGTTGGTCCAACCTCCTATTAATAAAGATTTTCTCTTACTTCATAAGTATTCGTATTATTTTGGCCCCCATCTGTATATCAATGGTAAGAATTTGAAAAATGAAAAATAAAAAATAATCAATCATTAAAGCAATACACTTGGATAGGTACTAGGTCTAAAAAGTGTTCATTTTGAAAAAATCGTTTTCAGGTTCAAGTATCTATTCAAAATGAATTAAAAACGCTTGTTTCTGAAGAAAGAGATAGATAATACCTATAAACTCTTTCTACTTGGACAACAAGTTAAAAGATTGAAAAATAAAATAGGAATGTAAAGATACCTGAGAAAATACTGTAAATGGCCTACCCAAACGAGCAATAAATGGCGAGTCCACTGTTGCCAATCGCAGGAGATAAAAGTGGAGATATACTGTTGCCAATCGTGAGATATAAATAACAGTATTGCAAAAAAGCAATAAAATGTGATAAATTCTTCAGGAAAAGCTACGTAATAAAGGGGCATGTAAAATAATAGAAAACATGGAGTCAAAAGTATAAGACGATGTATATACAATGTATATATATATATATATATATATATATAAACTTCACCATTATTCATCCAATCTATCAAAATCAGTATATAAAAATATTATTAATAATCAGTTATTAAGAATAAAAATATTAAATACACCATGTTACTACAAAGAATATCTTATTAAATTCATAAACACCATTATAGAAAATACATACCCGTCAAACCTTATTTTTTCATTTATTAAAACACAATTTAATTTTAAATTCAAAACCTTGCTCTAATTAGAGCAAGATATTGACAGGTCAATCTCAACCATTTTTGAATTAAATTTCCTTAACAAATTATCATCTCCATGTTTCACTTCCAACAGTTGCATTCTTAGTTTATCAACTTAGTTGTAACCTGTTTTGAGTTGAAAAAACTTACTCAGTATCAATTACTCTTCAATGTTAGCAGCACAAGTGGTAATTCAATTTATGATATTTTATTATTATTTTTATTCTTTTTCATCTTATACATAACATTGTATTCTTATGTAAATACACAGCCATATGCTGGTATATTTGATTATTTTATATTTATATCGGATCTCTTTTCTACTTTCTTCTACGTCAGACCTTGTGCATTATTTCTGTAATATAATTCACAGTAATGCACTCAGAAACGTAGAATCAGCATTAACGAACCAGGTATGACCCTTGATAATGTACATGGTTTCGGAAATGCTTTTCACTGTTTTCAATTTATTCCTTTTCAAAATATTTTTTGGGAGCCAGAAAGGCTCCCCAAAAAACTTTTTTGTGTTATCCACGTGCAAAAAAATTTTCTGTTTTGCAACGTTTCATCTTATACACTATTCATGCTTTTACACCATGTATGTTTATGCAGGGAACAAGGGGATTAGTACCTTATGTACCTGTATTACATATGTGATTTATAACACAAAAAAATTAATCTAAGGGTGTAGTTAAGGGATTATATTCATCTATCTTTACCACATGTAATTCTTTTTCAATTCCATGACATATATAGAAATGGGAAAAAGTATTATTTTATACCAATTTAGTACCTGTTTTATTTATAATGTTTTATTTATAATGTTTTATTTATAATGTTCTCTTCATCATCTTCACAAGCTAGTATAGTCATTATTGATATCAAATATTCACTTCAGATCGTCTTATTTTCATTTTTGCTATACAGCTCAATTTCATTAAATGATCAATCTCTGGTATATACAAGTATATATATATATATATATATATATATATATATATATATATATATATATATTTGTATATATATATATATATATATATATATATATATAAAATCAAAGAATTTAAATATAAAATATTAAGCATGTGAAACTAATAAGTTTAACAATACAAATGTAGATGGATGTAAGGAATCAATGGAAGTTCATGTCCAATTTCTATAATCGTTTAATATTCGGTTGTCTATTCGATGCATATTTTATTGATTTTAAATTATTTTATAGGGTTAATAATGACTATAATTTTTATTTATATGTATTAATAAGCACTCGTTGTATTTTGAACGCAGTTTATCTGATTTTTATATCTTCTAATACTTTAGAATGTATTTACTATTTACAATTTTTAAGAATGGCAACATGGACTTTACTCTTTAGAGTTGGCAACACCTCTTTGCAGATTATGTTGGGTTGGTTCAGCAATTTGAACTTCTACACAAGTGTAAGTCAATTCTATTTTTTCAATTTATTCAATTCCTTTTAGTTTTTCAAATTTCTCAATCATTTTCCATTTATAGCGCATAGGGCCTTCTATTGACCTTTTGTTCACAGTAACAGGTCAATAAATGAAATGTGCTAATTGAAGCTGATATATAGTAGTCGACCCCCTGAAGATTTTACTATTACATCACCTTCATTCTATTAATCGATATTCCATTTTCCTTTAATATTTTTGTTTTAAATTTAAAGGGTGGTTTCTTGGTTTTTCATATTCATGACTGATATTCTCTTCAGTTTTTTCTGGTTGGTATTTGAATACTTTTGTTTGTTATGGATGCCTTACTATTTCTCTTCAATAATTCTATTTTAATTCATGTTTATCACTTATATATATCAGTAAATTATATGAATATCTAGCATATTTAGTAAATGGTATAGTTAATAAATTTCGATTAGCCTAAATTCTTAATAATCTCTCCTTTGTATCTTATTTTAGCCTTACTTCTACATTCTCTTGTTTTTACATTACAATATATTTTCATCTTTCTATTTTGCAGCTTTTACTGTAGAATATCACATTTTACTGCCATTACGTAGTACGGTATTTATTACCCACTTTGGCAACATTAAATCAATTCTTTACACTTTATCGAATGGCAACATTGGTCTAGTTATTTTTTGCTCGTCACGTTTGTACATTTGATGTGTATTTTAAGGTATTTATGTTTCCTTTCAATTTTTTCAATTTTTATGCTTGTACTAATAACACATGTTTATAGATAAAATCTATCTTGTGTTTCAGAAGCAAGCATTTTTGTGTTCATTTCGTTTAAAATATTAGGACTTGATAAAGAATTTTAACAAAATGAACTATTCTTAAGCCTAGAGCTCTTCCACGTGCAAGCTTTAATGCTTGATTATTTTGGTATTCCTTTTTTCGATTCCTCTCCATTGACATTTGTTGATTATCTTTAGCTTTCTGAATTGTAATACGTTTTATAATTTCCTCTTTATTGTTGAATTTCATTTTATTTCATTGTATTCTGTAGGTTTTAAAAAATTTTTTCAAGATAATGTATTATGAGTTAGTTACTTCTTCCATTCTACCATTGGATTTACTATTTTAATATTTTATATATATGAATAATTCCTTCATAAATAAACAGGTACTAAATAGGTATTAAATACCCCTCATCACACACCTTTATTATAGCTTTTACAGGTGAATTTATAACATTTTATACTTATTTGCAATACTGTTATTTATATCTCACGATTGGCAACAGCTGATCTCCAATTTTATCTCCTGCGAATGGCAACAGTAGTCTCGCTATTTATTGCTTTATGATAGGACATGTGCAGAATTGTCTCAGGTAATTTTCTCTCATAATATTTTTATATTCCTATTTTGTTTCTCAATCTTTTATCTTGTAGGCTTTTATCTTGTAGGTGTTTTTAAGCCTAGTGCTTTTCCACGTATTTGGCTTTAATGCTTGGTTATTTTATGTTTTTCAATATTCGAAATCTCACCATTGATATATGTTGAATATATTTTGCTTGATGATTGGATATATGCATTTTATTCTCTTCTTGATTGATGAATCTCTATTTTTTACATCTTTTTATGTAGTTATTTTATATTTTTATTATATATATATATATATATATATATATATATATATATATATATATATATATATATATATATATATATATATATATATATATATATCGTTGATATATAATCGAAAACTATGCATAAAGTACAGAAAGTACAAAACCCCATCTGTAGCATATCTGTTATAAATAAGTAACAATAGACCAAGACTAAGGGTAAAAATAGTAGGTTACTTATCTCTATAATGGTAAATGTGTGATGAGGGGAATAATTAATGATGAAATACAATCGAAAAGGACATGAGTATAAATGTATATAATAATCATTAATATATATATATATATATATATATATATATATATATATATATATATATATATATATATATATATATAAAATGAAAGAGCAAATATGGCAAAAATGAGAAAAGGCAATAACAATTAGCTCAAGATTAAAGATCAAGACAATGAGAACAATTAGTTGAAATTATATAGAAACTGGTTAGTTCGGAATTACATACTCTTCAGGACAGCCCTACAATCCGAATTAAAACTGAAAGAATAGCCAGTTTCTAAGAATGGCGATAGTATATTACTATAAACCCCATTGGAACTGTCTACTGGCTAATAGAAGGAAAATAATAAATAATAATAAAATCCATAAGAAAATAAAACAGAAATAGAAACTTGCATGTACAGTTTCTACGTGTAGGAGTTTGCCACAGAATGTACAGATACAGTGCATAGCATCCTCGGTCAATGTTTATGGAAACACCGGAATGATCGGTTGAGAGAACGGGAACGGAAAAGTTTTAACAGTAAACTTTCAAAAATACGAATCAATATAGGACTGAGGACAAGTGGAAAGTCAGGTGAAAAGAATAGGTGGAATTCATAAAAATGAGTTATCCAAGATGCAATTATGAAATTATTACGTGGTGTATTTGAAATTATTAATGATATATTAAAAAATTCCGGATAGCGGTAATCTTGACAAATGCGTTTAAGATTATTGATGTGTAGATATTGATACTGAGGATCTGAAAGTCTATGTATTCGTAAAAGCTGGTTTAAAATAATGTTTCTAAATAATTGAATAGAATTAAAAGAACGGTATAATAGCAGCTTAATGATGGTAAAGTTATAGGAATCTTTCTTATCAAATAGATTGGTAATAATATAATTATGAAGTAATTATATTATTGCCAATTTAAATCTAAATAATGTACAGTTTGACTAACACTAGGCTCATGAGGGATTAATTCTAGGTTAGAGGGGTAAAATTCAATATTAATTGGATACGAATCATCTATGATAATACAAATAAGTCGTCAACCTATCGATATCTATATAAATATAAATGAAAATATGTCTGTCTGTCTGTCTGTTTGTCACACCATCACGGGAGAACGGCTGAACCGAATTTGATGAAATTTTGTGGGTAGCCCAGAAATAGCCCCACTTAAAAGTATATCCGTGTTTTGAGTTTCTACGACCAGTGGTTCTCGAGATATTAGTAAAAAACGAAATTTTCGTTTGTCTCATCATCACGGAAAAACGGCTGAACCGAATTTAATGAAATTTGGTGAATAGCCTTGAAATATCCCCCCCATAAATTTGTCCAAGTTTTGAGTTTCTAAGACCTGGGGTTGTCGAGATATTAATGAAAAACGGAACTTTTTCCTAGGAGTTCTACTCCCTAACTCCGTGGTTTATCCAAACGAAAAGCTTGAAAATCGTTTGAAAGTGAATTAAAATTTAATCTCTGAGTTTGATGGGAGATTTTTTGCGTTAATTAGTCACTTTCTGAAAACATGAATTGTTTGAAACATGATTTAAAGGGGAAATCTATCTCCATGGTTCATGGTTTATTTAAAACAAGCTTTTACGGAACAATGAGAAGTATAGAGAAATCAAAATCGTTATTTAATTTCGCAGTTTATGTTATAAGACATGACATATTTAACATGTTATAAGATTCTATCTTATATCATGTTACTCAGAAACGCAATTAAATTAAATCTGTCTGTTAATTTTAATAATTATTTTTTCGATTTGAATAATAAATAAATGGATATAAAAATATATTTTAGAAAAGAACGATTTGATTTTTCTTATAGCATTTTTGACTGGATAATATCAATTACGGTCTTCAGGTTTAAACATTATTATTATTGATATTTTCGGGGATTATTGATTCAAGGATTATTGATATTTTCAAGTTATTATGCAATTATTTTATTATGACAAAAATTGTTTAAACTCATATATTGTATGTTGTACGAATCTTCTACAAATACACGTGTATATCTTTTAATCTACGAGAATATAAGTAGTACAGGTATATTGACATATGTTTTGATATATATTGGCATATATTGGAATCAATTACGACCTTCTGGTATAAAGAGTACGGATATTACTGATGTTTTCAATTTATTACGTCATCTCTTTTATTTTGGCAAATATTTTTGAGACGCATATTGTAATACGGGTAATCTTCTACTAACACATTGGCATATTTTCTGATCTGCGACAATATAATTAGTACGGGGTTGCATATATTCATTCAATTCCTATTTTTTCTTCTGTAAATTTGCTTACAAAAGGGGGCAGGATGTTTTATTCTTCAGATCTGATCGTGAAGATAATTTTGCATAGTGTGAACATATATTCTTAAACTTCTCTTTAGGAGCAATAAATTTAATATTTTAACAGAATTCGCACATGATTGCGAAATTTAAGTTTCTTTAAATTATACACTCCGTACGAATAACGGGTGTGCTGTTAGTGGTTAATAAATTTTAACATTTTAGGAGGATATATCATGTTGCTCGGCATCGCAATTAAATTAAATGTGTTTGTTAATGTTTTTATTATTTTTTTTCGATTTAAATAATAAATAAATGGATAAATGGATATAAAAGTATATCTTATGAATGGACGGTTTGATTTTTCTTTTAATTATATTAATTGCTGACTGCGTACATCAATTTCATTTATTTTGGCAAAGAGTTTTCAAGCTTATATCGTATTTAGCTACTAAACTCATATATTGTGTTTAGCCAATAAATTCATATAGCCGATTGTTGAAACAGAAAAAGAGTAGAGCGGGTATATCTTCTAATACAATTGTAGTGTTTTCATTTAGTATATTGAAACGGGATAAGAATGTTTCATTCAGATCTGCAAATTCAAAGCTACGAATTTGGAGGGATATCGCTAATTTGACAACTTTTCTTAAACTTTGCCAAATTGACGGAAATGTCGCCAAATTGATATAAACGACACACAAACAGCTGCCATAAACCTTCGGGTTGGTCGTGTGGCTTGGGTCTTCTACATATCAATGAAATTTTTTTTTTTTTTTGTTAGAAGAGAGTACTGAAATGATGTTTGGTTAGCATTTATCTGTCAGACCAACCATCCTACTTAGTAATACATTTAGCGAATTTTTAAAATGTCACCAAATTGATAAAAATGTTTTCAAATCTATAAAAATATCTTGAAATTGATAAAATTGCGCTACATAAATGATATTAATTGTTTTTTGTTAGGGGATAGTATTGTGATGATATTTCGTCAATTTGTCGCAAAGTGGAACTGTCAGTTCTACAGTCCCACTTGGCGATAAATTTGGCGATTTTTTAAAATGTCGCTAATTTGACGAAACTGTCGCCAAATGTTCAATAGAAATATAACTATTTAGACGATATTTTTTCTACCAATTTATTTGGAGCAAATGATATCATGTCGCTTAGCAACGGATTTAAATCCAATGTGTTTATGCGGCAGACGATTTTTATTAAATCCTTTCCGATTTGAATAATGAAGATATGTATATAAAATAAATTTCATTGCCATTTCATTTTGGACTGGATAATATCAATTATACTCTTCAGGATTAAACATTATTATTATTGATATTTTCCGGAATTATTGATTCAGGGATTATTGATATTTTTAAGTTATTACGCCATTGTTTTATTGCGGCAAAAATTGCTGACACACGCATATTGTACGTTGTACGAGTAATCTTCTAGGAATGCACGGGTATATCTTCTAACTTACGAGAATATAAGTAGTACAGGTATATTGGCATATATTTTGACATATATTGGCATATATATTGGAATCAAGTACAGTCTTCTGGTATGAAGATTAAGGGGATTAATTATATATTCAATTTATTACGTCGTCTGTTGTATTTTACCAAAAAACATTTGAGACTCATATTGCAAAACGGGTAATCTTCTACTAATAATCGGACATTATAAGTAGTACGTGTATATCTTCCCATATAATTTTAGCACTTTAATTTTGACATATATTGGAATAAATGACTGTCTTCAGATTTAAAGATTACGGGTTTATTGGTATTTTCAATTTATACATGTAATCTACTAATACAGGTTATATTTTCTAATATTCGCGTATATAATTAGTACGGATCCCATACAATTTTAACGCTTTTATTTTGCATATATTGATTCAATTCCATATTTTTTTTTATATTTGCTTACATAAGGGGTCCAAGATGTTTTATTCTTCAGATATGTCCATGAAGATAATTTTATATAGCGAGAACAGAGATTCTTAAACTTCTTTTTAGGAGCATTATATTAAATATTTTAACAGAATATTTTGATTAAACATGTCATTTAGTATACTATAAGAATTTGGGCATGATTATGAATTTCAAGTTTCTTTATATTATATACTCCGTACGAAGAACGGGTATGCTGCTAGTACAATATAAGAATTAGAGAAAAAATGACGTTCATAATAATAAAGATATAAGTTAGCCAGAATACTGCTACTGCAGCCCCTTGAGGTTCACCAGATGTTTGTAAATATATGTTGTCACCTTGGATAATATAATTGTTGTATAACACAAAGTGCAGTAGCATAGGGAAGTTATTAAAGTTATTAATTTTAAAAGGAACATGATTGGAGGAGAGGTAATCATTATAAAGTGAGATAATAACTTTATACAAATCTTTATCAACATTATTAAATAGGTCTTTAAAATCAAAGGTATGGAAACCAAGAATGTGTGGAAGCTTTTTAAGGTGATTAACTAAATCCAAACTATTGTTCAATATGAAATATCCTGAAGCCTTGAATTTAAGAGAGTCATTAATTCTATTTAAACATTTTAGTAAGTACTACTTACTAGCAATAGTGGTAAAGGTATTATATCCACAAGTGACCGTTCAAAAACTGAGAGGTGATTTATGGAAATTAGGAACCAAAGTAACATATGGAAATTTATAAAATTTACAATTAATATATAATTGTGTATATAGTTTTAGCATTTCAGTTTTGATTTTAATAGACTCATTATTAATGGGTTTAAAGATATGATTATGTTTTAAATACTTCTGTAACAGAGAAACATAATATTTTTTACAAATAATGACATAATTATTAGATACTTTATCTACATACGTTATGACAAAATGCTGTTGCAGTTCTTTAATAGCAGAAAAGAGTTGTTTAAAAGAATAATTAGACTTCGTAAATCTAATGTTTATAATTACATTTTTAAGAAAATGTTATGTAGTATACTTCCATACATGGAATGCTTCAATAGGAATGGAATGAGAACAAGCTTGTTGGTATACAAATTTATCAAAATCAAATGATAAAGACTGAAGAAGAAGTTTGGGATGATTTCAGAATGGAATGTGAAATTTGGACCCTTTATGTATAATATCCCTGCATATCATCTTGAAATGTTTTAAGATCCCCAGTAATAATGTGTCTCTGAGAACAGTTGACATAAGGGGAAATATTCTTATCACTACATACACATGATGAAAGATTATCAGAGTTTAATGACCTGGACACATCGTTATAATTGTAAATAGTTCTACCAATTGGTAAATTATACTTAAAAGTTTTTTGTATTTTGATATCACTAACTGGTAACAAATGCTGATGATTTCCAAAAAAAAATCATTAAAGCTAAGGGAATTAAGTATTGGACATTTAAAAGGAATTACACAGTAGGTATTTTAGTAGGTGGTTGAGGTGAATGGTGTAGGGGGGGGGGTGGAAATTTGAGAAATTGGTACGAGAAAGAAGCAAATCATAAAATAAATTTTTTAAATGCTCATTAGATATTTTAATTTTAAAAAGTTATCATAAGCAATATTTAATTTGCATTTTCTGACATTATATAACCAAGTTCTAATTGGTAGGAAATTGAAAGTTTGAGAATAATTAGATAGTAATTTCAAAATATCTGCTTTGTAGTCAATACTTTTATTAAAGTTATTTTTTCCATTGCCAAGCTTATAGCACTTTTTACGAGGAGTTGATGACACTTAATATTGAAAAAGATGTAATATTTGTTGGAGTTGTAATCAAAACTATTTTTCACTGCATTACTATTATTATATATTTGATTTAAGCTATAGGGGAAGAGAGTTTTCTATTTTTTAATATAATAATTTTCAAATGCTAATTTATCCGTTATTGAAATTTTAATATCTAAAATTTGAAGGGATACATTTATAAAACCATGGGTAGCAAAGTGCTGATATTAAAATTGATTTTTCGTAGTGAGATCATTAAAGACTTTATGGTCTATATTTTTAATATGATCCCTGTGAATATTCATTCCAAGATGTAAAGGGTTGCTGGTTTGGCCAATATAAGATAAGTTACAAATAGTACAATTGAGTTTATAAATGCAATTAAATACCTTGCAGAATTTTAGAGAGGTGGAATTAATTTGTAATGGGTCAGCAAAAGGACAAGTTTTACATCTATTATTGTTACATCTATTGAAGGAAAAAGATCTATATTGAGAGTTGGTATGGAATTCTTCCAAATCATTAAAAACTCCAAATTGGGCAATGTTTTCGATCTAAAATTATCCCAATTCATAATAATAATAGATCGGATACAAGGTAATGAAGAAAACGTTATATCTTGAATTTTAAATTAAAATACTTAATATAAATCCCTTCAAAAACTCTTTTGTCAGGTACGAAATTTTGATTATAACTAAGACCATAATAAAAAGTGAAACGAAACTTCGGAGTGAGACATAAAAAACATAGTAGATAAGATCTACATAAGATTTTCAAACGTAGAATTCATAAATAATTGATGTGTGAACCAAAAGGCTCATAATCATCCGGAAAGGATTATATGCAAAGCAATTAGTACCTATATATGTGTATTGAATGAATCCCTACAACAGCAGCAAAAAATGGAGGTCACATAGAGTGGAAAAACAAATCTTGATTAAAATGTAAAAATAAGCAATAAAGTATTGATGTCTGAGTTAACATAGAGGTGAAGAAATATATAACACTTAAAACACGATAAATTCAATTGCCTGCCGAGAGATATCAGCACTACACACATAAAAAGAGCCTAAAATTTGACTAAGAATAGCATTAATCTGCAGAAACAATCGTAAAAGCTATATGTGAACTACTACCAAAATGCTCCATAATAAGAAATGAGAAGACATACCAAATTCAATCTATTGAAGGAATGAAAGGGTTTGCAAAATTAAAACAAAATCTATAGAGGTCCATATCATGACATAGATGGGCTGGTTTTAAAACACAGAAATGCGTTAGCGAATATAATAAACAAAATAAATTAAAATTAAAAATTATATATATACACTCTTTTGCAAAAAAAAACGAAGCACCCCTAAGAAATAATCATTTCGAAATTTCGCATGCAAATTCCTTTATACCAAGTATGTAAATGATTAAATTTCCAAGGCCAATGAGTCTTAACTTCGGTCAGAGCGCGCGTTTCTACTGCGCAACTAGCATCCTATAAAACAGGTTAAAATTGTGGCCGGTTTATCTTTGCTCATTATCGGCGTTGCAGTTCCTTGGAGACACAACCAACAATGTTGTTACGATGTTACGACGTTGCCGAAGACCTTATAAGCAATTAGACGAGTTCGAACGTGGTCGTATAGTCGGGATGTGTGAAGCTGGCTGGTCATACCGAGCAAAAGGCCGCCGCCTGCACCGAACGGACACTGCTGTGCAAATATACTGGCAGCAATGGTTGCTGTAAGAAACTCATCGGCGGAATGAAGGCGCTGAATGGTCAAGGTGCACGGATGCGAAGCAAGATCGGATAATTATGCGACAGGCCTGAACTGGCCCAACGGCATCATTGTCCGCCATGTAACGTGCTACAGCCTCTTCCATACCATCCGTGGTACCTTTCACCATCTCACGGCGCTTAGTTGAGGTGGAGTTGCACTCACGGCGGCCATTAAGACGTCATCCCATAACCCCACAACATCGACAGAGTCGTTTGGAGTGGTGTCGTAGTCGAGTATCATGATTGCCAGCAGACTGGCATCGCATAGTGTTCAGCGATGAATTAAGCAGAGTCTTTCAGCAGATGACCATCGGGTACGTGTCTGGAGGCACCAGGGCCAGCAGTTCCAATCAGGCTTTGTTTTACACATGCACACAGCCATTACCCCTGGTGTGATGGCGTGGGGAGCTATCTTTTACGACAGCACGTCGCCTCTAGTTATCATACGTACAACTTTAACAGCTCAACGATGTGGTGATAAAATCCTGCGGCCGTTTGCTTTCCCCTTCATGGCACGTCATTCTGGGACTATTTAATGGCCCAACAAGATAATGGTACGCCACTTACGACTCGTATATCTGTGGACTGTCTCCGTGCTGTTGATACAGTTCCTTGGACAGCAAAGTCACCAGACCTTTCGAGAATCGAGCATGGATGGGACACGCTAGGCCACCAGATTCGGGCACCCTAAAATGTAGCAGGTTTGGAGTAACAATTGAGGAATGCCTGGCAGAATGTATCGCAGGAAGACATTAGAAAACTTTATCATTCCTTACCTAGACGTAAACTAGCATGCATTGCCGCCAAGGGCGGTTTTATCAATTACTGATTTGAAAGTTCAATGTGCAATTGCTAACCATTGATGAGTCCTGCGCCCTTGATTTTGTAATCATTTCATTACCTGTGTATGAGTTGTACGCATATTTAATTTCAATAAAACAGTCACTTTCTTCATGGTGCTTCGCTTTTTTTTGTAAAAGAGATAAAAAATTCAAGTAATATTAATATCACCATAGAAGCAAATTCACGGCCATAATGCCGATAAGAGAAGAGAACAACTCCAGCCCATATTCGATGATTAGTCAGAATTAAATTCCTCCTCAGATCTGAGTATTTAACTCTAACTAACCCAAACACATGCCTGTTTCAGAAAGAGCAATAGTACATTACTATAAATACTCTAACTCAGACTACAGGCATCAAAAATTGAAGATAGGAAACACTAAGAAAATGTGTATTACCATGCGGCATAAACCCTTCTTCTTTCACCACGTGTATACATGCTCAACCTCAACAGCTTAAATTATCTAGAAGCACCGGAATGAACAAGTCGAAATTCTACCAGGGAGAGAGTATGGACGTTCACAGTAATACTCCCAGACCCGTCAAGTGAGTCTAAGCAGAAGACCGGACAAGCAATTCAGAATATGAATAACCCATACCCAATTCACATATACGTATATAATAGTTTGAAAATCCAATGATAGAATAGAGAGAAATCGCAACTCAAAAAACCCTATCTTAATTTGCATTTTACTTTCCATTTGATTGATGATTCTCTATTTAATACTTCTTTTTAACACTTTACAACAGAGTTGAAAAATGTTTATGACTTTGCTCATTCATTCTGTCTGTCTGTCCGTTAGCACGATAACTGCCGTAAAAATGACTTTATCAAAATGAAATTTTAGTATGTTTTTCAGACGGTCTGTAGGACCTATGGGAATATAAATAAAAAATATCACCAATCAGTTTTTTATTGAACCCGGGTTGAAAACATGAAATACATTGAACCCTATGGGACCTAATTTTTCAAACATTTTTTAAGCAAATTTAAAATTCACAAATTGCTTCGAAATTTTTAGGAAATATTCACATTGTCCCCTAAAATATATAAAAAAAATTTCAGTAAAATATGTTAAGTAGTTTCTTAATTAAAAATTATTTAATAAAGAGAGAAAAACAAATTCAATTAAAATCTGACTTTTGGGATATCCTCCAGAAAGAAAAAAGAGATATATTATATAATAAATATCTTTCCAAGAGTTTAACTATTTTGCATATGAGAGAGGCTTCACATTTTAAAATAAATTGGGTAGATAACAATTTTTCAATTTTTTTTTTTAATTTTATATAACTCTGCATGATATACTTATTTAATGGCATTTTTAATGCACTTTCCTACGTCCTACAGAGTTAAAATTTGGTACACAGCTTAAATTTGTAGAACATTTTATTCTACAAAAATTTGGTGGATCTTTAAATATAGATCCTACATTTTTTTCGAAATGGCCTGCAAATAATCCCCGTTCACTTCTATAAATCATTGTTGCAATGTTGTTAAAAATTCTGATGTGGGCAGCACATGTCTTTCCCTACAGACTCATATTCACGTTCTCTTTATGTCTTCAATAATAATTTCAGTTTACCTGCACAAAATAACAGCCATAAGTATTTTAAATGACAATGAATTTGGACGTTAAACTTAAATTTGTTTCTCATTTGATAGCTGGACTTATTGTCAAAGGTTGCGTAGCGAAAACGCGAAAAAACTAAAATATCTCAAGAACGGCTAGTCCTAGAGTAATGGGGTTAGTCTTGTTCTTTTTGTTGTCAAAAATCACGTATAAAATAGGAATTTAATTGATATAATTGAGCACACGTAGTCTTTTATTTTTATATTTAACGCTTTTTGCGAGCCATTTCGCAAAAACAGCCCGTTCCTTTTTCCCGCATCGTACTAGAATAACCTACAAGTGATTTATATACCAAATTTTGTTAAATTTGGTATATAAATCACTTGTAGGTTATTGAAATATTATACACTAAATGTTAAATTTGGTCCATTAGTTTTTAGCTAGAGTGGGTACAGACAATTTCTGCCGGCCATTTCGCAAAGAAGGCAGATTCTTTTATTACGAATCGTACTATAATCTAATGAACATCAGGGTTTCCCACAAAAAACTTACCTACCAAATTTTATGAAATTCGGTTCATTAGTTTTTCAGTTAGAGTGGATGCAATATCCTCACAGACACACAGAAAAACACACAGATACACCGTTACACACACAGACGTCTTCCTAAAAATAGTTTTTTCTTGTTCTAGAAGTCCCAAAACGTGTAGATCCTTCGAAAATTCGAGTTCCGATCTTCGGCACGATTCCAATACTTTGAATACATACACACACACACACATATATTATCTGTGTATCTGTGTATCTAAATTCCGTACCTACGCAATTACAATAGTTGTGATTTTAAATGATCTGTAAACTTTTTATTATTTCTTCAACGAAGCCTAATTTTAACTTATGCAGAATGCAAATATCTCAAGCGATTGTAAGGTAAGTTACATAAGAATTGGTGAATTTTTTTCACACAAAATTATTTAGCTTTGGAGTCTGGAATACAAGTTATATGCTTGAAATATTCATTGATTTTGCATAGAGAATCAGATAATATATATTGCGATAGAGTTTTAAATATTTAAGTATAATAAATTACTGGAGTACTGTGATAATGAAAAAGATATCACCACAGAATGTATCACATTTTTGAGAAATTTTAAATGAAATTGCATTTCAGTTGGAAAGTGTTTCATAATCAATGCTTATGCATAATTGATCTTTCTTGTTATTATATAGGCAAGTAGTAGAGAAATGAGAGTCGAGGCTCTGCCTGCCGATGACTCAGGAATGAGGAGGAGTGAGTGAGTGAGATGAACCTTTGGACTGAGTGTGGATTATTTTATCAACTTGAATATGGAAAGGGATATTGCAACTTGAACTTTGTACTGAGGAGGTCATCAGATGACCTTGAACAATGAACGGATGACGTATTGAGAGACCTTTTGCCCGAGTGAGTTGAACACTGAACGGATGACGTAATAAGTAAATGTTTGAATAGTTAATCTGATATTTTGGCCGAGTGAGTTGACCTTTGGACATATGACGTCATGAGGTGATCTTGAGTTGGCATTTGAAAGAATATTGAAAATCCGATGGGGTGGCGTCATCTAGTGTTAGCTTGAAACATCTCACAGGCAGAAATTAAAAGGATATATTTCCGTTTGAAATTGGCTGGATTTGATCGAGGAGCCGCGGGATTGTAGACCAACGCCCTGACCGTTGTGCTATCTTGAGATGATAACATATGAACATTGGATGATATCTTTCGTATTATGAATAAATGAATGACGGAATTTGAATGGAGAAAGGAGTGGAAGGATTTCTTCAATGTCTTGGGAATTTGAATGTAGATGTGAAAGAGAGTTATTAAAAGGAATTATATTTTGTAAAAATGATATTTTTAAGAGGTGTGAATGAATACTGGGTTAATTCTTGGATTCTTAATGAATTTTCGACGTGTACAAGCGTATGTGCACTATTAGATCGTGTTGGGGATGTTAATTAATTTTTCACGCTACATTGTAACGAAATGCTTTTAATTAATTATTTTTACGCCAACTTAATAATGATTAAAATGAATATACATACTAGCCAAAAGACGGGTAGTGAATTCTGTTAATGTATTTTCAGGGAATACAAGAATTTCGTGTGTGAATGGGTTGCGGGATTTTAATACCGTTATTTACTACCACCTGAATACGTTTCGACTATTTTTTTAGCTAATAAAAATTCACGATTTGGTACCTACTGAATGCGTTTCGACTATTTTTAGAGTGATGTTAGTTGTGTCTACCATGCGAGATTTTAATACCACGATTTAATATCACTTGAATACGTTTCGACTACATTTTAGCTAACAAAAATTCACGATTTAGTACCTACTGAATACGTTTCGACTATTTTTAGAGTGATGTTTGTTGTGTCTACCATGCAAGAATTTTACATCACGTTTCAGAACCTACTGAATACGTTTCGACTATTTTTAAACGAATTTTACTTTTGTGCATCATGCGATATTTTAACACCACGTTTCAGAACCTATTGAATACGTTTAGACTATTTTTAGACTGATGTTAGTTTTGTCTACCATGAGAGATTTTAACACCATGGTTTTAGAGCCTACTGAATATGTTTCGACTATTTTTAGACGGATATTAGTTTTGTCTACCATGCGAAATTTTAATACCACGTTTTAGAACCTGCTGAATACGTTTCGACTATTTTTAAAATGAAGCATTTACATAGAGTGATCGAATGTTTTGGAGTACGGAAAAATAGAAGATTCCATTTTTGTTCGAAGAAGTTGTTAAAGTTAATAGGTGCATTAAATCTCTTCTTACCAAAGAATGCAATACTTGGTGGAATTTTTTAGCCGACACCCTTACAAGCTATCCTCTGCGTAGGTGTATTCAATCCATTCTCAACAAAGAGTGCAATACTTGGTTGATTTTTTTAAAGAAATGTTTACATTAGAAATTGCAAGAGTATGTTATACATTAATAAGAAGTGTTACACATTATAAATTGTTCCGGCCGTCCAACTAGTTACTCTAAGTCCTCTGGACGAGTCGGACGGTCTGGGTCTTCAACATTATAAATTGTTGTTGCTCGTACCCGAGGGTGAGTCGGATGATCTGGGTCTTCAACATTATAAATTGTAAGAGTATGTATCACATAAAAAATTACATGTTATATATTAAAACAGAAGTGTTAGAAAAATAAAAAATCTGCTCTGGAAAAAGAATATGTATTTACATATGCATATTAATACATATATTGTATAAAATACAAACCGAAATGTGAGGATTTTCTTTTTTTCTTTTTAAATTCTGCTCTGAAAAAAAAATGTATTTATATATGTATAGATGAGACGAATTCCACGGATATTGTCTCAGATGTGTTACATTCACCCTCATCAAAGTTTGTGGTGGATTGGTTAGACGCCTATCTTATGTCTTCCATAGCCCCAGCAGAAACAACTGCCACTGCAAATTCACAAGTCCTCGCTGAGATCGGAAACTTAACTCAAGATTTGTTTTCTTGTGCTCTAGCACACAGCGAAGTTTTATCCTCCACTACAGAATCTGTTTCGACTGAATCTACTTCATCAGATTCAGTGCAAGATACACTTCGTCGGTTGCATTTTCCAATCATTTTTAAATTTTTTTGTTGGAATGAGGTGGATAATCCGAAAAGTCGAAATAATTTTCATGACTTTCAAAACTTTATAAATATCCTACGTTTCAATTTAATAACATAATGAATAAGTATTAGTAAAAAGTAATTCAACTCGACTTCTCGATCTTCTTAATAAAATCATAATGAAAATCATACATGAATGTTTTACTCAAGTCTAGTACTGAAAAACCACCATAGATGGGTCTATTCAACTTATATATAAACTGCAGTCTTATTATATAAACTGCTTATATATAAACTGCAACTTATATATAAACTATAGTCTTATGCATATAAACTGCAATCAAATCTTCATTAAATATTTTGAAGAGAGAAAGGTTGGTGATTCAAGACATTTTTTTAAATCTCTTCTCAGTCTGTACTAGTTTAATATCCATTCCTTTTGTGAAGTTCTCCATAGTCTTTCCAAAAAACTGCATTATTCATAAGTTTAAACAGATCTTTTTCAAAGGAATTTTTCTCCAGCATTCTCTTCTCAGTGTTAAATTGTACATAGGGTTTCAAGCAGGGTTTTTGCTTGAAAGTTAATACTCTATGGATATTCACAAGTTTCATCTGAAGTTTCATATACTGTTTTAAATTTCAATAATGTATAACATATTTAGATATATGATTCAAATTGGGTGATAATTTGATCTGATTCTTGGATACTTTCAAATTCATTTTTTCAGATAAATTCCGGCTATACTCTGAAATCAGAGATGTGCCTACCCTTAAATATCTTATATTGTGACCTGCTACCTGGAGTGAATTTTTTCGAAAATTGTGGTCGTTCAATGTTCTATATGCAAATACATCTTTCGTCAGTCGCAGTGAGATGTTCTGTTTTAATACCAATGGTAAACTTCATTTACAGAAGATAATTCAATTATATGATTCAAAATTTTGCCTAACGCAGTGTCATATTGCCTTAGATGAAAATCAAAATAACATGTTTAAAAAAATGTGTTCACAACATTAATAAAAAACTTCGAGAAACTACTTCCTACACTGATTTCATACACTGATTTCCTACTCAAATATTAAAAATAAAAGACAGTATAACCTTTCTACCATCAGCTATCTATGACAGAAAATTTGCATTCGATTTTCTAACCTTTTGTACTCATGACAGTATAATGCGTCATATAAGAAAACTTTTCAAATGTGTTGGTTGTGTTGGCCAGATTGAAGATCAAACTTACCTTGAATGCCTTCATAGTACTCCATTCGAAATGCACAACAGTGTGTATAAACAAGTACTTCTAAATCTTGACATTAATAACATAACAAAGAAAGTTTTGCTGCCGTGGGGAAGGAGTCTTTTACTGGTATGATCGAAATTTTTTCAAGTCATTCAAATTAGAGGGCTATGAATGTGCGATAAGAAAATTATTTTAAGTTATTTGTTTGAATGTACAACAAATAATGGTTAATGTGTATTTTATGAAGAATAGATTCATTAAATGTTTTTCTATCTTTCGAACTGAAGTCCTTATTTCATTTATCAACTCATTTTTAACATGTGGTAATTAAAATGGTATGCCCTTGTGGGTTATGCATCTATACATTAAAGTGTATAGATACATCGCTTTTTAAAATAAAATATAAAAAAACATTAAAAATAAATTTATTCGAATCATATCAAATGTGTATAATGTAACTTTCGTAATGAAAGATATTTACACTTTACAGAGTTAAATTCCTGAAATTTATGTTTAATGTTAAAATTCTGAAATTATATACTCTTATATATATATATATATATATATATATATATATATATTCATTAAAAATAAATGCTAAGTTCTGTTCCATTCTCTAAAAGTATGAAGAGTCATAAAGAATGTACTGTTTGAAGCTGAAGAATCAGTGAAAATTCGACCTCAGTTTTCTAAAAATCTATGAAGTTAGGATTTATTTCGTAAGAAATGTAAAATTTTGTAGCAGATCTCAGTTTCTTCCTGTTATTTTCCACACTTTGTTTAAATATGCATACTAGAATGTGGTCATCCGTTAAGAATTGAATGGTTTTGTGGTGCATCTACGACCGCGAAATCATGATATTCCGATTTGTAAGTCAATAATGTTTCACAATGAGATAAAAAAACTCATTACACGTTTCTTTTAAAATGGTAATTGCGTGTCTTTCGTATTTTAATGTTATTAGAATGTACTACACTTACCCCAGAGGGTCACTCTTTCATTTAAATTCAATGTTAACAATCGCATATCCTTAAAAAAATCGCTAAGTGTTATTCTATTCACCTAAAATTCGTGACAGTTTTAAAAATATACCGATTTAAGGGCCTGAGACGTATCTGCAACATTAAAAACACGCCTTTTATTCGGTAATCATCCACTAAGTATTGTGCAATTCTTGTTAATTTCGTTCAAATATAATTTTAAACGATAAAGGAGTCTTAGGGCTTATGTAACATTAAAATCACGCCTCTAGTTTCCCAACATTCGCTAAGAACCAAACAATTCACTAAAATAATGAAATTTTAGGGTCTTAGATCCGTTGGAATATCGAAAACGCATCCCTCACCACTTCTGCAAACATTAACTAAGTTTCAAGCAATTCATTAAAAATAATGAAATTCAAATAATTCACTAAAATAATGAAATTTTAGGGTCTTAGATCCGTTGGAATATCGAAAACGCATCCCTCACCACTTCTGCAAACATTAACTAAGTTTCAGGCAATTCACTAAAAATAATGAAATTCAAATAATTCACTAAAATAATGAAATTTTAAGGTCTTACACCCCTTGCAAGTATCGTGCAATTTGGTAAATTTCATTTAAATATAGAATACTTCCCCAAAATTCGTTAAGTATATTGCACAATATGGCGAATTTCATTCAAATATTAATTTTAAGACCTCAGTCTTCTTGTTAAAAATATTCTAGTTCACTAGGGGGGTGTTCTTAATTCCTAGGCATAAGGGAAAAAATGTTTATTGAAAGCTACAAACCTTATTTTCATTAACATGTAACTAAAGCTATGTTGTTAAATAGTAAGTAAAAAACAATGTCTTCTATGTTTATGACAGTATTCAACGTTTATGTATCCATTTTTCGCAATGTCATCCGTATGATAGCTATGCAGAGCGATAAGGTTGTCGAAAGCCCAGGTCGTCCGACTCGTCCGAAGACATAGAGCAGCAAGGTGGGCGGCCGGGAAAAATTTGGGATAGCGGAGACTGACCCCCACAGCCACCGAGCGGCTGCGGAGCGGTTATTTAAAACCTTAAAAGCATTTACATTTAGATATGGGATAAACAAAGAATAACAGATGTATACATGTGTTGATATAGAGCAGAAGGTTGACAAAATGAAGGTTCAGGTATGACATTAATGAGCGTTGAACAGGTATTTGATGAAAGGTGACAGGTATGTACAATTCTTACATAGAAGTGATAGAACACTGGAGAAGGTTTCTGTAGTTACTTGAAGAACATTATTGTAGCGCACAATTAATAAGAGGTTTTCATTTTGTATTAAAAGATAACGTAAATATGTGAATACTGAGGACGAATGTAAATGTAAAATGTGACTATGTCACAGAAGGATTGATCGTTTGAACATTAACACACAGACAAAACAAATACCACAGAAAGGAAAGCCACACAAAAGGAAAACCACACACACAAAAAAAAACCAGAAACAAAGGCAAAACAATATAGCCCCGGAACAGTAGAGAAAATATTGATCACAAAAATTGAGAGCAGGGAACACTCACAGGGTCATCACTTAACACGATTTGAGATATCTCTAGCGATGAGAATACAGTTCTTAATTTTATTTATTAAAATGTTATTCCGGCAGACGTTAGTAAACCAGGTCACACAATGAGGAGGGGAAGGTTTGATAAGGTGAAAATCTTTAGTAAAAGGACAAGAAAAAATGTATTGGTCAGCATCTCTAAAGGAGTTACAGGGGCAATTGGAAGTGGATTTGAATTTAAAGAAGTGAAGGTAGCCCAGAAAGGGTCCATGATCGGTAATAAAATAAATAAGGTATTTATTAAAGATTTGAAATTTAGGGTTAACATGAGGGAGGAAATTTATAATACGTGAAGGGTCATGAGTACGAGGGGAAATGTAATCGTTAAGATAATGCTGCCATGAAGATAAAAGAGAATATTTACAGAAGCCAGAAAGTAAGGAATAGGGAAAAGGAACAGTGGATGGGGAACCAGAAGTAGAAGCCTCTTTGGCATATTTATCGGCGACTTCGTTTCCTTGAATGCCGGAATGGGCCTTAACCCAACGGAGGTTAATAAAATTTTTGGCCCAAAGAGCCGAAAGTTTAACTTCACGAAGGAAGTTAGATTTGGTTTTGAATGATTTTAACGCCAAAATGAAGGATAAGCTGTCAGAATAAATAGTAATTTTGGTACAGTTATCCCGGGCCCAGTTAAATGCAAAATTGAGAGCCGCAAGCTCGGCTTGAAAAACTGTATTTCCATTACTGAGTTTGAAAGTAAAAACTTCCTCCAGGTCATTTCGCTTAAAAATACAGACTGAAAAGCCGACATTATTGTCAATTTTAGAACCGTCGGAATAAATATTTATGTCAGAGGAAGAGGAGGAATCAAGGACCGGGAGGAGGACGGAACGTTGAGAAGGAGGGAGGCATGAAGGTGGACAATTAAAAATCAAGCAATTCAGGCGATAAGGTGTATTTATTCAGAAGTTGAAAAGGCGTTTCCTCGCCTAAAATAGCTTACATTTAGTTAGGCAAAAATAAATTGATTTAGGCTCAAAAATATTATTTAATTATTCCCTCTGAATTTATAGCACATATGTATTAATATACATATATAAGTTTAATATACATATATAAGTTTAATATACATATTAATATACATATATTTTCAGAGCAGAATTTAAAAAAAAGATGAAATCCTCACATTTCGGTTGTATTTTATACAATATATGTATAAAATACATATAGTGTATAAAATACAAACGGTATTTTATGTGTCGTGACGTGTAAAATGCAAGTATTTTATACGATATATGTATTAATATACATATGTGTGGCAGCAGCCGACTCTGCTCCTGCCAAAAAAACATCGATCGAAGATGATAGGAACATGAACCCGAATTATAAGTTCGGAGGTCTTGTTATGTCGGTCTTGTAAGCACCGGGTCCCTGGTTCGGGCCTGGCAACATTCGTTCCTACAAATGGTGACCCGGACGTGATTCGGATCAACTCCTACATATGTAAATACATATTCTTTTTTCAAAGCAGATTTTTCATTTTTCTAAGACTTCTTTTTTAATATATAACATGCAATTTTTAATGTGATACATATTCTTATAATTTATAATGTGTAACACTTCTTATTAATGTATAACATACTCTTGTAATTTCTAATGTAAACAATTCTTTAAAAAAAATTCACCTAGTATTGCATTCTTTGCTAAGAACGGATTTAATACACCTACGCAGTGGTCAGCTTGTAGGGGTGTCGACAAAAAAATCCACCAAGTATTACATTCTTTGATAAGAAGATATTTAATGCACGTATTAATTTTAACTACTTCGTCGGACAAAAATGGAGTCTTCTATTTTTCCACACTCCAATTAACTCGATCACTCTATGTAAATGCTTCATTTTTAAAAATAGTCGAAACGTATTCAGCAGTTTCTAAAACGTGGTATTAAAATTTCGCATGGTAGTCTCAAAACTAATATCCGTTTAAAAATGCTCGAAACGTATTTAGTAGGTTCTAAAAACGTGGTGTTAAAATCTCGCATGGGACACAAAACTAACATCACTCTAAAAATAGTCGAAACGTATTCAGTAAGGTCTGAAACGTGGTGTTAAAATCTCGCATGGTACACAAAAGTAAAATTCGTCTAAAATTCGTCGAAACGTATTCAGTAGGTTCTGAAAAGTAGTGTAAAATTCTTGCATGGTAAACACAACGAACATCACTCTAAAAATAGTCGAAACGCATTCAGTAGGTACTAAATCGCGAAATTTGTTAGCTAAAAAAATTGTCGAAACGTATTCAGGTGGTAGTAAATCACGGTATTAAAATCACGCAACCCATTCACACACGAAATTCTTGTATTCCCTGAAAATACATTAACAGAATTCACTACCCGCCCTTTGGCTAGTAGATTCATTTTAATCATTATTAAGTTGGCGTAAAAATAATTAATTAAATTCATTTCGTTACAATGTAGCGTGAAAAATTAATTAACATCCTTAACACGATCTGTTAGTGCACATACGCTTGTACACATCGAAAATTCATTAAGAATCCAAGAAATAACCCAGTATTCATCCACACGTCTTAAAAATATCATTTTTACAAAATATAATTCCTATTAATAACCCTCTTTCACATCTACACTCAATTTCCCAAGACATTGAAAAAATCCCTCCACTCGTTTCTCCATTAAAATTCCATCAGTCATTCATTCGTAATACGAAAGATATCATCCAATGTTCATATCTTATCATCTGACGATATCACAACGGTCAGCGCGTTGGTCTACGATGCTACGGCTCCGAGATCAGTTCCAAACGGAAATATAATCTTTTAAATTCTGCCTGCGAGATGTTTCAAGCTAATACTAGATGGCGCCACCCCATCGGATTTTCAATATTCTTTCAAATGCCAACTCAAGGTCGCTTCATGACGTCATACGCCCAAAGGTCAACTCACTCGGCCAAATTATCAGATTAACTATTCAAACATTTACTCATTACGTCATCCGTTTAAAGTTCGGCCAAAAGGTCCCTCATTACGTCATCCGCTCAATGTTCAAGGTCATCTGATGTCCTCCTCAGTACAAAGTTCAAGTTGTAATATCCCTTTCTACGCTTAAGTGGATAACACAATCCACACTCAGGCCAAAGGTTCATCTCCTCACTCACTCACTCACTCCTCCTCACTGATAAGTCATCAGCAGGCGGAGCTGCTGAGGCTCAACTCTTATTTCTCGTCTACTTGCCTACATAATAAAAAAAGAGTATTAAATAGAGAATCATCAATCGAATGGAAAATTAAATGCCAATTTCTAGACATCAAGCTGATGATAATAAACAAATATTAATGGAATGGAATCGATAATTGAAAAAAAAAATATATATATGGATATAATATATATATATATTATATATATATAGTACATACATATATATATATACATATGTATATATTTATGTATATATGTATATATATATAGTGCAATGCGCCCCTATGTCGCATAGTAATTATTACCCGTCTGGTGGGGTACTGTCACCCCTCTGCTTTTGTAAAAACAATTCCGTCTCACCCTGTATATAATATGCATAAAGTTATTATGTATATATATATATATATATATATATATAAAATATATATATATATGCATAAAGTTATATATATGAAAATATATATAAAGTTAATTTAATATGTTTATTTGTTGTGAATCGGAAAAAGAAAGAAAAATTAAGAGTAGGAAAAATATGTATTAAGACCTGCTAAACACAATTCAAATTGTGCGTATATGTATGTGTGTTTGCCTGTGTGTGTGCGTATATGTGTGTGTATTTTTCTGTGTGAGTATGTAGATGTGTTTGCCTGTGAAATTTAGGTAAGGTACTTATGAACGCATGTACGTACAGTCATAAAATTTCATGTATGGATAAAATTATGTAAAATAACTGAAGGAGTTTGTATTTATTTCTTATAAATTGCATGATTGCAACACAAAATATTGGAAATTTCAGAATTTCGTAACATTATTTCTTTCCCTACATGCATAGTATAATGCGTAGTAATGTACTGTCACTGCTTCGAAAACTTGAATTCGAGTTTTTGACGGTAGAGCACGTTTTAAGCGTACCTGAACTCGGATCGAACATTTAAAAAGTGATACCTGTGTGTGTATGTTTGTGTGTTTTATGTTAGTGTGTGTTATGTTAGTGTGTTTTATGTTAGTGTGTGTATGTTAGTATGTGAATATTTTATATTAAGATACTGTAGAAAATCATAAAATTGGGCTATATTAAATAATCATTATTTGAATATTTCAAAATACGAGTGCAATTATGTCATATCACTAAGCTTCCACCGACGAACGTTTGAAGAATAAATGAAGCATTAAAAAATATTGCCTTTTGTTTTCAAGGCAATTCGATGTTTTTTAATTTCATTTAAAAGATTAATATGAATTTTCGTAATCCCTCGTGCATTTCTGAAAATATATTAAAATCTAAGTTTCTTCGATGAAGTTTTATTTCATACAATTTTTTTTTTGTTTTTCAATCAAATTCATCTGAAGAAATTACTCTTTACTAGTGCATATAGATCAAATTTGTCATGTATTGAGCTGCTATATGTAACAAAAGATACTTCTTCTATTTGATAAGAGCAATTTGGTTTGGACGGTCGGGACAGTGAAACTAAATTTAGACCGGAACCTAGTGGAGGCGGCTTCCACGGGCACAGTGGGCTTCTTCCTCAAACACCAACCTCTCCGAAGGACTTACGGGACCACATATTTAACGTGCCCGTACTCCGTGTGAACATGGAGACAGTTTGGGCAGGCCGAGAATCGAACTTGGGTCGTCCGGGTGCAATCTCCGCTCGCTAACCACTTGGCTGCAAAGTATCTATCTGTTTCCATTTCCGGGTCAGCGCCATTTATTCCCTGTGTATTTATGCCCAACGTTTTTTTCTGTTAAATTTGCGTTTTTTTAAAATCGTGACTGATGTTTAATGAGATTTTGTTTTCTATAAGATTCGGTTAGCTATGTAAAAACATACAAAATTGATAGACTTTCAATTATTTGTTAAAAATTACTGAAAATTGGGCATATAAATATCTAGCTGAATAATCTAAAATAATGAATAATTTTTATCGACGTAAATTCAGTGTTATATATCAAAATGAAATTCAAAATAGATTTTGAATTAGTCGTTTATTTAATTAATTTGTCTACTGCCGGTTAAAAGTTCTATCGTTCCGATTTCAGTAATTTTGGTGTCTATCGTTAGCAGTGACTTTCCTGCGCAGCATATGGGTGCTTGGCATATACCAAGGCGCATTATCCTATAAGCTCGCGTAGCGGGTGAAAGGTATTGCCGCAATAACTTCCAACACCACCAATAACTGTCACAGTATGCTCTTGATCACATTTTAGAGCTATTGCAAGTTAAGCACTTTTCAAAAAGTGACCAGGTTAGCCGCCAAGGGTTTATAACTGTTTATTTTAGGAATTAGGTTGATATCTCAAACTGTTGATTAGGCAAAAAACATTTTGAAATTCAGAATGGAAATTGTTACAGTCAAAGCAATTTGGAACATCTAATTTTATTTGAAATTTTGCTCAATAAAAGAATTTCCTTTACGTCAAATGCACATTCAACTTATTGTTTATGAAACACAAAATGAAAAAAAAAGTTGTTTATATACCGAGTTATCTATTTCTACGAAATATTTTGGTATCAAGCGCATCTGTACAATACAACAACGAAAATGCCTGTGTGGACCACATCAGTATTTTTCATGTTTCCAACAGCATTCCTAGAGATAAACTTCGGTGGGAAAGTTAAACTTCAGTGGGTTCCGACATCCACTGGGAAATACTGCTGAGGTCCTCAACCCTTAATGCCCCAAATTGTACATTTTCCCAAACTTCTCTTTAATTACTTTTATAATTGTTTGGTTCAAAGATAAATGCAATAAGAGTGTGGAATTTTTTGTGATTAGATAAATGCGGCTAATATAACGCAACGCCATTTCAACACTGTTTCAAGCGCCGCTTTTTATTTGTGTATAGAATTCGTGCGTTTTATTGAATACAAATGTATTATAAAAGAGTGCAGAAATTATTTGCATTTAATTCAGGGAAATGAAATTTCGGGAATTTGGGGTTTTCTCACCAATTCGGATATAACTATACAAGTTGCGCAAACATTCTTAGACATAATTAAAGTATAAAAACAAATATACTTCATTTATTACCTTTTCTGTTATGAAATTATATTCTTATGTAGGGAGAAAGACCTAAAGGAATGCTTGGTTACCACAAAATAGAGGTCCATAAAATTAAGATTAAGCATTTTTATACAAAAATCAAGCTGAATCAAAATCAATGTTATGTCTAGTTGATTACCTTTAACGGTTTTAAAGATAATCAAATAGACGTAACATTGATTTATAAGTATGTGATAAACTTCCATATCTGAAAAAAAAAAGTCACAATTTTATTGCTCACTTGATTTTTAAATACACCCATGGTTTTACGATACATATATTTTAACCAATATCTTTAAATCATAATCTAAGCAATCACCAGACTATACTTCACAGAAGTATACAGAATAAGAAATTACTGGAGAAGCCTTTATATGAAGGCAAGTGATGTGTACACTAAATTTTCGACAGAACGTTTAAGCATTTTTATTCTTTTTTGCATACTTATTTCATACACTCATACGAATTTTCGGAAAAACCAGAAATGGAAATCCTTCGTGAACACCCCAACCCTCTCTGGAATTCGACGTTGAATCCATATCAGTCATTATTTGCGTTCTACCTATAGCCAATCTTGAGAAATAGATGTTTTGAGAGTTTTTTTTAACCGGAAGTAAAAATCCTTATCAAACCACTCTACCTCCTCCAGAATTTGATGCTATGCTCATATCAATTATCATCTAAGCTCTGTCTATCACCAATCTTGAGAAATAGATGTTTTAAGGAAAATGTAAATATTTAAACCGGAAATAGAAACAGAACCAGAAGTGGAAATCCTTAGTGAATCCTGAAACACCTCCAGAATTTGATGCTGAATTCATATCAGTCTCATTTAATTTCTATCTATAGAAGGTCCTAAGAAAGAGATGTTTTAAGAATTTTTACTTTCCCTGCAATACATGGTAATGTACAGGGAATCATGGCGAAAATCGCAACTCGAGTTTTCGACGGATCTACTTGTTTTGGGATCTCTAGAACACGAAAAGACTGTTTTTAGCATGACTTCCTCTGTGTGTATGTGTATGTGTCTGTGCGTGTGTCTGTGTGCCCGTGTGTGTGTGTGTGCCTGTCTGTGCAATGTATGTATCCACTCTAACTGAAAAACTAATTGATTGAATTGTATAAAATTTGGTAGGTAAGTCCCTTGTTTGTGGCCCCGGTGCTGAATAGAATTTGGTATGATTCAGAATAAAAGAACCTGCCTTTTTTTGCAAAATGGCTCGCAAATATTTTCTGTATCTACACTAGTTGAAAAACTAATTTACCAAATTTTGCAAAATTTGATAAATAAGTCACTTGTGGGTTACTCCAATTCTGATTAGATTTTGGTATGATTCGCAAAAGAAGAACCTGCCTTTTTTTTGCGAAATGGTCTGCAAAAATCGCCAAAATCTAAAATAAAAGACAACGTATGCTCAAATATATCATTTAAATGCTTGTTTTATATGTGATTTTTGACGGTGAAAAGAATAAGAGCAACCCCATTACTTTTAAAACTAGCCGTTCTTGAAATATTTTAGTTTTTTCGCATTTTCACTACGCCACCTTTGAAAATAAGTCCAGTTACCAAATGAAAACGAAAATTGAAATAAAAGTGCAAATTCAGTGTAATGTAAAATAATTATGGGTGTTATTTTGTGCAATTAAGCTCAATTTAATGAATTATTGAAAAAGTAAAGCGAGCATGAATAATGAGTCTGCAGGGAAAGTCATGTGCTGCCCACATCAGATTTTTTTTTTAGTAAAATCAATAGTATATTAAATTTTTGCCATCAATATATACGTAATAAGAATATATACGGTTTAAGAAATTTAAAAAAGTGGGATTTAGAAAGTGAGACCATAAATGACTAAAACCTGGTATTTGAGCCTTTCTTTGAATGTACATGCAAACATTAAAACTACGTACATGCATAGAATTAACATTCTGAAAATTTCCAGAGCATTTCGCACCACATCATTTGCTGCGCTTGACGTGCTGACAGGAATCCCTCGTATAAATACTTGCAAGAAGAAAGAAACATATCTTCCATCTAAGAAAAGCTATAGAATATACAATATCCATTTCATAGATTATGATTATGAAAGAAAAGTCATGGTTAACAGATCACGTGATTGGCAACACACAGCTGAACATCACTGAAGTGACTGTTCACGCCTCAAATGTAATTAGAATTTACACAGACGGTTAGTTCACAGACGGACTCGGACACAGTATCATCATTCTATGCATTTTTAGAATACTCTTGTATTTTTAAATATAATATTATTTAGGATCACGCTCTCATTGCAGATAACAGTATCCTATCGCACATTTTATGTGTATCACTATCGCACATTTTATGTGCATCCGCTACAAACAACCCACCAATTCTTCCTAATGGGCAACAATAACGGTGAAATCTGTCGACATGTGGTGGCATAATTATGTTGCTGCAGTTTCCTACACTACCAAATTATTCGAGCATGAATAATACTGAAATCACAAAAATCTGATGTGGGTAGCACATGACTTTCCCTGCAGATTTAAATTTATATTATCTTTATTTCTCCGATAATTCATCAAATTAAATTTTATTGCACAAAAAAACACTCATTCTTATTTGAAACTAGCAGCATACCCGTTCTTCGTACGCAGTATATAATATAAAGAAACTTGAAAATCACAATCATGTGCAAATTTCTATACTATACTAAATGACATTTTTAATCAAAATATTCTGTTAAAATATTTAATACAATGCCCCTAAAAAGAAGTTTAAGAATCTCTGTTCTCGTTATATAAAATTATCTTCACGGGCAGATCTGAGGAATAAAACATCCTGTCCCCTTTTGTAAGAAAAAAAAGAATTCAATCAATATATGCCAGAATGAAAGCACTAAAATTACATGGAAATATTTTCAATTACGCGGACAGCATTTTGATACATTATATACCCAGTTTTTATTGCAGTATATTTTGTCCTGCAACACGTTTTTAACACTTTACAACATAGTTGAAAAGTGTTTATGACTTTATTCATTCTGTCTATTTGTCTGTCGGTTCGTTCGCAGGACAACTGCCGTAAAAATGACTTTATCAAAATGAAGTTTTAGTATGTTGTTGAGACATGGGAATGTAAATATGGGAATGTAAATGAATAATATCACCCAATTAGTTTTGGATTGAATCCGGGTTGAAAAAATGAATACATTGAACCCTGTGGGACCTAATTTTTCAAACATTTTCCAAGCGAATTTAAAATTCACAAATTGCTTCGAAAATTTTAGGAAATATTCAAATTATCCCATAAAACATATAAAAAAAATTCAGCAAAATATGTGGGGTAGTTTTTGTAAATAAAAATCAAAATAATAATTGCACCCATATTATATGAAAAGATCACGTGACCCACTTCAAAATAAAATATGTCATCCAAGTGTCAAAATCGTGACTTTTAAAGTTCTTTTAAATTGATATTTAGTGTTGCATCCGTCCTAAAACCGCTTTATTTTTGCGTAATTTCTGTGCATCTATATACTGCTCTAACGCAATTTCAATATTTTTGAGTTTATGATCATCAAACTTTGATTATTTCTACAACAAAGTCTAATTTTCACGTATGAAGAATGTAAACACGTCAAGCTGTAAGACAAGTTGTATAAGAATTGTTGAATTTTTTAACGCAAAATTATTTAGTTCTGGAGTCTGGAATACAGCTGATATGAATGAAACATTCATTGATTTTACATTGAGAAGCAGGCGATTTTATAATATTGCCTTATTTGAAGTTTTAAGTATAGAGTTAGAAAACCCTTTTATCTCCATGGTTTTAAGTTTTTCAAGTAAAATAAATGATTGTAGTATTGTGATAATTTTAAAAATATCACCGCTGAATGAAAGGAATGGAATAAAAGTTTATGCATGAAATATTCATTGCTTTTTTTATATAGAGAGCCAGGCGGTTTATATTTCGATGACATTATATGAATAAAGTTCTTTTTTTTTTTTTCGATAAAATTTTAATTTTTCAAATATGATAAATTATTGTAGTATTGTGATAATTTTAAAAACATCACCGGTAAATGTATCGCATATTAGAGATGTTTAAGTAAAATTGCATTGATGATTGGTCTTTCTTGTTAACACTTTACAACATAGTTGAAACATTTTTATGACTTTAGTCATTCTATCCGTCTGTCTGTCTGTCCGTTCGTACGATAACTGCCGTAAAAATGACTTAATCAAGATGAAAGTTTAGTATGTTGTTGAGACGGTCTGTGGAACATATGGGAATGTAAATGAATAATATCACCCAGTTTGTTTTGGATTGAACCCGGGTTGAAGAAATGAAATAGTGAACTCCATGGGACTTATTTTTTCAAATGGTTTTTAAGCGAAGTTAAAATTAAAAAATTGCTTCTAAAATTTTTGCAAATATTCAAATTTTCTTATAAAATATACAAAAAAAAATTTTTTAGCAAAATATATTCGGTAGTTTTTTCAAATAAAAATGAAAATAATAATTACACCCATATAATATGAAGATATCACGAGACCCACTTCAAAATAAAATATGTCATCCATCTTTTTTCCCAGAGTAAAAATCGTGATTTTTAAAGTTCTTTTAAATTTAGATTTAGCTGCATCTGTCCTAAAACCCCTTTATTTTTGCGTAATTTCTGTGCATCTATATACTGCGGCAACGCAATTACAATATTTTTGAGTTTGAATGATCATCAAACTTATTATTTCTACAATGAAGCCTAATTTTAACGTATGCATAATACAAATCAAGCTCTAAGATGAGTTGTATAAGAATTGCTGAATTTTTTACGGAAAATTATTTAGCTCTGGAGTCTGAATATAGGTGATATGTATGAAATATTCATCGATTTTACATAGAGAAGCAGACGATTCTGTAGTAGTGGCATTTTCGATGAAGATTTAAGCATGGAGTTAGAAAGTACTTTTACCTTCATCGTTTTAAGTTCCCAAGTAAAACAAATTATGTAGCACTGTGATAATTTATGAGAATGTAGACAAGTAAGTGTACGATGAGCTGTATAAGAATTGCTGATTTTTTTTCACGCATAATTATTTAAATCTGGAGTCTGGAATAAAAGTGTATGAATGAAATATTCACTGCTTTTACATAGACAGCCAAACGATTTATATTTCGATGACGTTATTTGAATAAAGTTCATTTTTTTAGATGGAGTTTCAAGTTTTCAAGTAAAATAAATTATTGTAGTTCTGTGATAATTAAAAAAATATCACCCCTGAATGTATCGCATTTTAGAGATGCGATACATTCAGCGGATTGCATTTCAGTTGGAAAGTGTTTCATAATAATGAATGCTTTATGAATGGTCTTTCTTGTTCGGCATCGAGACTGTTTTGTGGGTATTGACATAGAACGAACGGATAGCGGTTTTATGTAGCTAGGAAAAAAAAAATTTTTTTTTCGTTTTCGAGAAATCTATTGAACCTTTGCTGAGACGAAGTTATTTTACACTCGCTTTATATAGGGTAAACCCGGGTTAGATGGCCATATTTTTTTAAATTGAAGTTTACGGGCCATTATTATTATAATACATTATCACAAAAATGTTAACACGCTCAATAGAGTTTAATGTTTTATATTTATATGGACTTTTGTGAAAAACAATTGATATTAAGTCAAAAAATATATGTTGTTGGTCAGGACCGGGCTATATGGCCATATGATCGTGGGTACGTTGGCTATGTCCATTTTAATGATAAATATGCGCGAGTTAAGTTTAAAGAAGTATACGCATTCAATCTGAAAACAAGATTTTAATTCTAGAACAAAATACTTCAGAAAATGTGTTATAAAAATACATGAGGTAATTACTTCCAAAAATATTGACTAATATAAAAATATTACTGGAGAAGTTAAAGGATGTCACTTCTTTTTCGATGTAATATTACAACAGGACTGGCATACATCGATGAATGATGATCATGTTTCGTGCAACCAGCGTTGGCAAAGAGCACACTTCATCTAGTCATCTTTAATTTTTGTGCTTCTATAATCTTCTTCGCGTTCTACACATTCATCAGGATGATCAAAAACATCACTGGATATGTCGGGATAGAGTCCGGGAAAAAGAAACACACCTTCAGCGTTGCAACATGAAATGACCGTTATGGTTTCCCCTTTTTCTACGAAAGTTATATTCGAAACAGATTTTGATCTCGTCTCAGCAATGTCTTCACCAAGACGGTTATGCAGCTGAAGGCCTGTTTCATCTATATTGAATATGAGCTAGGTTTGCCAAGTAATTTGTTTTCTTCCAAAACTTGAGCTAAAAGATAGTAGTACGAGTTAACCATTGCTATACTATGCGCTATGGAGGCCCCTCAGACTTACGAACAGCTAAATCTGGATAGAAATAACTGCAACCAGATACTTCTGTTTCATTATTAAAGTTATGCCTTTTTCCCAAGCTGATTAGCGAAACTGTATGCCAACCTTTTAAGGTCGCCTCAAGTGAGATGGAATCCATATTTCTGTATTTTTTTAATGTGTCCTACCAACCTTTCTTCATTTTCTCTCTCTAATAAATAATATTTTTCCATCGAAACTTTAACTACGTTTCCCGTTTTATATCTCCTCTCCACTGTTTTTCTCGGCATACAAAATTTAATGGAAGCTTGTCGGTCTGATGTACTATTACGTATTACTTCAATTGCTTTACATACATCATTTTGGGTCCACTCCCCACGGATGCTACACACTTCTTTAACACCCTTCCCGGCCACTCAAATTCCTGCTGTAAGCTTTAGGGCCAGCCGAGTGGTCTAGGCCTTCAACACTTCCTTAACGCCCTCGTTCCCGACCACTCAATTTGCTCCTTATGCCTTAGGGCGAGTCGAGTGGTCTGGGTTTTCGACACTTCCTTAACGTATATATTTGGTATCTGAAAAGAAAGGGAGAAGCTGCTTAACACACATGCCGAAATAAACTTTGAGGTAGACTGACCAACTAACTCTGAAGAGTGTGGGCCATCTATCCTTAAGAAATGGGATAGGTAACCATGGCGATATTTGGGCCGCTAAATAATTACTACCTAAACCATGGCTTATGCGATAAACGTGGCGTCAATAACACTCATAGAGGTTAGGCATACAAATACACTGTTTAGTTTCTCGTTTAAACTCGCTTGAAAGATTTTAACTCGAAATAAACGGTAATTACAAGGCAGCTTACTGGACGGGAAATTTTTTTGAGAGGATGGTTATAAAAAAAAACTCTATGCCATTGTTTTTGTGGCGATCGACAGCACCAACCTTCTTCTCAAACGTTTGACACATGACTGTGTGATTACCGCTGTCATTTACACGTTACTAAACAAATGACAACGATTGACCATCTAACCCGTATGGCCATCTAACCCGAGTTTACCCTAAACGAAAAAGGCAGTAATTCTTCGTCGTCTAATAGGTCCAAGGACTTTCTATTTCATATTCGCGAAAATTTTCAACATATCCTAAAATTCGCGAAAGAAATCGCAGAAATTCGCGTTGGAAACAAAAATTATAATGGAAATTAGGCAATAATAAGATTAAATCTTAAATTTGCGAATATATTTAATATTCGCAAAATTTTAGAAACGCCCTTAAAATTTATGGAAAAAATCGCAGAAATTTGAGCCGCTAAATAATTACTACCTAAACCATAAGTAATTGGCGCGATGTTAGGCTACCGCTAAAATGACGCGTGTGTGTACTTTTCACCAATTCTGGTACATGGACTGTGTTTGAATTTTTTTGTTTTGATAGAATGGTCACGGGATAGAAGGAGAGAGGCAAATTTCTTTTTGTTTTCGTTGGAAAATGTACGGTTCTTGATGTTATCGTTCTCATCAATGTGGCATTAAATATATTCAGATTATTGGTAGCTTAAACGTTAGAAATGTGTACTTAAACTTACGTTTAAATACATATTTCTTAAGATACTCCCTTCCCCAAACTCAGCTTCACCCCTTCAAACCCTATGTACGCCATAATGTTGAAATTGTCGATATTTGCCAGTTCGTTTCTTCATTGATTATTACAACTTGTTAAATTTTTCTTAAAATTTTTTGAATAAGATTTTCCAGTGATATATGTATTCAGTTTTAAAGTTGATAAAATGTTTTCTATGGACCAAGACCAAGAATTTCATGGTTAACGCAGTACTTAGCGCATGAAAAAGATGCGCTTTAACTTCCTAGTCGTAAAAAATGGTCAAGGGAAAATAAACAAGAAAGATCAATCATGCTTAAAGCATTGATTATGAAACACTTTCCAACTTCAATGTAATTTTATTTAAAAAAGTCTAAAATGCAATATATTCCTCGGTAATATTTTAAAACTTATCACAATACTACATTAATTTATTATATTTGAAAACTTAAACCTTCATTGAAAAAAATGAACTTCATGCAAATGACGGCATTGAAATATAAATTGCCTGGTTTAAATACCTCTAAAATGCGATACATTCCACGGTAATATTTTGAAAACTATCATAATACTACTATAATTTATTATATTTGAAAACTTTATCGAAAACAACTGAAATTAATTCAAATGACGTCATAGAAAAAATAACACGCCTGGATCTCTCTATAAAAACAGCATTTCATTCATAACTTTCTCCCATTCATTTCATTCATCACAATACTATAATAATTTATTTTATTTAAAAATTAAGACCATGGAGCTACAAGTAATTAAACTCTATGCTTAAAACTTCATCGAAAAAAATCGTCCTTCTCTTTATAAAATCAATTAATATTTCATTCATATCAGCCATGCAGACTCCATGGCCTAAATTATTTTGTGTTAAAGAAATACAGCAATTCTAATACAACTCATTCTACATATTTTGCTGTTTACATTTTACATAAGTGAAAAATAGGCTTCGTTGTAGAAATAATCAAATTTGGATAATCATATAAACTCAAATATATTGTATTTGCGTTGTTTCAGTATGTAGATGCACAGAAAGTAAGCAAAAATAAAGTAGTTTTAGGACGGATACAACACTCAATATGAATTAAAAAGAACTTTAAAAATCACGATTTTGAGACAAGATGGATGCCATATATCATTTTGAAGTGGGTCATATGATTTTTTCATTTCATGGTCACGTGATCGCTTCATATAAGAAGTGTAATTATTATTTTAATTTTTATTTAAAAAACTACTGAATATATTTCGCTGAATTTTTTTTCGTATATTTTATGGAACAATTTGAATATTACCTAAAATTTTCGAAGCAATTTGTGAATTTTAAATCCGCTTAAAAAATGTTTGAAAAATTAAGTCCCATAGGGCTCAATGTATTTCATTTTTTCAACCCGGGTTCAATCCAAAACTGATTGGGTGATATTATTCATTTATATTCCCATAGGTCCTACAAACCGTCTGAACAACATACTAAAATTTCATTTTGATTAAGTCATTTTTACGGCAGTTATCGTGCTAACGGACAGACCGACAGACAGACAGACAGGCAGAATGAATAAAGTCATAAACACTTTTCAACTTTGTTGTAAAGTGTTAATTAAAGGAAGATATTTTAATGGATTTATCGAAAGAAGAACAAGAGAATTTCGCTCAGATGGGTAGAATGCCGACGAGTCGGAGATTCTGATCCCACCGAGTCTCATAATGTAGAAGAACGGAGAGAAAAAACAATTCTCCACTAGAAAAAAAGGGCATAATAGAGTTAAGTGGGATAGGAGCATTCGGGAGAATGGTACGGAAGCGAACTTCAGGAGAGCCGCAGAAGACAGGGAGCGCTAGCCAATGGAAATCGAGAGAAGGGAGGGTACACAGACTAATATTATATACTAATATAGTATTCTGTGGGAGGGTAGAAATTATTCCTGACTGTAGTAGACAGTATTAACAATACTCTCGTACAGCCAGTATGTTCTATCGATATCATTACCAGCTTCTCTAATTTTGGGGAGAGCGTTTTTGAAAGCTTGAAGAATTAATTTACGATCGTTATTTTCTTCAATTTTTAGTAGGTAAGATTGGGTTGCATGAAATTGTGCTACTCACCTCCGAGACATGAATGGCCGTAGCTCTGACAGCTTCCTGAATGTGAGAAAAAAAGACTCAATAAGTTTTAGAGTATTTGAAAATAGAAAAATACAAAAACATCGAACATCAAATAAAAAGAGGAAAAGTCGGGAATACACTGACAGATATTTCATCACTAGAAATGTTGTTTAGAAATGTACCCGGCGCATTTGAAGCATTGATTAATTGTAATAATTTATTTATCGTAGTTAGGCAGGTGTAGTGCCCTAAATAAGCGCTGTCGTTCATTAATATGACATCATAAGATAATACTCAATAATCACACAATAATCAGACAAATTAAAAACTTTTTCCCAATTTCAAATGTCATATTATTACGTTGCTTTCAGAACACTGCACATCGAAAAAACAAAATAAAAAATAGAACAAAATAGTCAACACAAATGAACAAACAATTTCTTCTCTCTCTATAACTTGAGAGATTAAGATGCAAACCACTGGAATTCACAGCGAATTTTCGAAAAGCAACAAACGCTTGGTGCCTCTGTTTAGAATAAGAAATAAGTACTTATGTTGTGACTAAGAACTTCCTAGAACATAACATCTTGATGAAACCTGTAGCAAGGGGCATGACCCACAGTTGTGAGGCCAAGAAGCTAGAGACAAGAAGCGGGAGGCTAAGAAGCTGGTCGAAAAATGAGGTTCTGCTTGTCTATAATGCAAATAATAAAACTTATGAAAAGTTTCAAAATTCGAATTAGTTTTCTAGCTATTTTGTGTGTTAGCACGATTTTGTGCGATTTTCACACAAATCGGTTCCTTACGACTGAAAATATTATCACAGAGTTTCCATCTTGACATTAACGGAAAGACCGAAGGACGTTGTTTCCTTTAGTTCAACGATGTTTGAACTAAATTCGTAAGACAAATTCTTCACATATTTTTTAAATACATCGAAATTTGCATTTTCTAGATTATCTTATACTTCTTTCGTCGCATCCAAAGAAGTAATATTAAAACAATTCTATAACACAGTTCTTCAAAACATTGCATGTTTATCTTTGGCAAAATATTGTGTTGTTGTTGAAACCCAGACCGTCCGACCTACCAGAAGCAAAATATTGTGTTGTTGCTGTTGTTGTTGAGACCCAGATCGTCCGACCTACCAGAAAGGTGTAAGGTAAGTGTTTGGACGGCCGGGAAGTACCACCCAATTTAGACCGGAACCCAGTGGGGGAGGCATCCACAGGGACCGTACCCTCCTTCCCCTACCACCAACCTCTCGGAAGGACTTACGGATCCACATGTTTAACGTGATCGTACTCCGCATGAACACGGCGGCAGTTGTGGCAGCGTGTAAATCCAGCGCGCAAACCACCGGGCTACCGCACCCAAAAAGTGCCAACAGCACGCGGTGTTCCCAGGTGGCCACCCACCCAAGTACTAACCGCGCCCGATGCTGCTTGACTTCGGTGATTTAACGAGAACCGGTGTTATCAGCACGGTAGGGCCGTTGGCGCAAAATATTGTGTCGAAAGCCCAGGCCGACCGACTCGTCCGAAGACATGGAGCAGTGAAATGGGCGGCCGGGCAAAATATTGTGTTGTTGAAACCCAGACCGTCCGACCTACCAGAAAGGTGTAAGGTAACTGTTTGGACGGTCGGGAAGTGCCACCCAATTTAGACCGGAACCCAGTGGGGGAAGCATCCACAGGGACCGTACCCTCCTTCCCCTACCACCAACCTCTCGGAAGGACTTTCGGACCCACATGTTTAACGTGATCGTACTCCGCATGAACACGGCGGCAGTTTTGGCAGTGGCTGGAATCGAACCCGGGCCTACCGAGTGCAACTCCAGCGCGCTAACCAATGGGCTACCGCGCCCTGGGCAAAATATTGTGTGTATATCTTCGCATTATAGCAAAAATATTTATTTAGAATCAATAATTTTTGATGATTTTTTGAAACGAATTCATAAAAGCAATAAAATCATTTTCCGCGACTCCGCGCGTATCAAATGTTTCCCATGCGTGTACGCAACTGCCCCCCCCCCCCCCCTTCAACTTAACATGACAGCGCGGAACAATTTCGAATCTCTTACCATCGGTTATCTAAACGCCAACGGTCTTAGAATTAAGATTCATGAAGTTCGACAATTTGTCACTGATAGTAATTTAGACGTATTTTTTGTCCAAGAGACCAGATGCAGGCCAGGGTATCATCCTAAAATTGCAAACTACGAGTCATACTATGACGACAGACCTTGTACTTGCAATGTTCCTCATGGCTGCACATACCCATCTTTGTAAGAAGCTTTATTCCTCATCACGCCCCCCCCCCTCCACTCTGCAGAATATAGAGACAACCATTGCCCTTCTAGCTCTGAAGAACAACCCTGGTATCACTGTTGCTTCGGTGTACTTACCCGTATACCGTTGTGCTCACCCTCAAATCAACGAACTCAGTACCATCTTTAACATTTCCCCCACCTAATTGCAATTTCAATGCCCACCATAAGTCGTGGAGCTGTCCGAGCTCCAATAATCGTGGCTTCAAACACAAAAATTGGGCTGATGATAATGAGTACAACATTGTTGCTCAGGCGGACCCCACGTTTAGACATGGGTCTGGACATTGCAGTCACACGAAATATCGCTTATGGGTTTCACGTGGAAACCATAGATGACCTCTCTTCAGATCATCTCCCTGTTATTTATACTTTTAAATGATGTCGCTATGATATAAATTTTCCTGCTAACTAAGTTACTCGGGGATTGGGAGAAGTACAACCGATTTCTCTCAATTCGATCGCCCCCCCCCCTCCTTTCCGGGACTTGTAACAAGGTCTTGGATGAAATTGGAGAAATTTCCGTAGCACCTACGCCTCTGAGTATAAGCCCAAGTCCAAATATTCAAATTATTACAGGTTCAATAGTGACATAGAGATGGTCAAAAATCGTAATAGGCTATGTGAGGATTCTATTATTCATGAATATTGTATGCTGATTTTACTTTTCATTATGCTAATTTATGTACGAAACTCCTCAATTCTGAAGAGAGTGGTAGGTCAGCAAAGATTTTTCCATCAAGCGTGAATTGTACATTGTCAGAGTTTAAGTCAGTTCGAGCATCAATGAGCATTCTCGAGATCGATGGAACACTTATATTGAGTCGACTGAAAACAACACTATTTGGAACGCAGCCTGCCGTATGCGTAGGCAGAAAACTTACATTATGACCCTGGAAGGTTGAAATTCCAGGGCTGTTACCGACTCACAAAAGGCTGAAATGCTTGCAGACAGCCTTAGAAGTCAGTTTGAACCACACCACTCTGTGGTAAATTGAGGGTTTAACACAGAGTGGTGCTGCAGTTAAACAGTTTATTAATACACCTTCACAAAACACTCTTCGGAGTTCTATTCCTAATGATATCCTTCTATTCGTAAACTTCGCAAGAATAAGTGTCCTGGGATAGATCAAATTTCTACTAACATGCTCAAAACATTCTTCTGAACTTTATTCTTTACATTACTTATATTTTTAATTGTATCCTCTCTCGTAATTATTTCCCCGAGACTTGGCAGACGGCAATAGTCTCGTCCCTCCCCAAGCCTGGGATAAATCACATCCAACCCTCAAATTTTAAACCTACCTCTATTTTCCCACTCTTTCTAAAATCTTCAAGTTTGCGCTTGTGAAGTGTAGGGAAGAGTTCTGCGATCAACGGAAAATCTCCATTCCTGAACAATTGGGGTGCAGGAAGAAACATTCCACGCAACAACAGTTGTTGCAAGTCGCAGAGCTAATCCATGACGACCGCTCGCTCAATCACCAGACTAGAATAGTCTTTTTGGAAGTCCAAAAATCCATCGACAAAGTATATTTGCCAGGCCTCCTTTTTAAATTAATGGCTTTCACCCCCCCCCCCCCAACTAATTAAAATCTTTTACTCTCTAACCGCAAATTCTCGGTTCGTGTTTATAATTCTTCCCCCCCCCCACACACACACTAATCTTAAACTCAATTTTCAGCTTTTACTCTGGCAAACTAGTTATAAGTACCTTGGAGAGTACTTAGATATGTGAAGTTTGTATCTTCTTTGATATCCTAGTGAATACTGTTTAATTTTTCTTTGTTTTTTTAAACTCATAAAAACTTTGCACTTATTTTAAGTGCCGCTAAAGCAAAGTAAACTAACTAGTTACTAAATGTGTAAAACAAATAAAATACAAGTGTTCATTAGGGTACCAAAGAAGATACAGCCTTTTCTTAAAGTATAAACTAAGATTACACTTAGATTTTTCGAAAATGGAATATTATATGGGCTATAAAAAGTTAACAATATTTTCCTATTGTATAGTATACGATAATATCCTATTTTATAGTATACGATAAGTTTTAGACAATTTATTTTCTAAAATACCTGAAAAATAGACAACTATCGCATATTTGTATGTGATCTGTAAAACGTTATCTATGAATTGTGATATACAGTTTGCAGATTATCAATGGCGATAATCTACTGGGATACTGCATTCACAGTTTAAGAACTTAGTTATCATTCTTGTGTGTGAATCTAATTAATAAGTGGTAATGTAGAATTTGCCATACTTTAAAAAAGTTAATGAACATTCCCATTTACCAAAAAATTAAAAGTTCCTTCTTTAAAAAATATTCCTAGTTCTCCTTTCTACCACGAGGTAGAACTGATGTTGCGATATGCGTATACCGCATATACTACTACTGTTGTGTTGCAAACCCTTAAAAAATTTTTTTTTGGATCTTTTAAAAAATCTAAAGTCCCATCTCTAAAATTTATTTTAGTATCCCTTTCTATCGCTAGGTGTAGGTAATTTGCTTTACACATATTGCTTTATGAGGCATATTTCATCCCCTTTAAAAGTTATTTAGCTAAAAATTCTATAGACCTGTCTTTAAAAAATCCATAGTACCTTATTTCTCTGCTAGCTGGCGGTTCTGGATTCATTCCATACCGAAAAAATTCAAAGTTCTATCCTTAATAATTTGCCTTTAAATGTTAGGATATGCCGCACTTAGTTAGAAAAATTTAAGGTAACTTCCAAAAAAGCTATCTTAGTTCCCTATTTTTTCCACCACTTTAAAAGTTGCTAAACATGCCATTTACCGAAAAATCTAATATAGTCCTGCAGCTCACAACACTTCTGTGTGCAAGTATTTGTACAGAGAAAATTCTTTCTGAACTAGTTACTTGGGTGTATAAGAAGCAAAAAAAACTTGGGTGGCCATCCTCTACCCCCCACGTTTTCTCAGTATGACGTCATTCAAGATGGCCGCGATTACTCCACTACCCTTCTGTTAAAGTAAGCGTTTTAGCGAAAACGGTAAGACTTATTGAAAAAATATTCCAGCAACAAATATTCAGCGTTAAATTATCTACAAGTTTGCTTCTAACCATTTTCTTGATATTTCAAACCATTAATCCAGAAAATTAATCTTCTCATACTGAAGTGAGCAAATATTCTCCTTAAGATACAGCACAAACCCCTTGGAAAAAACATATGTTTAATGATTTTTTTTAAATACGGTACACACATTCATTTTATTATATTGATTACAAGTAATCATTCATATTATGTAAAACATATACACTTGCAGATCCCTGAAAACATTTTGATATTTCTTTAAAAAGAAATCCTAAGACAAAGCATTGTTATTTGATCGTATTATTTAATGAAGTAAAATGTTTCTTGTTCCTTTTCAACACCATTAAATTAAGAATGGGTTTCTGCAATCAATTTCATCTATGTTAACACTGTTGTATTTGCAAAACAAACAATATGGAATTTCTCGTCTCTACGCACACAATTCGATGCCGTGCACTTTATGCACGTACATACCCAAATGTAGTCGTCTGGTAGTGGATTAATGTACTTTGAAGGCATTAGAACACTATCTGTCATTTCAAAGCCGAACTTAAGTGGATCCAATGCCTCTTGCGCTTCATTGAGGCTATGTATCATTAAATATGTGTGGAAGAAAGTACGAAGAAGATGCCCCTGTGCACTGGTACTGGTTGACGGTAGGTCATCAAGCGAAATATTTTTCCCGTGGAGGTACTTACATAGCCTGAACTCATCAAGTGTCTTGCAAGACGAGCTTTTCTTCAACAATTGCACTCAGTACTTTTCGGCAAGTGCCATGATTCTATCGAGCTCTGGAAATAGCGGTGCTATGCCAAACTCTTTCAAATACTGCTCAGGGTTACAGTCAATTGCAGCTTTCTTGGTTCCAAACTTGTTCGGATAGTTAGCACCAGAAAGAGGGTGAAGTACTGGTAATGTCTGGCACATGTCTTGTCCCAGAGTTTTAGCTAACATGTGGATTGGAATGAGTCTTGTTGCGTGACCAACTCCAGCTCTTATCAAATTTCATTCACACCAAGGGTGTTGTTGTTGAGACCCAGACCGTCCGACCTACCAGAAAGGTGTAAGGTAACCGTTCACACCAAGGGTGTGGAACCTTTTCCAGTGAAATAGAGCCAGGACCAAGATGTTAGTATCAGCACTTACTAACACAATTTTCTTTAGCCCTTTAATTGCTGCGTTCTCTGTATCATCATCCTAAAGTTTGCTTCTTCTATTAGAAATCTATCCATGGTATGTATTGGTTTTTCAATACCATTTTCAATACCCATGCAGCTGACTTTAATTTCATCCCGTGAACCAGAAAATGCACTTAACACATGAAGTTTGACTAATAGGTCTGGTCACCATCAAGGAATTCAAACTTTGTGTTATATGTTTTTGAAGTAACAGTTTGTTTGCTGAGGAGGGCCAGAAAGTTTCCATTTCAACTGGTAGATTAATTCCTGATATTTTAGAAAATAATATGTCATTTTTTTTTGCCCCGATAGACGTTCAGAGTCTTTAGGAGAACATACTTGGTAACTATCAAAGACATGGTCTACTCTGGAAGCACCAACTGAGAATGATAACGTAAACGTAGAGTAAGAAGTGGCAACATCACCAAATGTTTTTTTTTCTTTTGTTACCACCTTTCGCAAACAGTTCATAACGTCTATGATGAAACAAGTACTATGATCTGGCTGAAGTTGCGCTGCTTTTGCGTTGTTACTCAGACTCTTTTCTAGTTCCTGTGTAATAGTACTTTTTTGGCTTTTAACGAGAAACCCATTGTTATCGGAAAGCATTGAAAATCCGATAATTCAAACTGAAACAGACGCGCCATTTCATACCCACGAACTTGTGCGATCTGAACTATTCTGTTCGTGGAAGTCTTGGAACACTTTTTATTCAAATTATCTTTTCCTTTTTTCTCTGATTTATTTTGGGTTTCAAATGTGAGTAATTTCGTGTGGCTTATTGTGTACCAGATACGTGTAGACTTTTCAACATACAGTGTCTCTCTGTAAGTTTTGTATAATTCAGTGTCTAATTTGATAACATTCAATAATTTATTTTTTTCCACAGCAGCAACTGCTACCTGTGTTACTAGGTTATATAGTGATTTGTTACCAGATAATTCAAAGGGATTTTTTTTCAATATATATTGCACTGTAGTTACGATCACGTTGTTGGTGTGCTCTGCCTCACTTTTACGGAGCTCATGGTGTGAGTGTAAGTCAGATGTTGTTGATGCAGTTTGAGTGATTTCTGGATGTAAGTTTGTTACCTTCAGTAACTCATGGTATGTTAGATCCCACTGAGCGATAAACTGCTTCTGCTTCATCATTCCAATTACACCAGATGATCCCTTTTGTGATCTATTAATCGTTTGCTTGAATGCCATATCGGCACCAACTGCTAAGAATGTATGACTGAACCTTTTTACAACGTGCTTACTGTTCTTGAATGCTTCGCACACTTCAGGATGAGTGGTAGGTAATTTCCTCATGTCTTCTAAGTAAAGAGAGCTCCAGCGTTGGTAGTTTACATAATCAAAGACTGCCAACAAAGGTTGGATCTTCTGAACAGTATCCAAATGTAGATTCCATAAATCCTCTCGGTCAGATCGTATTAAATTTCTCAGTAAAGATACAAATATCCTACAGTTATCCCAGTACAGAATGTTTTCTGATGATTCCCGGCCTTTGTCAACAAATTCCTGAAAGGGTGAAATAAGGTTGTCAACATCAATGTCATCAAATGTTGCTCTAAGCATTGCATAATCTTTAGTGGAAAGACTTTCTTGAAGGTAAAGCAGTTGTTCTATTTTTCCAGCATAATTTTCAGCTCCATTTGTTTTATTAAAGAATGCCAGTACTTGAAGTGGAACAAGGCTTCATCAAGAATGAACATGGCCTTAACGCCTCTAACGTAATTCTTTTCACTGAAGGTAGATTCTGCCACATTAACACCTAATAAGCCACTTTCAATGAAAATATCTGATGCTCCACTTTTCCGAATCAAACATTCGGACACAATCAAATATTCTAAAATACGAAAAAGTATATTTTCTGGATTATTGGTTTGAAATATCAAGAAAATGGTTAGAAGCAAACTTGTAGATAATTTAACGCCGAATATTTGTTGTTTGAACATTTTTTCAATAGGTCTTATCGTTTTTGCTAAAACGCTTACTTTAACAGAAGGGTAGTGGAGTAATGGCGACCATCTTGAATGACGTCATACTGAGAAAACGTGGGTGGGGGGGGGGGGGTAGGGGGGCCACCCAAGTATTTTTTTGCTTCTTATACACCCAAGTAACTAGTTCAGAAAGAATTTCCTCTGTACAAATATTTGCACACAGAATTGACAGAAGGGTAGTGGAGTAATGACGACCATCTAGAATGACGTCATACTGAGAAAACGTGGGGGGGAGGGGGCCACCCAAGTATTTTTTTTGCTTTTTATACATTCAAGTAAGTAGTTCAGGAAAAATTTTCTCCGCACAAATACTTGCACACAGAATTGACAGAAGGGTAGTGGAGTAATGGCGGCCATCTAGAATGACGTTATACTGAGAAAACGTGGGAAATTCGGGGTGGCCACTCAAGTTTTTTTTTGCTTCCTATACACCCCAGTAACTAGTTCAGAAAGAACTTTCTCTGTACAAATACTTGCACACAGAAGTGTTGTGAGCTGCTGGACTAATATCCCATCCTTAAAATATTACCCTAATTCCCCATTTTCACCACTAGGCACCAGTGATGGTGTCATTTCATACCGACTTAAGCGTTTCTGGCACTTTAAAAGTTTCTAAACATCCCATTTACCTAAAAAAATCAAAGTTCTATCCTTGCCTAGTTCTACATTTCGCAATTATGCGTGGATGATGTGTATCACACATGCCACTTCAATCTGCGTATTCATCCGCTTTAAATATTAGTATATATTGCACTAAACTAGAAACGATTTAAAGTATCATCTTAAAAAAGCTACCTTAGTTCCCTATTTCGTCACTATGTATCGGTCATATGTATCACACATACCGCCTTAGATGCCATTTCGACCCTTTTAAAAATTTTTAAACACTTTATTTATCTAAAAAATCTAGAGTGTCATCTTTAAAATTTGTGCTAGTAACCCCTTTCTACGGCTATGTAGCGATATTGGACCCATTTCATGATGCCTTAGTAGGTTTTTACACCCTTTAAAAGTTGCTAAACACCTTATTTACCTAAAAAATTTAAAATACCATACTTAACAACCCTAGTTTCCCATTTTACCTCTAGGTGTTAATAATGGCTTTACTCTATACACTTCAGTATGCGTTTCTATCCCTTTAAAAGTTAGTAGAAATCCCTATGTAGCTAAAAAATTCTTAAAGTTCCCCTAAAAATTCGCTGTACACCCATCATGCGCTTTCATTCATTTAAAAGTTAGTAGAAATCACATTTAGCTAAAATATAAATTCGTACTCTTAAAAAAATTATCCGTAGTTCACCATTTTGCTGTTATAAACCGGACATGTGTATCACATATAGCCCATTAAAAGTTTCTAAACAACCACATTTATCTAAAAATTTAAAGTTCAGTCTTTAAAATATAAGGAAGTTTTCCTTTCGCTGATACGTACCAGTGTTGTATTCATTCCAAACCACCTCACTAGGCGTTTCCATCCTTTAAAAGTTAGTATAAATTCTCATTTATCTAAAAATTATAAAGTTCTGTCTTCCAAAATCTACCCTCGTTCACAATTTCACATCTAGGTCTCTCGGATGAATACACTGCATTCCGCCTTATTAGACATTTCCATCCCTTTAAATGTTTCTAAACACTCTATTTACCTAAAAAAATTTAAAGTTCCATCTTAAAAAGATAGCTTCAGTTACCTATTTCGCTGCCATTTATCGGTTATGCATATGATGTATACGAACTTATCATATATTTATAGCCCTTTAAATGTTTTCAAAAATTTCATTTAGTTTAAACATCTAGAGTTCCATCTTTAAAAATTACTCCATTATCCCTTTCTAACGTTATATGTCAGTCATCTGTATTATACATACAGCCTCAGTAGGCGTTTCCACACCTTTAAAAGTGCCTACGTACCTCATTTAGTTAAAAAATCTAAAGTCCCAAATTTTAAAATTAGTCTAATAGTCCCTTTCCAACGTTATGTATTGGTTATGTGCATTACACATACCCTCTCAGTAAGCGTTTCCACCCTTTAAGGGGACGGTGGACGTTGAAATGAGCAAAAATCGACTAAAAAAAGTTTTAATATATAACATTATTTTACACATTTAACATTTGCTTACGGGTGGGACAGCTTCAATCCCAAACGAAGAACCTCCCTAAAAGACAGGTATTTGACATACCTTATCCCAAACATTTCGATCCCCCTTTGCCGGCATTGTCGTTCATGAAAATCTCCGACAGAAACACTGTAAAGGGGGATCACACTGTTTGGGATAGGGTATGTCAAATGCCTGTCTTTTTGGGAGGTTCTTCGATTGGGATTAATGCTGTCCCACCCGTAATCAAAAGGTTGAATGCATTTTTTTCGAAACGGAATTTTCAAAGGTTTTACATTTTTAAAATGTTCCATGCGTCTTAATTTTTGTCTGAGATGCATGAAATTTGGCAAGAAGACACTTCTCATACTTTTTAATGAAACTGGGTATGCATTTTATAATTGGACTTTATTAAGGTAATTAAAAGTGAATAAGAACCTAATTAAATGATGAAAATTAAGTTTTAATGCAGAAAAATATTTTTTTAAAATTAACTTTCTAAGGGATTTAAAAATGAATACCCAAATTTGTTCATAATGTGTTTTTGAGTGATCATAATGTAAAATTAATCAAAAATGTGAACAAATGGTACGCAAGGGACATTTTCAAATTTTCGTTAAAAGAAATTAAATTAAAAAAAAAATACAAAATTATAACAAAATTGACAAAAAAAATTAATGGTATTGTATATCGTAATGTTAAGAGGAATATTTATACAAATTTTCACGTTTCTAAGTCAATAAATAAATAAAATAATTTCAACGTCCACCGTCCCCTTAAAAGGTACTATATACTCCATTTAGCCAAAAAACTTTTTAAATCCTTTCTTTAAAAAACTACTTTAGTATTGCTTTTCCTCCACTATGTATCGGCGATGGATACATTCGATACCACCATGAAGGTGTTTCCACACCTTTAAAAGCTACTATACACTCCCATTTATCTAAAGAATCTAGTGCTTCTATTTATAGAATTATGTCAGTAGCTTCTTTCCAACGCTATGTAGCGGTGTTGTATTCATTTTATATTGCTACACTAGGCGTTCCCATCCTTTAAAAGTTGCTAAACACCTTATTTACTTGAAAAAATTTTAAGTTCTATCCTAAAAAATAACAAAGTTTTCCATTTCGCTGCTATATATTAGTTATGTGTATCATGGAAACTACCTTATCATACGTTTATAGCTCTTTAAATGTTTCTAAACATACTATTTACTTGAAAGAATTTACGTCCTATCCTAAAACCTACTACCCTAGATCTACATTTCATTGGTAGGTGTCTGGCTATGTGCATCGCACATACCCCCTCACTAGGCATTTCCACCTCTGTAACAGTTAGTAAAAATCGTATTTACATAAAATTTTTTAAGTCCCAACTTTAAAAGAGTATCCTAGTTCTCCATTTCACAGCTACGTATCGGTTATGGCACACATGCCACTTGAGTAGGCGTTTCCAACCCTTTAAAAGTTTCAAAATACCTCATTTAGTTAAAGTCCCACAGTAAAAATATTTCCGTAGTTCAGCATTTCGCCGCTAGGCGTCGGTGATGGATTCACTCCATACTCCCTCTGCAGGTGATGCCACCTTACAAAAGTTAGTACGTATTCCATTTAGCTAAAAAATTCAAAGTCTCGTTTTTTAAACTACCATAGTTCCCCATTTTGCCGCCGATCATGTCTATCACACATACCCCATCAGTATGTGTTTTCCCACTCCATTAAATATCCCCAAACACTCTATTTACCTATCTCTCTATATTAAAAAATCTGATGCGAGCAGCACATGGCTTTCCTTATATAATGCAATGAATTTACTACTTTTACAGTTAAAAAATGTTATTCTTATAGTAGATACTTATATTCTTCTATATCTTCCAAGATATTGAATTTTTTTCAATTAGTCGTCATTTTCATTGATGTAGCGTCATTTTTATCCATTTGGCGAGATTTTAGTTAATTTGGCAACATTTAAAAAAGTCGCCAAGTTGGCGACATTCCGCCAAATTCTTCGTCAAAATTTCGCCAAGCGTTATGGAAGGAGAAATAAGTTATTCTTACAGCAGATAAATGATTATTAGCGTTCAAATACAAAAGTATTACTCAAAATATATTTTCTCGTGAATGGAACGGGTTAGCTCCACGAGAATGATATCATCAAATTTATCGCATGATATTACATATGAAAAGTGAAAATGTTTCTTAAGAGTTAATATTTTTTTTATTTTACTTTATTTTTTGATAAATTTATTTGAAAAATGTGCAGTATCTCGAGAACGTTTAATGCTAGCATCCTACAGTTTGTGTCAATAGTTTTCTAAGGAAAAATTACATAAGAAATGTCTATTTGCGTAACTTTATTAAAGGTTTTGATTTTTTGATGATTTTTTCAAAATTTCACTCGAAAATTTAGGGGTGTTCTGAACACTCGATTGTGTTTAAAAACGATAGGCTTCCAGTATTCACAGATTGTGATTTTTGTACCAAATTTCATTCGAATCGCTCCATTTGTTCGTGAGATATCGTCTCCACAGATTCACTGACACACACACACACATACACACACACATAGACATCACCTCAAAAATGTTCGATCCGCAATCAGGGATGCTTTAAACGTGCTCTCCCATCGAAAACTCGAATTCGAATTTTCGATCCCGTCACAATACTTTCCTTATACATTATGTATATAAGGAAAGTAAAAAAAGTAGTTGCCACCACTGTTTGACAAATTTCTCGTTTCTCGAGATTTTTTGGTTTGTACCGAAAAGCTATTGCATATATATATATATAATACATTTTATTCCTTTTATAATCACTAGATTCCATTTCTTCCATTTCCAAACTTCTTGCATAGCTCATCGTGCTACACTAGGCTTCTGATTTGCAAAAACCTTCAGTTTACAAGCAATTTTCATTGGTATTTCTCGGGTATATATATTACAAGTAATCATAAAAATCTTCAATTATATATATATATATATATATATATATATTGTAATTTAAGAAATATTTAATGTCAAAATCAGAGACAAAATATTTGAGCTACGAATTCGCGTCCTGGATTGACTAACAATAGCAAGACCACGAATTTTTGCAGGCAGGAACCTAAATGGGTGAATTTTTGCACTATGGGGCTCTTTTTTTTAATTTCGAAATAGTTTTTGAGATATTTTACTTTTTATGCACTTCTGAAGTAAATATTTTTTTTCGTATCTGCACGTCTCGCGATTTCTCAGTCTCGTAACGCAAAACTATAGCATACAATAATATGAAATTTGGTGCATTTATAGAGAAATAACAGGGTAACACGATGAATTAAACCGTTTATCGATTTAAACTTTAGTTTGGAACGAAATCGCTCGCGAAGCCAGCTCAGGATCAATAAATTCAGTTTTTGGATTCCCTGAGCTAAGAAAAATCCCTGCTTTTACCCCCTGCGGAAAATAGGTAGGGATAGAAAAAGAGATTTTTGAAAGTAGAATTTCTAGGAGAGATAGGTATGAAGCTAGCTCTGCGAGCGCAGCGAGTAAGAGCCGAAGCCTCCCGAAGGAGGTTGGCAAAGTGTAGCGAGCAGGGGGAAGAACCCCCCTAATTTACCAAAAAATGTCTCGTCTTTAAAAACTACCCTAGCATTCATTTCTACCGTTATGTGCTGGTCATATGTATCACACATACCACCTCATTAGGTGTTTCCACCCCTTTAAATGTTTGTGCTAAATTTCACTCGATGTAAAATTACTTGTGTTAAATTTTACTGCATACAAAATCACATATGTCAGTTTTTGAAAGTTAAAAATATGTAATTGTTAAATTATGACTAAAAGTAGCAAACTTGTTAAAACACATGTTATTTTCAATAGTAAAGTAGCACACATGTTGTCTTCGAAACGCTGAAAATTACATTTGTTAGATTTTACTACACGCACAATCACATTTGTCAGTTTTTGAAACGTTGAAAACTCACATTTACTATTTTTTGAAAGTTGAAAACTTGTATTTGTTACATTTTGACTAAAAATAGCACAAGTGTTAAAACACATGCTATTTTCCATAGGAAAATTAGCACATACGTTGTGTTTGAATTACTGGAAATTGCATTTGTTAAATTTCACTAAAAACAAAATCACATTTGTCAGTATTCTGAACGTTAAAAATTACATTTGTCAGTTTTTTGAAAGTAGAAAACTTGTATTTGTAAAATTTTTATTAAAAATAACGCACTTGCGATAATACATGTTACTTTCCATAGGAAAATTAGCACATATTTTGTTTTTGAAATACAGAAATCCCATGTGCCGGTTTTGAAAACGTTGAAAATTGCATTTGTCAGTTTTTTTAAAGTTTAAAACTTTTATTTGTTAAATTTCACATGATAGACATTCATACATGTCTATTCCAGTGTTTGTATTTTAAAAAGTACTTCATGTGGGATACTTACATTTAAAAAATGCTTGGATTCATTTCACATTAAACTTAAAAAATATTTGTAACAACCGTCTTTGATGCTTTAAGCTCTTTACACCGCTATGTGGCGCTGGTGTTGCGGTATGTGGTGTTAAAGATATTCACTCGAGTCGACTAGGATACATCCCATAGAAATCGGGTCCACCCCACTGAATCCCTTTTACTGAAGTAAGCTTGACGATATTCACTCGAGTCGACTAGGATAACTATCCTACAGAATCGCATTCATTATAGTAGGCTACTAAACCGCTCGTCGTTAATGAATCTATCTAAATAAAAAATTAAAGTTTAAAAATTATAAGTTTAAAAAATTTCTTCTACGCTACATCTTTCCACCGCTAGGTGGCGCTGATGGTTCTCTTCCTCCTCTGCCGGTGAACTCCAGGTGTTAACACCACTCAAAAAGTTTCTTTGAATCTTGGAAAAACTCCTTAGGGTAGTTCCCCTTTCCGTCACAAGGTGGCGCTGATGTTTCTGCTCCCTCCTCTGCCGATGAACTCCAGGTGTTGCCACCACTCAAAAAGTTTAGTGACAAACCCCCTTTATCTAATTAAAAAATTAAAGTTTCCTCAAAATACCCTCGTACAAAACTACGAGATTCCAACCGTTGTCACCCTCTCAAAAAGTTTCTGAAAAATGAAAACGCTCAAAAAATTTCCATTTTGTAAAAATACCCCCCCCCCCCCCCCGTCTAGGATTACAAAATTCCGGCCGAGAGGCGATTTTGCTCTCTCTGCTGTCTCCTCTCTCTGCCGGTGAACTCTCCTTCCTCTACTACTCTCAGTTATATGATTTTGACGATATCAGCTAATTTTTAATACTAGCTTAAAGAATGTCAGAACAAAAATTACGATTCCAGGATTTTAGAGTTTTCTTACTAAACATAGACCAATTCCGACGTGTATGCAAAGTTTCAAGTTTCTACTTTCAGCGGTGCAATTAATTCTTTAATCGGTCACTCATTTGTATGATTTTGATGATATCAGCCAATTTTAGAGAATTTTGATACTAATCTAATGAAGTCATGCTCTTTTGAATTGCTTATATCGCTCGCTATAACGATTCTGAAGTAGTTACAGAACTGAGAAATAATTATTTCATAAATTATAACTGGTATAAAACACTGAATGCCAGGATTTGTGCATTTTTAATCCCAGGATTTTGGTATCAGTTTTTAAGACGATAGCAGATTAGTATTAGAACCAATTTGAATTGCATATTATGTGAGACCATCCAATTTTTAAAAATTTAAATAATATTCTAGTGGAGTTTAAATTCATCATTAAATTGATAACATCGCTGACTATAATGACTTTGACATAGTTACAGTCCATTGCCCCAATCGGGAATCGAACCCTGGTTCTTCGAACTGCCCAGCTGATGCTCTACCGTTGAGCTATTGGAACGAAATAGCAAGCTGTTATTGTCGAAGTGGACTGTACAATATAAAATGGGAAAAAATTATTTCATAAATTTTAACTGGTGTAAAACCCAAATCCCGGGATTTATGCATTTCAAATATAAGAATTTCGAAATCAGTTTTTAGGCCGGTAGTAGATTAGGATTAGAACTACTTTGAATTGCATATTATGCGATATCATCCCATTTTTAACACTTTACAACAAAGTTGAAAAGTGTTTATGACTTTGTTCATTCTGTCTGTCTGTTTGTCTGTCCGTTAATTGAAAAAAATTTAATTCATAAATTTATCACTGGTATGAAACGCCAAATTCAAAGATTTCGGGATTAGATTTTAGGCCGATAGTAGGTCAATATAAAAAACTAATTGAAGTTACATGATACATCATATCATGCAATTTTTAACACTTTACAACATAGTTGAAAAGTGTTTATGACTTTGTTCATTCTGTCTGTCTGTCTGTCCGTTAGCACGATAACTGCCGTAAAAATGACTTAATCAAAATGAAATTTTAGTATATTGTTCAGACGGTCTGTAGGACCTATGGGAATATAAATGAATAATATCACCCAATTAGTTTTGGATTGAACCCGGGTTGAAAAACTAAAATACATTGAGCCCTATGGGACCTAATTTTTCAAACATTTTTTAAGCGGATTTAAAATTCACAAATTGCTTCGAAAATTTCAGGTAATATTCAAATTGTTCCATAAAATATATAAAAAAAAATTTTCAGGGAAATATATTCAGTAGTTTTTTAAATAAAAATTAAAATAATAATTGCACCTCTTATATGAAGCGATCACATGACCATGAAATGAAAAGATCATATGACCCACTTCAAAATGATATATGGCATCCATCTTGCCTCAAAATCGTTATCTTTTAAGTTCTTTTTAATTCATATTGAGTGTTTTATCCGTCCTAAAACCACTTTATTTGTGCTTAAATTCTGTGCATCTATACTGAAACAGCACAATTACAATATATTTCAGTTTAAATGATCATCCAAATTTGATTATTTCTACAGCGAAGCCTATTTTTCACTTATGTAAAATGTAAACAGCAAAATATGTAGAATGAGTTGTATTAGGATTGCTGTATTTCTTTAACACAAAATTATTTAGCCCATGGAGTCTGCATAGCTGATATGAATGAAATATTCATTGATTTTACAAAGAGAAGGGCGATTTTTTTCGATGAAGTTTTAAGCATAGAGTTTAATTACTTGTAGCTCCATGGTCTTAATTTTTAAATAAAATAAATTATTATAGTATTGTGATGAATGAAATGAATGGGAAAATTTTATGAATGAAATGCTGTTTTTATAGAGGCGTGTTATTTTTTCTATGACCTCATTTGAATGAATGCCAGTTGTTTTCGATGAAGTTTTCAAATATAATAAATTATCGTAGTATTGTGATAGTTTTAAAAATATTACCGAGGAATGTATCGCATTTTACAGATGTTTAAACCAGGCAATTTATATTTCAATGCCGTCATTTGAATGAAGTTAATTTTTTTCGATGAAGGTTTAAGTTTTCAAATATAATAAATTAATGTAGTATTGTGATAAGTTTTAAAATATTACCGAGGAATGTATTGCATTTTAGACTTGTTTAAATAAAATTGCATTGAAGTTGGAAAGTATTTCATAATCAATGCTTTAAGCATAATTGATCTTTCTTGTTAAATTTTAAATATTAATCTATTGGGGTTTTGCACCATTAAATTGATTATATCACTCTCTATAACAATTTTAACATAGTTACAGAACTGGGGAAATATCATTTCAGAAATTATAACTGGTATAAAATCCCAAATCCCGGGATTTGTACATTTCTAATCCCAGGATTTCGAGATCAATTTTTAGACCGGTAGTAGATTAGTATTAAAACAAATTTGAATTACATATTATGTGACATCATCCAATTTTTAAAAATTTAAATTCTATTCTGATGGGGCTTTGCAATATTACATCGCTCTTTATAACGATTTTGATATTGTTGCAGATCTGAGACAATATTGTTTCTTAAATTACAGTAACTAACCCTGAAATCCCAGGATTTTAGTATTTCTTATGCTGGGATTTTGGCATCAATATTTTGGCCGTTTGTAGAATAATGTTGGAAATAATTTGAATTATATACTATAAAATAGAACAATTTTTTTTTTAATCTATATAGTATTGTGGAGTCTTTAACCATTAAATTTATTACCTACCTATCTATAACGACTTGGACATAGTTACAGAACTGAAAAATATAATTTCTCAAATTATATTTAGTATAAAAACGCAATTCCCGGGATTTGCGCATTTCTAATCTCAGGATTTGGGATCAATTTTTAGGCCGGTAGTAGATAAGTATTAGATATAATTTGAATTGCATATTATGTGATATAATCCATTTTTAAAATTTTAAATACTATTCTGGTGGGGTTTTGCACCATTAAATTGATTACATCGCTTTTTATAACGATTTCAACATGGATACAGAACTGATAAAATATTACTTCATAAATTAAAACTGGTATAAAACACTAAATACTGGAATTTGTGCATTTTTAATCTCAGGATTTCGGGATCAGTAGTAAATTAGTATTAGAACTAATTTGAATTGGATATTATGCAATACCATCCAATTTTTAAAAATTTAAATAATATTCTGGTAGGGCTTTGCACCATTACATTGATTACATTGATGTTGATAATTATTTTAACATAGTTACAGAACTTGTAGAGTCCAGTTTGACGGAAAGAACTTGCAATTTCTTCCCTGTAGCTCAACAGTAGAAGGTCGGCTGACATTTCGGAGATCCAGGGTTCGATTCCTGGTTGGGGTAGCAATGTAAAGAACCTTGCTGCCCCAATCGGGATCGAACCCTAGATCTCTTAACTGGTCGGCCGATGCTCTACCGTTGAGCTTTCTGGGATGAAATTGCAAGCTGTTATTGTCGAAGTGGACATTATAAACTGGGAAAAAGTCATTTCAGAAATTATAATTGGTATAAAATCCCTAATCCCGGGATTTGTTCATTACTAATCTCAGGATTTCGAGATCAGTTTTTAGGCCGGCAGTAGATTAGAATTATAGAACTAATTTAAAATGCATATTATGTGATATAACCCAATTTTTTAAAAGTTATATATTATTATGGTGTGAGTTTTGTACCATTGCATTGATTAGATCGCACTATATAACGGTTCTGGCATAGTTATAGATTGAAAAAATTTTAATTCATAAATTTATCACTGGTATGAAACGCCAAATTCAAGGATTTCGGGATTAGTTTTTAGGCCGATAGTAGGTCAATATAAAAAACTAATTGAAGTTACATGATACGTCATATCATGCAATTTTTAACACTTTACAACATAGTTGAAAAGTGTTTATGACTTTGTTCATTTTGTCTGTCTGTCCGTTAGCACGATAACTGCCGCAAAAATGACTTTATCAGAATGAAATTTTAGTATGTTGTTCAGACGGTCTATAGGACCTATGGGAAAATAAATGAATAATATCACCCAATTAGTTTTGGATTGAACCCGGGTTGAAAAAATGAAATACATTGAACCCTATGGGACCTAATTTTTCAAACATTTTTTAAGCAGATTTAAAATTCACAAATTGCTTCGAATGTTTTATGAAATATTCCAATTATCCCATAAAATATATAAAAAAAATTTCAACAAAGTATAATCAGTAGTTTTTTAAATAAAAATTAAAATAATAATTACACCCTTTATATGGAGTGATCACGTGACCATTAAATGAAGAGATCACGTGACACACTTCAAAATAAAATATGGCACCCATCCTGTGTCAAAATCGTGATTTTTAAAGTTTTTTTTAATTCTTATTTAGTGTTGTATCCGTCCTAAAACCGCTTTATTTTTGCTTAAATTCTGCGCATCTACATATTGAAACAACGCAATTACAATATAATTGAGTTTAAATGATCATCCAACTTTGATTCATTCTATAACGAAGCCTACTTTTCATTTATGGATAATGTAAATACTAAAAAATGTAGAATGAGTTGTATAAGAATTGCTGCATTTCTTTAACGCAAAATTATTTAACTCATTGAGTTTGCAATATAGCTGATATGAATGAAAAATTCATTGCTTTTACGCAGAAAAGCAAACGATTTTTCCGATGAAGTTTTAAGCATAGAGTTAAATTACTTGTACCTCCATGATTTTAGCATAGAGTTAAATTACTTGTACCATCAAAGTTTTTAAATAAAATAAATTATTGTAGTAATGTGATGAATGAAATGAATGGAAAAATGTTTATAAATGAAATGCTGCTTTTATAAAGAGACCAGGCATGTTATATTTCGATGACGTCATTTGAATGAATTTCAGTTGTTTTTGATGAAATTTTCAAATATAATAAATTATTGTAGTATTATGATAATTTTAAAAATATTACCCAGGAATGTATCGCATTTCAGAGATGTTTAAACCAGGCAATTTATATTTCAATGCCATCATTTGAATGAAGTTCATTTTTTTCGATGATGTTTTAAGTTTTCAAGTATAATAAATTAATGTAGTATTGTGATAATTTTAAAAATATTACGGAGGAATGTATCGCATTTTAGAGATGTTTAAATAAAATTGCATTGATGTTGGAAAGTGTTTCATAATCAATACTTTATGCATGATTAATCCTGTTTAAAATTTTAATTCTATTTTGGTGGAGTTTCGCACCATTAAATTGATTACATCGCTCTTTATAACGATTTTGACATTGCTGCAGAACTGAGAAATTATTAATACCTAAATTACAATAACTAATCCCAAAATTCCAGGATTTTAGTATTTCTAATCCTGGGATTGTGGCATCAATATTTTCGCCGACTGTAGAATAATATTCAAACTAATTTGAATTGTATACTATAATATATCAGCCATTTTTAACATTTTACAACAAAGTTGAAAAGTGTTTATGACTTTGTTCATTCTCTGTCTGTCTATCTGTCTGTCCGTTAGCACGATAACTACCGTAAAAATGACTTAATCAAAATGAAATTTTAGTATGTTGTTCAGACGGTCTGTAGGACCTATAGGAATATAAATGAATAATATCACCCAATGAGTTTTGGATTGAACCCGGGTTGAAAAAATGAAATACATTGAGCCCTACGGGACCTAATTTTTCAAACATTTTTAAGCGGATCTAAAATTCACAAATTGCTTCGAAAATTTTAGGTAATATTCATATTGTTCCATAAAATATAAAAAAAAAATCAGCGAAATATATTCAGTAGTTTTTAACACTTTACAACAAAGTTGAAAAGTGTTTATGACTTTGTTCATTAACACTTTACAACAAAGTTGAAAAGTGTTTATGACTTTGTTCAGTCTGTCTGTCTGTCTGTCTGTCTGTCTGTCTATCCGTTAGCACGATAACTGCCGTAAAAATGACTTAATCAAAATGAAATTTTATTATGTTGTTCAGACGGTCTATAGGACCTATGGGAATATAAATGAATAATATCACCCAATTAGTTTTGGATTGAACCCGGGTTGAAAAAATGGAATACATTGAGCCCTATGGGACCTAATTTTTCAAACATTTTTAAGCGGATCTAAAATTCACAAATTGCTTCGAAAATTTTAGGTAATATTCATATTGTTCCATAAAATATAAAAAAAAAATCAGCGAAATATATTCAGTAGTTTTTAACACTTTACAACAAAGTTGAAAAGTGTTTATGACTTTGTTCATTAACACTTTACAACAAAGTTGAAAAGTGTTTATGACTTTGTTCAGTCTGTCTGTCTGTCTGTCTGTCTGTCTGTCTATCCGTTAGCACGATAACTGCCGTAAAAATGACTTAATCAAAATGAAATTTTATTATGTTGTTCAGACGGTCTATAGGACCTATGGGAATATAAATGAATAATATCACCCAATTAGTTTTGGATTGAACCCGGGTTGAAAAAATGGAATACATTGAGCCCTATGGGACCTAATTTTTCAAGCATTTTTTAAGCGGATTTAAAATTCACAAATTGCTTCGAAAATTTTAGGCAATATTCAAATTGTTCCATAAAATATATAAAAAAAAATTCAGCGAAATATATTCAGTTGTTTTTTAAATAAAAATTAAAATAATAATAACACCTCTTATATTAAGCGATCACGTGTCCATGATATGAAACGATCACATGACCCACTTCAAAATGATATATGGCATCCATCTTGTGTCAAAATCGTGATTTTTAAAGTTCTTTTTAATTCAAATTGAGTGTTGTATCCGTCCTAAAATTACTTTATTTTTGCCTAAATTCTGTGCAGCTACATACTGAAACAACGCAATGACAATATATTTCAGTTTAAATGCTCTTCCAAATTTGATTATTTCTACTATTAAGCCTATTTTTCACCTATGTAAAATGTAAACAGCAAAATATGTAGAATGAGTTGTATTAGAATCGCTGTAATTCTTTAACACAAAATCATTTAGTCCATGGAGTCTGCTTAGCTGATATGAATTCATTGATTTTAGAAAGAGAAGGACGATATTTTTCGATGAAGTTACGCATTGAGTTTATTTACTTGCAGCTCAATGGTCTTAATTTTTAAATAAAATAAATTGTTATAGTATTGTGATGAATGACATGAATGGGGGAATTATTTATGAATGAAATGTTGCTTTTATAGAGAGAGCCAGGCGTGTTATTGTTTTATGACGTCATTTGAATGGATTTCAGTTGTTTTCGATGAAGTTTTCAAATATAATAAATTATCGTAGTATTATGATAATTCTAAAATTATTACCGAGGAATGTATAACATTTAAAAGATGTTTAAACCAGGCAATTTATACTTTAATGCCGTCATTTGAATGAAGTTAATTTTTTTCGATGAAGGTTTAAGGTTTCAAATATAATAAATTAATGTAGTATTGTGATAAGTTTTAAAATATTACCGAGGAATGTATTGCATTTTAGACATGTTTAAATAAAATTGCATTGAAGTTGGAAAGTGTTTCATAATCAATGCTTTAAGCATGATTGATCTTTCTTATTTAAATAAAAATTAAAATAATGATTACACTTCTTATATGAAGCGATCATGTGACCATGATATGAAAAAATCACATGACCCACTTCAAAATGATATATGGCATCCATCTTGTCACAAAATCGTGATTTTTTAAGTTCTTCTTAATTCATATTGAGTGTTGTATCCGTCCTAAAACCACTTTATTTGTGCTTAAATTCTGTGCATCTATACTGAAACAGCACAATTACAATATATTTGAGTTTAAATGATCATCCAAATTTGATTATTTCTACAGCGAAGCCTATTTTTCACTTATGTAAAATGTAAACAGTAAAATATTTAGAATGAGTTTTATTAGGATTGCTGTATTTCTTTAACACAAAATTATTTAGCCCATGGAGTCTGCATAGCTGATATCAATGAAATATTCATTGATTTGACAAAGAGAAGGACGATTTTTTTCGATGAAGTTTTAAGCATAGATTTTAATTACTTATAGCTCCATGGTCTTAATTTTTAAATAAAATAAATTATTATAGTGTTGTGATGAATGAAATGAATGGGAAAATGTTATGAATGAAATGCTGTTTCCATAGAGAGATCCAGGCGTGTTATTTTTTATATGACGTCATTTGAATGAATGTCAGTTGTTTTCGATGAAGTTTTCAAATGTAATAAATTATCGTAGTATTATGATAGTTTTAAAAATATTACCGAGGAATGTATCGCATTTTAGAGATGTTTAAACCAGGCAATTTATATTTCAATGTCGTCATTTGAATGAAGTTCATTTTTTTTCTATGAAGGTTTAAGTTTTCAAATATAATAAATTAATGTAGTATTGTGATAAGTTTTAAAATATTACTTAGGAATGTATTGCATTTTAGAGATGTTTAAATAAAATTGTATTGAAGTTGGAAAGTGTTTCATAATCAATGCTTTAAGCATGATTGATCTTTCTTGTTTTTAAAATTCAAATGGTATTGTGATGAAGTCTTGAACCGTTGAATTGATTGCATCAGTCTCTATAACGATTTTGCCATAGATACAGAACTGAGAAAATATTTTTTTATCTCATAAAATTATAACTGGTATAAAACCCCAAATTCCGGGATTTGTGCTTTTTTAGTCCCAGGATTTCGGGATCAGTTTCTCAGATGATAGTAGATTAGTATTAAAACTAATTTGGATTGCATATTATGTGATACCATCCAAATTTAAAAAAATTAAATAATATTCTGGTGGAGTTTTGCATCATTAAATTGATTACTTCGCTCTCTATAACGATTTTAACATTGTTTCAGATCTACGAGAATACTTCTTCATATATTACAATAACTAATACCTAAATCCCAGGATCTTAGTACTTCTAATCCTGGAATTTCGGATCAGTATTTTGAACGATCGTAGAATGATATTAGAACTAATTTGAATTGTGTATTATAAGATATCAGCCAATATATTTTAACTTAAATGCTGATGTGGTGGAGTCTTGAACCATTGCATTTGTTACCTCCCCTCCCTCTCTATAAAGACTTAGCCAATCTTACAGAACTGAGAAAATATCATTTCATAAATGATTACTGATATAAATACCAAAATTCCTGGATTTTTGTATTTCTAAATCCATAGGATTTCTGGATAAGTTTGTAGGTCGGTAGTAGATTAGTATTAAAACTAATTTGAATTACATATTATGTGATATCATACAAGTGTTTAATATTTAATTTCTATTCTTGTGGGGTTTTGCACAATTAAATTGATTACGTCGCTCTCTATAACAATTTTGACATAGTTACAGAAAAGAGAATATATTATTTCATAAATTATAACAGGTAAAATACCCCAAATCCCGGGATTTATGCATTTCTAAATCCAGGATTTAGGGATCAGTCTTTTGGCTGGTAGTAGGTTTGAATTGCATATTATGTGATATCAGCCAATTGAAAAAAAAAAAATTAAATATTATTCTGGTGGGTTTCGCATAATAAAATAGATTACATAGCTCTCTATAAAGGTTTTGACTTATTTACAGAATTGAGAAAATATTATTTCATAAATTAAACTTGTGTAAAACCCCAAATCCCGGCATTTGTGCATTTCTAATTCCAGGATATCGGGATCAGTTCTTAGGACGGTAACAGATTAGTATTAGAATTAATTTAAATTGCATATTACGTGATATCATCCCATTTAAAAAATTTAAAAACTATTCTGGTGGAGGTTTTGCACCATTGAATTGATTACATTGCTCTCTATAACGATTCTGACATAGTTACAGAACTCAAAAATAATAATGCAATAAATTATAACTGGTAACAAAACCCTAAATCTCGGGATTTCGTGATCAGTTTTTAAGCCTGTAGTATATTAGTATTAGAATTAATTTGAATTACATATTATGTGATACTACTTCATATATTACAATAAGTAATACTACATATATTACAATAAGTAATACTACATATATTACAATAAATAATATTACGTCATATATTGCAATAACTAATTCCTTAATATTAGGATTTATTATGTCTAATCCTAGGATTTCGGCATCAAATTTTGGCCGGTCGTAGAAAAATATTAGAACTAATTTAATTTGTATACTATAAGATATCAGAAAATATTTTTTATTTTAAATAGTGTTTTGAATTGCATATTATACTAGCAGCATACCTGTTCTTCGTACGGAGTATATAATATAAAGAAACTTATAATTCGCAATCATGTGCAAATTCTGTTAAAATATTAAATTTATTGCTCCTAAAGAGAAGTTTAAGAATATCTGTTTAGGAATATCTGTTCTCACTATGAAACATTATCTTCACGGGCAGATCTGAAGAATAAAACATCCTGGCCCCTTTTGTAAGCAAATTTACAAAAAAAAGGAATTGAATCAATATATGCAAAATGAAAGCATTAAAATTGTGTAGGACCCGAACTACTTATATACGTGAATATTAGAAGATATAACCTGTATTAGTACATTAGAAGAGTACCCGTATTACAATATGAGTTTCAAAAATATTTGCCAAAATAAAAGAGATGACGTAAAAAATTGAAAATATCAATAATCCCCGTAATCTTTATACCAGAAGGCCGTAATTTATTCCAATATATGCCAATATATATCAAAACATATGCCAATATACCTGTACTACTTATATTCTCGTAGATTAGAAGATATAGCCGTGTATTTGTAGAAGATTACTCGTACAACGTACAATATATGAGTTTAAATAATTTTTGTTATAATAAAGCAATGGCATAATAACGTGAAAATATCAATAATCCCTGAATCAATAATCCCCGAAAATATCAATAATAATAACGTTTAAATCTGAAGACCGTAATTGATATTATCCAGTCAAAAATGCTATAAGAAAATGAAAATCGTTCTTTTCTAAAATATATTTTTGTATCCATTTATTTATTATTCAACTCGAAAAAATAATAATTAAAATTAACAGACAGATTTAATTTAATTGCGTTTCTGAGCAACATGATATAAGATAGAATCTTCCTCATAAACTGCGAAATTAAATAGCCATTTTGATTTCTTTATACTTTTGTTCAGTAAAAGTTTGTGAGAAATAAACCATGGCGATAAATTTCCCATTTAAATCATGTTTCAAACAATTCATGTTTTCAGAAAGTGACTAATTAGCCCAAAAAATCTCCCACCAAACTCAAAGATAAAGTTTTAATTCACTTTCAAACGATTTTAAAGCTTTTCGTTCGGATAAACCACGGAGCTAGAGTGTAGAACTCCTAGGAAAAAGTTTCGTTTTTCATTAATATCTCAACAACCCCTGGTCTTAGATACTCAAAACTTGGGCTAAATTTATGGGGGGCTATTTCAAGACTATCCACAAAATTTCACCAAATTCGGTTCAGCCGTTCTCCCATGATGATGAGACAAACGAAAATTTCATTTTTTACTAATATCTCGATAACCACTGATCGTAGAAACTCCAAACATGGACTAAATTTTAAGTGGGTCTATTTCCAGGCTACCCACAAAATTTCATGAAATTTAGTTCAGCCGTTCTTCCGTGATGACGGGACAAACAGACAGACAGATTTTCAATTTTATTTATATAGATGGCTAGCAGCATACCCGTTCTTCGTACGGAGTATATAATATAAAGAAACTTGAAATTCATAATCATGCGCAAATTCTTATAGTATACTAAATGACATGTTTAATCAAAATATTTTGTTAAAATATTTAATATAATGCTCCTAAAAAGAAGTTTAAGAATCTCTGTTCTCGCTATATAAAATTATCTTCATGGACATATATGAAGAATAAAACATCTTGGACCCCTTATGTAAGCAAATATAAAAAAAAAATATGGAATTGAATCAATATATGCAAAATAAAAACGTTAAAATTGTATGGGATCCGTACTAATTATATACGCGAATATTAGAAAATATAACCTGTATTAGTAGATTACATGTATAAATTGAAAATACCAATAAACCCGTAATCTTTAAATCTGAAGACAGTCATTTATTCCAATATATGTCAAAATTAAAGTGCTAAAATTATATGGGAAGATATACAAGTACTACTTATAATGTCCGATTATTAGTAGAAGATTACCCGTTTTGCAATATGAGTCTCAAATGTTTTTTGGTAAAATACAACAGACGACGTAATAAATTGAATATATAATTAATCCCCTTAATCTTCATACCAGAAGACTGTACTTGATTCCAATATATATGCCAATATATGTCAAAATATATGCCAATATACCTGTAGTACTTATATTCTCGTAGGTTAGAAGATATACCCGTGCATTCCTAGAAGATTACTCGTACAACGTACAATATGCGTGTGTCAGCAATTTTTGCCGCAATAAAACAATGGCGTAATAACTTAAAAATATCAATAATCACTGAATCAATAATTCCGGAAAATATCAATAATAATAATGTTTAAACCTGAAGAGTATAATTGATATTATCCAGTCCAAAATGAAATGGCAATGAAATTTATTTTATATACATATCTTCATTATTCAAATTGGAAAGGATTTAATAAAAATCGTCTGCCGCATAAACACATTGGATTTAAATCCGTTGCTAAGCGACATGATATCATTTGCTTCAGATAAATTGGTAGAAAAAATATCGTCTAAATAGTTATATTTCTATGGAACATTTGGCGACAGTTTCGTAAAATTAGCGACATTTTAAAAAATCGCCAAATTTATCGCCAAGTGGGACTGTAGAACTGACAGTTCCACTTTGCGACAAATTGACGAAATATCATCACAATACTATTCCTAACAAAAAACAATTAATATCATTTATGTAGGGCAATTTTATCAATTTCAAGATATTTTTATAGATTTGAAAACATTTTTATCAATTTGGTGACATTTTAAAAATTCGCTAAATGTATTACTAAGTAGGATGGTTGGTCTGACAGATAAATGCTAACCAAACATCATTTCAGTACTCTCTTCTAACAAAACAAAAAAAAATTTCATTGATATGTAGAAGACCCAAGCCACACGACCAACCTGAAGGTTTATGGCAGCTGTTTGTGTGTCGTTTATATCAATTTGGCGACATTTCCGTCAATTTGGCAAAGTTTAAGAAAAGTTGTCAAATTAGCGATATCCCTCCAAATTCGTAGCTTTGAATTTGCAGATCTGAATGAAACATTCTTATCCCGTTTCAATATACTAAATGAAAACCTTACAATTGTATTAGAAGATATACCCGCTCTACTCTTTTTCTGTTTCAACAATCGGCTATATGAATTTATTGGCTAAACACAATATATGAGTTTAGTAGCTAAATACGATATAAGCTTGAAAACTCTTTGCCAAAATAAATGAAATTGATGTACGCAGTCAGCAATTAATATAATTAAAAGAAAAATCAAACCGTCCATTCATAAGATATACTTTTATATCCATTTATCCATTTATTTATTATTTAAATCGAAAAAAAATAATAAAAACATTAACAAACACATTTAATTTAATCCGTTATTCGTACGGTGTGTATAATTTAAAGAAACTTATAGTTCGCAATCATGTGCAAATTCTGTTAAAATATTAAATTTATTGCTCCTAAAGAGAAGTTTAAGAATATATGTTCTCACTATGCAAAATTATCTTGACGATCAGATCTGAAGAATAAAACATCCTGCCCCCTTTTGTAAGCAAATTTACAGAAGAAAAAATAGGAATTGAGTGAATATATGCAACCCCGTAGTAATTATATTATCTCAGATCAGAAAATATGCCAATGTGTTAGTAGAAGATTACCCGTATTACAATATGCGTCTCAAAAATATTTGCCAAAATAAAAGAGATGATGTAATAAATTGAAAACATCAATAATATCCGTACTCTTTATGCCAGAAGGTCGTAATTGATTCCAATATATGCCAATATATATCAAAACATATGTCAATATACCTGTACTACTTATATTCTCGTAGATTAAAAGATATACACGTGTATATGTAGTAGATTCGTACAACATACAATATATGAGTTTAAACAATTTTTGTCATAATAAAATAATTGCATAATAACTTGAAAATATCAGTAATCCTTGAATCAATAATCCCCGAAAATATAAATAATAATAATTTTTGAACCTGAAGACCGTAATTGATATTATCCAGTCAAAAATGCTATAAGAAAAATCAAATCGTTCTTTTCTAAAATATATTTTTATATCCATTTATTTATTATTCAAATCGAAAAAATAATTATTAAAATTAACAGACAGATTTAATTTAATAGCGTTTCTGAGTAACATGATATAAGATAGAATCTTATAACATGTTAAATATGTCATGTCTTATAACATAAACTGCGAAATTAAATAACGATTTTGATTTCTCTATACTTCTCATTGTTCCGTAAAAGCTTGTTTTAAATAAACCATGAACCATGGAGATAGATTTCCCCTTTAAATCATGTTTCAAACAATACATGTTTTCAGAAAGTGACTAATTAACGCAAACAATCTCCCATCAAACTTAGAGATTAAATTTTAATTCACTTTCAAACGATTTTCAAGCTTTTCGTTTGGCTAAACCACGGAGTTAGGGAGTAGAACTCCTAGGAAAAAGTTCCGTTTTTCATTAATATCTCGACAACCCCAGGTCTTAGAAACTCGAAACTTGGACAAAATTTATGGGGGGATATTTCAAGGCTATCCACCAAATTTCATTAAATTCGGTTCAGCCGTTTTTCCGTGATGATGAGACAAACGAAAATTTCGTTTTATACTAATATCTCGAGAACCACTGGTCGTAAAAACTCAAAACACAGATATAATTTTAAGTGGGGCTATTTCTGGGCTACCCACAAAATTTCATCAAATTCGGTTCAGCCGTTCTCCTGTGATGATGGGACAAACAGACAGACAGACAGACAGACAGATTTTCATTTTTATTTATATAGACTAGCAGCATACCCGTTCTTCGTACGGAGTATATAATATAAAAAAACTTATAATTCGCAATCATGTGCAAATTCTGTTAAAATATTAAATTTATTGCTCATAAAAAGAAGTTTAAGAATATCTGTTGTCGCTATGCAAAATTATCATCATGGGCAGATCTGAAGAATAAAACATCCTGGCCCCTTTTGTAAGCAAATTAAAAAAAAAAGGAATTGAATCAATATATGCAACCCCGTACTACTTATATTGTCGCAGATTAGAACATATGCCAGTGTGTTAGTAGAAGCTTACCCGTATTGCAATATGAGTCTCAAAAATGTTTGCCAAAATAAAAGAGATGACGTAAAAAATTGAAAGTATCAAAAATCCCTGTAATCTTAATACCAGAAGGACGTAATTGATTCCAATATATGCCAATATATATCAAAATATATGCCAATATGCCTGCATTACTTATATTCTCGTAGGTTAGAAGATATACCCATGCATTTGTAGAAGATTACTCGTACAACGTACTATATATGAGTTTCAACGATTTTCGTCATAATAAAACAATTCCATAATAATTTAAAAATATCAGTAATCCCTGAATCAACAGACCCCGAAAATATCAATAATAATGATGTTTAAAACTGAAGACCGTAATTGATATTATCCAGTCAAAAATTCAATGCCAATGAAATTTATTTTATATACATATTTTTATTATTCAAGTCGCAAAAGATTTAATAAAAATCGTATGCCGCATAACATATTGGATCCGTTGCTAAGCGACATGATATCATTTGCCTTAAATAAATTGATGGAAATCATATCATCTGAATAATGCAATCTCCATGGAAGGTTTGGCGACATTTTCGTCGATTTAGCGATAACTTAAACAATCGTCAAATTTATCGCCAAGTGGGACTGTAGAACTGATAGTCCCATTTTGCGTCAAATTGACGAAACATCATCACAATACTATCCCCTAACAAAACATAATTAATTTCATTTCTTAAGCGCGATTTTATCAATTTCATGATATTTTTATGGATTTAGAAATATTTTTACCAATTTGGTGATATTAAAAAAATTCCTTAAATGTGAAACTAAGTAGGATGGATGGACTGACCGACAAATGCTACAGAAACATCATTTCAGTACTTTATTCTGAAAAAACAAATTTAATTTCATTGATTTGGGTTATTTTTATCAATTTGGAGACATTTCCACTAATTTTGTAAAGTTTAAGAAATGTTACCAAGTTATTTAGAGATATTCCTCTAAATTCGTAGCTCTAAATTTGCAGATCTGAAGAATAAAATATACTGATCCCGTTTGTATATACTAAATGAAAACACTAAAATTGTATTAGAAGATACATACACCCGTTCTACTCTTTTTCTGCTTCAACAATCGGCAAAATGCATTTATTGAGTAAACACAATATATGAGTTTATTAGCTAAACACAATATATGAGCTTCAAACCTCTTTGCTAAAATAAATGAAAGTGATGTGCGCAGTCCGCAATATATATAATTAATAGAACAATCAAACCGTTCATTTATAAAATATATTTTTACATCCATTTATTTATTATACAAATAGAAAAAATAATAATAAATATTAACAACACATTTAATTTCATTCCGCTGCCGAGCAACAGGATATAAGATAGAATCTTCCTCATAAAATGCGAAATTATATAGCCATTTTGATTTCTTTATACTTTACATCGTTAAGCTTGTGAAAGATGAACCATGGAGGTAGATTTTTCCATTTAAATTTATGTTTCAAACAATTCATGTTTTCCTATAGTGACTAATTAATGTAAAAATCCTGCATCAAACTCGGGAATAAAGTTTTATTTCATTTTGGCGTTTTAAACAAACGATTTTTATCCTTTCCGTTTGGATAAACCACGGAGTTGGAGAGTAGATCTCCTAAGAAAAAGTTCCGTTTTTCATTAATATCTCGACAACCCCTGGTCTTAGAAACTCGAAACTAGGAGAAATTTATGGGGGGCTATTTCAAGGCTATCCACAAAATTTCATTAAATTCGGTTTAGCCGTTTTCCCGTGATGATGAAACAAACGAAAATTTCGTTTTTTACTAATATCTCGAGAACCACTGGTCGTAGAATCTCAAAACATAGACTAAATTTTAAGTGGGACTATTTCTAGGCTACCCACAAAATTTCATCAAATTCGGTTCAGCCGTTCTCGCGTGATGATGGGACAAACAAACAGACAGACAGACAGACAGACAGATTTTCATTTTTATTTATATAGATATCAGCCAATTTTTGAAAATTTAAATACTATTCTGGTAGAGTTTTGCCCCGTTTCGTCGCTCTCTATAACGATTTTGATATAGTTGGGAAAATGAGAAAATAATTTTTCATGAATCATAACTGATACAACTCCCAAAATTCTTGGATTTAAGTATTTCTAATACCATTATTTCGGCCGGTAGTAGATTATTAGTATTAGAACTATTTGAATTGCATATTATATGATATCAGCCAATTCTTTTAAATTTAAATACTATTCAATTTGAGTCATGCTCCATTAAACTGATTGCATTTATCTCTATAACGATTTTGGAAAAGTTTAAAAACTGAGAAAATATTATTTCATAAATTATAATAACTAAATATAATATTATTTCATAAATTAAAAATTTATAAATCCCGGAATTTTAGTATTTCTACTCCCGGGATATCGGGATCAGTCTTTTGGGCAGTAGTCGATTAGTATTGGAACTAATTTGAATTGCATACCGATTGATATCAGCCGATTTTTAAAAATTTAAGTATTACTCTGGCGGGAGTCTCTCTCCATTAAATTGATTAAATCGCTCTTTATAACGATTTCGGGAAAATGCAGAATTGATCAGGATTTCAGGATCAGTTTTCGGCCTTGGTCTCGGGATTACCATATCTACATGTGATAATATATCTTACCTCCAGATAAAGCGACATCAAGCAATGAGATGATCAAAGCTAGAGCAATGATGTTTGCTAGAAAATGATGCGCCATCGTCAGATATTTTTGGTCGAGTAAATTCAGTACCTCTTTATATAGTATTCGGATAGGTTCCCGGATAGCTTTTCTACGCATCTATTGCCGACCAGATAAATAGCTGCGCTAATGATATTTGTTCTACCGCAGGTCTCTGCGGGGGGGCAAAGCATTAAGATCTTAAGTAGTTGACATGGAAAACAAAAGCCCCTTTCCCTAGGCGAACAGCATTAGTTTTAGCCCCCTGAAATATGCTTAATGTATGCTAGACGTTCTCTAACAACAAAAATTATAATTCATACCAAAACATGGAAAATATTGGAATTAAAAGAAATTAATGCGGAGTTAAGTACTTTTCGAAAATGGCTCTAATCCTCCCTAAGGATGTAAAAGTGCGACTCGGTTTAAAAATGCATTAAAAGCGGGAAGATTAAATTTAGTGGTAAAACTTTATCCGATGAATCATTTTTTTAAAAATATATATATGAATTTTGAATTTATTTATTACTCATTATTTCTAATTCTTTAATAAAAGCTTATTATTAAAATAAGCACAAAGTAATCAGGTTGATGAAATGTTTAGCTCGCTGCTCTTGATATAAATAGGTTATTTATAACTAGAGCCCGGCGTTGCTAGTGTGCTAAATAAGCGCCCGATTTTTAAATAATGCAAATACGCCATAGATACGCCCCTAATTAAGTTTTTTTAGACGTCTTAAATAAGCGCGCTGCAATTCGCTACTCATGTGCGAATATCTGTTTTATAATTTCGCGAATTTAAAAGATATAGCATATAAATGGAAAAGTTGAAGTTTCAAAAAGAAAATAAATTCCTTTATCCCAGAAGTAAAATTTGCAAAATTAATAACTACATTAGCACGTTTTCATTCGATTTAAGTCAAATTTTCAGAGCGCACTTTCTTAAAAATAATTTTATGTTCCAAATTAGAAATTTTATCTTTTAAATGAGCGAATTTGGAAAATCACTATATTTATTATATTCCATGCCTAGACAGAAAGTCTGAGATATCATTGACCTGTCTAAAGCAAGAGTGCGGGAAATCGGCTGCAAATGCGATGGATAAATATACTTACCGGAATGGCGGAAAATCAGAGTTGGGCAAAATACATTGAAATGTATTTTCAATACAAAATACATAGGTTTTAGGGTGAAAAATACAAAATACATAGGTTTTAGGGTGAAAAATACAAAATACATAGGTTTTAGGTCATAAAATACAAAATACAAAATACTTTTCAAATTAAAAAAATTCCAAATACAAAATACATGTATTTTCAAAATAAATTCAAAATACAAAATACATTAAAAAAATTAAACATTTCTGTGTATTAGACTGGCATGAATTTTCAATACAATATTTGTTTATACATTTTATTAGAAATAAACCTTATGTTTGTTAAATATTTACATTGGAATTTTAAAAGGATTAGAACGTTTTGAAAAAGTATGACTTAAAAGATTAAACTCTTTGAAATATTAGATCTCCATTGTAATAATGTGAAAATAAATGGATCAATGGGAGAACACATTTTATATAACTGACAGATATAATAAAAAACAAAAAATTTATGAATAAACCTTCATATGGTGACAAATGGTTTGTACACTTCATTTTAAACGGAACCATTAAGCATTTTAATTCTCTTTTGCATACATATTTTAGAAATGGAAATCCATAGTGAACCTCTTAACTCCTCTAGATTTCGACCCTGAGTCCATATCAGTCATCATCTAAGGCTTAGATGATGACTGATATGTACTGATATAGCTTAGATTCTAAGCTATATAGCTAATCCTTAGAAATAGATGTTTCAAGGAAATTTTACCAACCGTAAGTGAAAAAACAAAAATATAAGCAGAAGTGGAAATCTTTAGTGAATCTCCAATCTGCTCCTGAATATAATGCTGAATTCATCCCAGTCATCATCACAGCTGTATTTATAGCTAATCTTGAGAAATAAAGTTTCAAGATAATATTTTAACCGGAAGTAGAAATCCTTAGTGAACCGACAACCCGCTCCTGAATTTGATGCTGAATCCATATCAGTCATCATCTAAGCCATGTTTATAGCAAATTTCAAGAATTAGATGTTTCAATAAAATGTAAATTTTTGAATCCGAAGTGACATCAACAGAATCAGAAGTGAAAATCTTCTGTGAGTCTCTTAACCCCCTCCCCAATTTAATGCCGAATCCATATCAGTCATTATCTCTACCCATGGGAAATTCTGAGAAATAAATATTTTAAGTCAAATTTTGGAACCAGAAGGGAAAAAACTGGAAGTGAAAATTCTTAGTGAATCACCTTGCCTCCTCCAGAATTGGATGCTCAAAATTCATGTCAGTTATCTTCTAAGCTCTACCTATAGTCAATTTTGAGATATATACGTTTCAAGTAAAAGTAAAATTTTTGAACCGGAAGTGGAAACCCTTAGTGGACCCCCTTCCCCTCCGAAATATAATGCTAATTCCAAATTAGTCGTCATCTGAGCTCTACCCGTAGCAGATCCCAAGAAATAGATGTTTGAAGGAAATATTCTCCCTTAACGCAATAGTGTGGCATTTCCCCCCCCCCCCCCCCCAATAAAACGTATTGCATAATATAGCGCAACCTTGATTAAGTGAATGTCAAGGGACTAGCAAAAATACTTCTTAAATCGAAGTACTATTGCATAAAACTAAAACATTACCTTTAGAAGCGCTTTAAAATTTATTGTATCTTCGAAAGTCCCCTTTATAACTGCACATTTTGGTTTGCATAATTAGTGTTCCGCCTTAACGTTTCCATTATCCTCAATAAATATCACTTTAAAACATTTTCGATCGAATACTACACACTGTACACACATTCCGGCCGTCCAAACAGTTGCCTTACACCTTTCTGGTAGGTCGGACGGTCTGGGTCTCAACAACACTGTACACACACCGGCCATTCAATTTGCTGCTCTAAGTCCCTGGACGAGCCGAATGGTCTGGGCCTTTCACACTGTACACACACACACACACGCACAAAAAAAAAGCCAACTGCCCTACCGTGCCGAAAACACCGGTTCTCGTTAGATCACCGAAGTCAAGCAGCATCGGGCGCGGTTAGTACTTGGGTGGGTGACCACCTGGGAACACCGCGTACTGCGGCACATTTCGGGTGCGGTAGCCCGGTGGTTTGCGCGCTGGATTTGCACGCTGCCACAACTGCCGCCGTGTTCATGCGGAGTACGATCACGTTAAACATGTGGGTCCGTAAGTCCTTCCGAGAGGTTGGTGGTAGGGGAAGGAGGGTACGGTCCCTGTGGATGCCTCCCCCACTGGGTTCCGGTCTAAATTGGGTGGCACTTCCCGGCCGTCCAAACGATTACCTTACACATTTCTGGTAGGTCGGACGGCCTGGGTCTCAACAACAACAACAACAACACCGTGCACAAGGAATCGTTACTTCAAGCTCTCTTCTTGACACTTTTTTATATACACAGACAGACAGAAAGGTGTCATGTACCAAACAACAGCATTATATATATCCAATATGAACATATTCTATAAAGTAAACAAAAACTATAACAAATTATATATTTCAAAGGCCACCACAAATGCTAAACATCCCATTAATTAACATCTTTATCGGCACCAGGTTGCAAAAGGCTGTTTAGATTGACTCCTAGAAACAAATTCAATGACTGGATTGTGGGGGGGGGGCTGCAGATCCCCGATGGTGGGGGATAGGTTCGAACTCGGAACCTTTCGATTACTGACTTCGTACTATGCCATCTGCTCCAAAAGGATCCTCTCGGGCCGAGGGAATAGCCGGCGAGTCTTTCGTAGCGAGAAGAGGCGCAATGCTGCCCCCTCACACTCCTCTTCCTGGCGAGAGCTCGGTCGAATTTTAGTGAGGAGGGCGGGGGACAGCCAGAAAACTCTCAACGCGTCCTCAAGCTGAAACTCAGTCGGTAAACTGAAATAGCCGGTAGACGCGTCATACCTCATCGTGTGGCGTCGTGACGTCAGTCGTGGTCAACCTGGAAAGGAGAGAAGAAAATGTGCGTCAACTGTAGTGCTGCCATCTCGTGGCAGGTTACCATTGTGTGTGTGGGGGGGGGGAGGGCGCACATCCCCCGATGGTGGGGCATGGGTTTGACCTCGGAACCTTTCGATTACTGACTCCGTACTATGCCAGCTGGCCCAAAAGGATCCCCTCGGGCCGAGGGAAGAGCCGGCGAATCTTTCGTAGCAAGGAGTGACGCAATGCTGCCCCTCAAGCCAGAATACTGATTAGCCGTTTTCTCTTTTGCGAATCATTCATCTGCGGTTTAAACACGATAGTTTGAAATCTGAAGATATGTATTTTGAGTATTTTGAAAATACAAAATACTCTGAAAATGTATTTTCAACACATTCCCAAAATACTTTAGTTATTTCAGTTTAAAATACAAAATGCAAATTAGAAATGTATTTTGAAAATGTATTTCAAATACATGTATTTATGATACTGCCTAACTCTGAGGAAAATGGTTATTTTCGACTATAAAAATTCGTAACTTTTATGTCCGTAGATAGTACCGTAGATAGTCCGTAGATAGTACCTATATACCGAATTTCATCGCTGTTCAAAGCTTCAAATTTCACTTAATTTTTTTTACGAATGAGTTTTGAGGGAAATGGGTGCATATAAACTTTTTCGGGTTGGAAATGGTATGATTTTCGGAAAAGACTAGGGCTGTTATTTATGGAATTTTTTTTAATTAATTTTTTTAGTTAATGGGTTTTTAGGTAAAGGAAGTGTACAGAAACTTTTTGTAAGGTAGCAACACCTACAGAGGCTGATGAGATCCTCTCTGCTTCGCCAGCGCCATATAGTGGCGGAAAGGAGTACTAGACTATCTTTAAAAGATGAGACTTCAGAATTTTTTCAAAAATCTAAAGAAACATTTTAAGGGGTGGAAACACTTGCAAAAGCGGATCAGATCCCCTCTGCTTCCCTAGCGCCACCTAACGGTAAAATGGTGTAGTAGACTGAATTTTAAAGACAAAAACTTTGGATTTTTTCAAGGATCCAAAAAACTTTGTGTAAGGTGGCAACACCTGCAGAGGCAGATCAGATCCCCTCTCCTCCACTAGCGCCACATATCGGCGGAAAGAGGTACTAAACTAATTTTGAAAAATGAGACATTTCAAAGATCCATAGAAAGTTTTTTTGGGGTGGCAACACATCCTGAGGCGTATCAGGTTCCTTCTACTCTGCCAGCGCCCATAGTGGTGAAATTGGGTACTAGACTAAATTTTAAAGGTGGAACTTTGGATCTTTTTCAAAGATACAAAGAAACTTTTTAAGGATTGGTAACACGACGCAAGCGGATCAGATCTACTCTGCTCCACCAGCGCCATCTACTTGTGGAAAGGGGTACTAAACAAAATTTTAAAGATGGAACTTATACATTTTTCAAATTCCCCAAAAAACATTTTAAGCGGTCGAAACATCTGCAGAAGCGGATCAGATCCCCTGTACCCCGCCAAAGATCCAAAGCAAAATTTTAAGGGGTGTTAACATTTGCAGAGGCGGATCAGATACCCTCTGCTCCGCCAACGCCACATAGCGGTGGAAAATGATACTAGACTAAATTTTAAAGATGGAAGTTTGGATCTTTTTCAGAGTCAAAGAAACTTTTTAAGAGGAAGCAATACCTCCAGAGGCGGATCAAATTCCCTCAAGGCCGCCAGCGCCATTTAGCGGCGAATTGGAGAATTAGATTGGGTTTTAAATATGAGACTGAATTTTTTTAATAATCTAAAGAAACTTTTTGAGGGGTGGCAACACCTGCAGAGGCGGATTAGATCTCTGCTCCGTCGGCGCTACGTAGGCGACTCCACACCAAAACATTCGAAGAGTGAAATGCTATAAACGCATGATTTGCGATGTGATAGAGACATCACATTTGGTGTATGGGTATATCGTTCGAAAGGAAGAAAGTGTGCAATTTCAGATTTCCGATATTTATTACTTTAGGGGCCGTTGCACAAAAAAATGTTCGATTTGTCGAATAAATGAGAAACGCCACCTTTAAAATTTACTTGAAACTTTGTATCAATCATCATGGGTTAATCATTTGATGAAAAATATAGTTTTCCAAAAAGATTTATTTAAGGGTGGTTTCTGTGGCACAAAAAATTAAATGTTCATTTAATTTTTTGCTCTACATAAAAACGTTTTACATGTGGAATGGTAAAAAAGCATGCTTCGGTTTAGATAGAGACGTTTGAAATGAGAAATGATAGTAATGTTGTGGATCTAGTTTGTTTCATTCACGAGAAATGATACTTGTATAATAGTTTGTATTTTTATGACCACTAATTCACCAATAGCCATTCATATATAATAAAGCCTGTTATTTTTAGCTAAATGACTCGACAAATTCGTTAAATTTATCGCGAAGTGTTACACAAGAAATGTAGAGAAGTGTTTTCTTATTACTATCAGCGAATTGTTTTTGTCTAAAATATAAAACTATTACATAACTGCCTTCTCTTGTGAATTAAATGAACTAGATCCACGAGAATGATGCTAAAAAATTTGTATCATACTATTTGTATCATAAAAGTTAATATATTTCACAATAGTATGTATGTTTCTTAATTTTGTGTAATATTTTATATAAATTTATTAGAAAAATGTGCATATAACTGTTCGAGATAGCGTTTATTCGTTTTCAAATGACAAATTATAAAAGAAATCATCTTTTACGTAACATTATCAAATGTTCTTAATTTTTAATTACGTTTTCAAAATATCCTTAAAAAATTTGAGGTCTTCCTCTTCAACGGGGTTGAAGACCCAGAACGTCCGACTCGTCCTAAGACTTGAGCAGTTGTTTGGACGTCTGAGAATGCTTTTCGTCGTTGTTGTTGTTGAGACCCAGACCGTCCGACCTACCAGAAAGGTGTAAGGTAACCGTTTGGACAGGCGGGAAGTGCCCCCCAATTTAGACCGGAACCCAGTGGGGGAGGCATCCACAGGGACGGTACCCTCCTTCCTCTACCACCAACCTCTCGGAAGAACGCTCTTAGTCGGTGTTGAAAACCCAGGCCGTTCGACTCATCCAAAGGACTTGAGCAACTATTTGAACGGCCGGGCTCTTCGTCGGTGTGTAAAGCTTGGCGAGAAATGTACAAACTTGTTGAACTCCTTTAGCAAAATATTGACAGATTGGCGAGATGTCGCCTCAGATTAACAGAAATATAGTCAAGGTTGCAAAAATGATGCTAAACTTTTGGAATTAACGTCAAATTGATGATTAATTATTAGCATATTTTAATATAATGGCTATATTGCTTATTGTGGATGCTATCAAAATTGATTATTGTCAATTTAAAGTTGTGCGAAATATATGTTAATTGGATACTTCGACATAGATTTAAATGCTGTCATACGGAAAATGCCAAATGTACAATTCGACGTAGAAACATTGTGACGTAGATCTTATACATTATTACTTTCCTTATATACATAATGTATAAGGAAAGTATTGTGACGGGGTCGAAAATTCGAATTCGAGTTTTCGACGGGAGAGCACGTTTCAAGCATCCCTGATCACGAATAAAACATTTTTGGAGTGATGTCTGTGTGTGTGTGTGTGTGTGTGTGTGTGTGTGTGTGTGTGTGTTGGCGTATGGTGGGAAGTGGGGACATTCATATGTTTACACACCTTCCAAGTGGGGACGCACCGGCAAGTGGGGACGTCCTCGCTTTGGATTTTTGCAGAAATGTGCTATTTAATGACAGATAATATTCTGAAAAAAGTTTGGTTGACTTTTGGCATAGGTCCCCAGTTAGGTGGTATATGTATATAGTCTGTGTATAACTGTGTATAGCTCGCGAATATCTGTGTGTGACTTGCAAAAAAACACGTCCGCGGTTTATCAGAATTGCAACATATTGTGTGTATGCGGAACTGGTTTTCAGAGGGAAGGCGTTAACTGCCCTCTAGCTAAATCTGCGAAACACCCGTGTTGGTCTTTGAGGGAAACCGAGGACAACTCATAGAACTATCAAATTGAGGTATTAGCTTCTTGGGATCCCCTAGAACCACTAGAGCCCCCCCCCAAAGAGATATGCATACATTTTTTTAGTAGACACAATCCCCTCCGCAAATTGTTGTAATTTTGATTTGGAAATATATTTCTAACTCGCTAGAAGAGAAAAATATTGCACTTCTGAAACTAATGTATTTTTTTTTCTTTTGAGGTGCCATTTATGGTTTAGAAGCCAATGTTATAAGAAACAGATTCTAGCCAGACTGTCTTTTATTATTTCCCATATGTCAAGAAATATTCCCGTCCAGGAAGCTAAAAGTGTTTAGAAATTATGTATATACAATCATCTTCACAGCATATTTTTGCATAGAATTTATAGAAATACAGTGTGATTCAGTTTTTGAAGAGTGGTGTGTAATTGTAAAATACAGTCTTTCTCTCTGTATGTATATTCTGTATCTGTGTAAGCATTTGCCTGGTAATAAATGGAGCACAGGTTCGGAATTCAAAACACGGATAAACTCAAACCGCGAAGCGCAATTTTTTTTTAATTAAATTAAAACTTATATTTCAAATACTTTTTTTTTATTTTCTTTTAATCCTTAGACTCTTGACACTGCATTTCCCCTTCAGTGAGTTAGAAAAACATCTCTCCTGAGATGGTTCAACAGTTTATTTGTTGCTGCTAATGCGAGTTTTAAAAAGACTTCAAAAAATCGGGAAAATGGATGTACTTTATTTTAAATGTAAGCAGTCTGAGAGCAAAAATTTTGTTCTGACTTTAATATATACACCTTTAAACTTGCTTATACACTTTTAAACCACGGATCATGCATATACACCTTTAAAACGCGGACCATGCGAATACACCTTTAAAACGTGGACGATGCATATACACCATTAAAACGTGGGCCATGCGTATACACTTTTAAAACGCGGACAATGCATATACACCGTTAAAACGCGGACTATGCGTATACACCTTTAAAACGCGGACGATGCATATACACCTTTAAAACGCGGACGATGCATATACACCGTTAAAACGCGGACCATGCATATACACTTTTAAAACGCGGACCATACGTTTACACCTTTTAAATGTGAATTATTTTTCAAAAAATGATAAAAAAAAAATATCTTAATTGGGGCGCATATTATCATCTTGTGTTTTTATATTATTTAGTTAATTTTCTAAAATAAATATTCAGAACCTGAATGCTTTCTACTTGGTTCGTTTCCTCCGAAAATTAATAGGTCTCTGAGTGATGTTCATTGATTGAAAAACGCTCACCAAACTTTATTCGATTTATCCAATTTGTTCGAAAGATATGGCACTACATTAAAAAATATATAGATGAATATATGTTTCAATATCTCGAGAGCAGATCGGGATAATTTCTAAATAAAGATGTCCATTCATTTCGGATTTAAGCTGTTTGTTTATAAAGCATTCACTCATTTGATAATAGGGAATTTATATATTTTTTCCGAATTGTTCCATTTTTGACCAAAAACATGAACTATCTCAAGAACAGTGCGTATAAACCTCATGTAAATGATGACATTCGTGTTAAAAAGCTGACAGTATAAATACATAAATATTTCTCTAACATTTTTAAGTTTACTTATGTTTCCGAATTTGAAAAGCATGATAAAGAAATAAGATCTATTCCTTGATCCGTTTATCCCAACAGGTAATAGGCTTCTAACATTTACCGATTTAAATAATCGTACCAAATTTTTTTCTGTATTATCAACTTATTCGATACTATTGCACCCACAAAGATATAGACAGATGGTTAAAATTGGTTAATTCGTATTCAGGGATGCTCCAAAACGCGTATAACCTGTAACCATCAAAATAAATAAAAGAATTTCATTTTTGTCTCATCAAAATTGTTTTTGCATATAGTCGTATACTATGTGCTGAAAGGAAAAAAAAATAGTCATCTGGGATTAATTGATTTTAATGAAAGAAAGGGTAGATATGGACATATTAATAAGGGAAAAATTACTTAATAAGAGAATATTCACCACGTTCATGCTCCATACTAATAAAACCACAGAAACCCTATGGGCACAGTCTTTTAATGCCATCTGAGTTGAGCCCCTTTCCACAATTTTGCATATCCGTTTAATTCGAAAAGTATCTATGTTTTAACAATGGAAGCCAAAATATAGAACATTAAACGCGGACGATGCATATACAAAAACGCGGACTATGCGTATACACCTTTAAAACGCGGACGATGCATATACACCGTTAAAATGCGGACTATGCATATACACTTTTAATACGTGGACCATACGTTTACACCTTTTAAATGTGAATTATTTTTCAAAAAAAGATAAAAAAAAATATCTTAAGTGGGGCACATATTATCATCTTGTGTTTTTATATTATTTAGTTGATTTTCTAAAATAAATATTCAGAACTTGATTGCTTTCTACTTGGTTCCTTTCCTCCGAAAATTAATAGGTCTCTGAGTGATGTTCATTGATTGAAAAATGCTCACCAAACTTTATTCAATTTATCCAATTTGTTCGAAAGATATGGCACTACATTAAAAAATATATAGATGAATATATGTTTCAATATCTCGAGAGCAGTTCGGGATAATTTCTAAATAATGATGTCCATTCATTTCGGATTTAAGCTGTTTGTTTATAAAGCATTCACTCATTTGATAATAGGGAATTTATATTTTTTTTCCGAATTGTTCCATTTTTGACCAAAAACATAAACTATCTCAAGAACAGTGCGTATAAACCTCATGTAAATGATGACATTCGTGTTAAAAAGCTGACATTATAAATACATAAATATTTCTCTAACATTTTTAAGTTTACTTATGTTTCCGAATTTGAAAAGCATGATAAAGAAATAAGATCTATTCTTTGATCCGTTTATCCCAACAGGTAATAGGCTTCTAACATTTACCGATTGAAATAATCGTACCAAATTTTTTTCTGTATTATCAACTTATTCGATACTATTGTACCCACAAAGAAATGGACAAATGGTTAAAATTGGTTAATTCGTATTCAGGGATGCTCCAAAACGCGTATAACCTATAACCATCAAAATAAATAAAAGAATTTGATTTTTGACTCATCAAAATTGTTTTTACATATAGTCGTATACTATGTGCTGAAAGGAAAAAAAATAGTCATACGGGATTAATTGATTTTAGTGAAGTAAAGGGTAGATATGGACATACTAATAAGGGAAAAATTACTTAATAAGAGAATATTCACCACGTTCATGCTCCATACTAATAAAACCACGGAAACCCAATGGGCACAGTCTTTTAATGCCATCTGAGTTGAGCCCCTTTCCACAATTTTGCATATCCGTTTAATTCGAAAAGTATCTATGTCTTAACAATGGAAGCCAAAATATAGAACACTAAACGCGGACGATGCATATACAAAAACGCGGACGATGCATATACACCGTTAAAACGCGGACGATGCATATACACCGTTAAAACGCGGACCATGCGTATACACCTTTAAAACGCGGACAATGCATATATACTTTTAAAACGCGGACCATACGTTTGTATCTTTTAAATGTGAATTATTTTTCAAAAAAAGATAAAAAAAAAATATCTTGAGTGGGGCGCATATTATCATCTTGTGTTTTTATATTATTTAGTTAATTTTCTAAAATAAATATTCAGAACTTGAATGCTTTCTACTTGGTTCCTTTCCTCCGAAAATTAATAGGTCTCTGAGTGATGTTCATTGATTGAAAAATGCTCACCAAACTTTATTCGATTTATCCAATTTGTTCGAAAGATATGGCACTACATTAAAAAATATATAGATGAATATATGTTTCAATATCTCGAGAGCAGTTCGGGATAATTTCTAAATAATGATGTCCATTCATTTCGGATTTAAGCTGTTTGTCTCATCAAAATTGTTTTTACATATAGTCGTATACTATGTGCTGAAATGAAAAAAAATAGTCATACGGGATTAATTGATTTTAGTGAAGTAAAGGGTAGATATGGACATACTAATAAGGGAAAAATTACTTAATAAGAGAATATTCACCACGTTCATGCTCAATACTAATAAAACCACAGAAACCCAATGGGCAAAGTCTTTTAATGCCATCTGAGTTGAGCCCCTTTCCACAATTTTGCATATCCATTTAATTCGAAAAGTATCTATGTTTTAACAATGGAAGCCAAAATATGGAACACTAAACGCAAAATACATATGTTTTAATATGTGGAAAAAATACAAATATTGCTAAATTCCCCTGTATAGATTTTTAAAGACACCATATGTACAAATTTGTTATGGCAATTCTGTCCACACAATAGAACATAATATAGAAATACGTATATAGAGCAAATAGCTGAGGTTTGAGAAGTTAGTCGGTATTAGAACTGCCTATTGCACGATAAGTTATATGAGTACTCTACCAACTAACCAAAAAACTACTTTCTGACAAGTGAATAAGATAAAACTGCATACATTTGACACAAGCACATTCTCTTGATGGTTTAGAGTGCTTGTCTCGAGATCAACAGGCTAAGGTTCTAAATCTTTATAGTCGGTACAAGACTTCATACAGACTCATGTTCGGTATTGTCGACTCTGGTATATTAAATGAATATAAGTGCAAGTATGTGATAATTTTTAAAAAATTAATTCATTTGTTAAGGCCAAGAAGTATTTTCATTGAATTAGTAGGAATATATTCTGAAGTGTTCGTTATGCGGTCAGGATAGCATAGGCAGAGGCATATATGAAAAATATTTTTAAAAAGACTGAGTCACATGTACGTGACCTCAATTTTTGCATAATATATCCAAATAAAACATGCTTTTCTGGAAAAGTTTGTTTCCTACTGTAAACATATAGGATATATATATATGATCATTGTATAGGAGTGGAGAAAATTTTAGTCTCAAGTTCCAAACAAATATATCGATTGACTGGAGTAGCACAATGTACCCCAAGTTAATTTCCAGTTAAAATTGAGACAGGAATGTTCTAATCTCAATTCATTTTTGGTTCGAAGTACTTAAAAAGCATCGACTTATTTTATAATACCGAAAGTATTTAAAAAACATCCATTTATTTTGTAATACTGAGCATTTAATTATATGATCTTCTCATTTTAGAACAAAAAACGTGCAATCTTTTAAAAACGGAACATCTTTACATCCTAAATGATATTCACTTGTAAATGAATAATTTTATATAAAATGACTAATTGCAAAAAGCTTTCAATACAATTATTTTTATAATGTTATTTTAATTATCGAAACAAAACATGTTTGAAAGATTGAGTATACTCCTTGTCTAATCTCTCTGAATGTCAACAGTCTAAATGTATCCATATCTGTTATAGATTATATTTTTATTCAATTTATGAAAATTATAGTTAAATAGAAATATTTGATCTTATTTACCTGATACTGGAACAAAAGATTTCACGAAAATTTTGTGAAACTAGGGTAAAATAAATTTTTCTTCCCATTTTTTTATATAAAAAGTAAAAGAAAAGTGCAAAATCATAAAAGATACAAATTATTGTGTAAAATTAGTTGATCAGTAAAATAAATAGGCCACTAAGTTTACTGATTAAAATAACAGTGCGAAACTTCGTTTGGAGAACATAATTTGTTCGAGAGATATCGTGTCTACAGGGAGACATCGTTTAAAAATGATTGATTTGTATTCAGGAAGACTCAAAATGTTTAAATTCATCCAAATCGAAGAGTCGAATTATTTACCAGTACGTTATGTATAGTAGGATAAGTGAAAACAAAGAAAATCTTGATAGATTCTGTGGAGAATCACTACCTTGAATTTTCATACATAAGCGAGAATTACTTCTCTATACAAGAAATGCTGTGTAGCCTCGATTGTACAAGTAAAACTATTTGATTCATAAAAATGCTAAATATCATTTTCATTTAAGGGTCCAAATTCAGTTTACCTATTTGACTCTAAAAATGCGCTCAATATTAATGATCAGAATTTTTTCAAAGAAGCTTTAATAGTTAGAAATGTAAAAATTTTGGGAGTTTGTTTCTTGCTAAGCCAGAGAGGTGTTTTAAGTACAAAGGGAGATAGAGTGTTCAAATTTTTGTATTGTGAACAATGAACTTAGTTTGAGGGTGATGGCCCTTTCTTCTATCCCGATTCATATGGTGCTTTAAATGTGTGAAAGTTTAATTATTTTTTTCGAGCAATGTTAATTTTTATTTCTATCCTTCATTGCGCCTTAAATTGAAAGGAAAACGGTATCATTTAAATGAATCTGTTTCCCGAAATCTGGTATTAATTCTCGGTGCTTTAATTTAGGTATTTTCTTGAATCGAAGAAAAAAGCAATTTACAAAAGTTATAATTTCCTGAAGGATTACCTTTTTTATAATTATTTAATTACCTAATTCAAGTTGAATCTTAGTTGTTAGAGGAAATACTATTAAAATTATGTTTATATTTTCTTATTACTAAAGCACTGTATTTTTGTTGACGTTCCGGTTTTAGAACTAGAGAAAGTACAGTGCTTTGTTTAAAAACAATTTTTAGTTTTTTAAACTAATAATAAAAATTTCAATTTCGGCGCCACTGTGAGACGTCGCCAGAGGACGTCGCCTCGCCGTTTTATTCCTTGTCACGGCCCTGACTATTAACGCAGAAGTGGACTGAAACATCTAACTTTGAAATCAGTATAAAGCTATAAATTTCCACATTTGTTTTTTGTCTGGGTGTGTGAGTGGGGGAGAGTTACATACAATAGCATTTTACAGAAAGGTTCAGAAGTTCTGAGGACAGTTTGTTGCCGTAGATTTCATGTATAAGAATTTTTTCATGTAATCTAAAATACTCCATGTGTGGGAAACTTTGAGTATTACAAAAGCAAAATTTGAAAATAAGAGTATTATTTTATTATTTATTCATGGATCTACGAGAAAAATTCTGACATACAAAATAATTAATTAATAATTTTATTTTGTTTCATTTCCACTGATTAGAAATACCCATAGTTCATATATTTTTATCTCATGTAGTAAAATAAATTGTCTTGTCTCATGTGCGTGTCGTCTGTGACCGAAAATCGAAGTTTCGGACAACGGCGAAACTTTGTGCGGTACTAAAGTTCTCTGAATAATACGGTTCGACGAGATTTTTTTAATTCAAATTAGCTTAACATTAGGGGGCTGGACAACCCAGTGGTTAAAACTTCACTTAGAGGATCCACGTTCGATTCCTGACTCTGACCAAACTGTTCCCGTGTTCAGAGTACATATTTGTATAAGTGCTTTGTACAGTCGCGCATAAGTAACATTCAAAAATACCGCCGTTTTAAATGTCAGCAATAATCAACGAATATCCATAAAAATTCTTCTTTCAGATCCTTGTGGAAGAATTCTATGGTATGTTTAAAAGAGTGTTAATCATTTTTTAAGATATTCACAGGAGAAAATGGAATATATTTCAAAAATGGCGTCACCGCATCAAAATAAAAAAATGACCTGATCGCATCAAAATAAAAAAAATAATAATTAATAAAAAAAACTGGATTATTCTATGTAACACGTGAATATTAACTTTATGCTTATTTTTATGTAAAAAAAGAATGTATTAGATGATTTTTGGAATGCTAGAATTATCTGCTTTTAAGCTGTTATATTATCGGACACTTTTATTGGACACTGCTGCTATATTATCGGACGTTATGAATTGAGTAACCCTTTTTATTGTAAAAATTTCCCAATATGTTTATTTCATAACAATTAAATAAATTCTTTATCCTTTTGAAGGAATTTGATTTTTCTTAATATTTCGATGTTTATGAATTTAAAAAATATAACTTTGTATCGCTGAACGCATATGACATTTTACTAATTTACTCGAATTTTACCGATCAACAAAATAGGAGAGGGGGGAGGGGGAATAAACCAATTTTGTCTGCGTATGCAGGCAAGTTGAAAAATCGATCGAATTTAATTTTGAATTGCTGAAATTTCTCTGAGCAAGAAACTGTCGGACACCAAAACTTGAAAAAAAAAAAGAGAATGCGAAATTCTTACGATCTATAGCTTCAAGATGAATAGAAAGTATGGCTGAGCGGAATAGTAGCCTTTAAACGCGCTATTTTTACCATCATCCTTTATATTTACCGTATAGTTGTTTATGGACAGTACATAGTAGGATAAAGTAGAACAACAGTACTTCGTCACAATATCAGCAGTTTGGCTCGGAAAAGTCCCCCCCCCCTCCATTCCCAAGGTTGGGTCAGCTGCAGCGTATATTCAAAACTAAGGTGCCTTATTTAAATACAGGAGTCTTATAACGAAACTATTGCATATAGATTAATTTTTTTTTAATTTATCGTAATGCAAAATATGTTACAATGAATATTTAACCAATAAATAAATTTACAAGCTAAAACTAACGGGTAAGAGTTTCGCGTAATATTTTAATTTTGATACACAACTTTAATTCCGATTACACATCCGTTTTCGGAAACCCTTTAAAATTTGAGGCAGTTGTATAAACGATGAAAACCCTTAGTACAGCGTGTGAAGTTCAGTAGGGCGCTGGTGGGGGTCAAAGGATAGAATTGACACCTCCGCGCCAGGTCATGTATCAAAACACATTCTATATATCTAAGGCGTTAGACGTCTAAAAAAAATATAAAACGGATATATTAGACGAAATATCTACGGATAGAATATCTAAGGAGTTTGGCCGGTCATTTCGTTAATCGCTAGTTTTTCAAATTGAATCGCCGACGTGGGAATTTACGACGTGGGAATATCTTAGAGCAGGAATAAGAAGTATGTCTTCGTATCTCTTCTCTAAGGGGAATACCTGGCCTGGGAAGAATGAATGCTCCACCCCAGGCACGGGAACTATGAAAACCCTTTATGATAACGGAGTGTGTCGCCTATTTTGAGTGTTCATGCTCAAAGGGTTATGATTTCACCCTGGGGGCCGTACGAAGCCGACAAAGGGCCGTAGTTCACTCACCACTCTTTGGTTGCAAATATTGCTGGACTTTGCGTGGCTTTCAGCGATCGATAGGTATCCTTACAATTCTTTCTCCCAGATACTTCTGCAAACATTCTATTGTAAGTCTTAAAAGTGTTGATCATCTTTTAAGATGTTTACAGAAAAAAAAAATTGACTAAACGACAAATGTGGCGTCCACTTTAGCCGGTTCACATCAAAACTAAAAATATCAATTATTCCTATATTTAGCTCGTGAAAATGTACTTTATGCATAATTTTATGCAAAAAAAAATAAATGTGTCGATTTTTAGAATGCTAGAACTGTCTATTTTGTAGGAATTCTACACTTATAGACATTTAGAAAAATAGTTATAGACATTTAGAAAAATAGTTAATGTGACGGGATCCTTCAAAAGCAAAATTCGGCAACTATTAATTCATTTCTGCAGTGCATATGCTTCACAAAATATGATAGTTTGAACTGTCCTGTTAAAAATTCGTTAAAAATCCATTTAAAAATTTAAAAAAAAAATCGTTTAAAAACAATCACAGTTAAAAAATTTTTATAAAAATATTAATTTGTAAAATTAATATATTGATTATGACTAAAACTCGAATTCTATGAAATTTTATATTTGTATATGCAATTGCATATATGAACACTTATAGAGCATGTAAATGCATAAAAGGCCTTTAAATGCATATTTTAAGTACTTTATTTCCTTTTAGCTTGCATTTTTTTTATTTTAACTATATTTTTATCTTCTTTAACACTTTACAACAAAGCTGAAAAGTGTTTATGACTTTGTTCATTCTGTCTGTCTGTCTGTCCGTGAGCACGATAACTGCCGAAAAAATTAATTTATCAAAATGAAATTTTAATATGTTGTTCAGACAGTGTATAGGACCTATGGGAATATAAATGAATAATGTCACCCAATTAGTTTTGGATATAACCGGGTTGAAATAATGAAATACATTGAACCTTATGAGGCCTAAATTTTCAAACATTTTTTAAGCAGATTTAAAATTCACAAATTGCTTCGAAAGTTTTATGAAATATTCAAATTGTCCCATAAAATAAATAATAAAAATTTCAGAAAAATATATTCAATAGTTTTTTAAATAAAAATTTGAATAATGATTACACCTTTTATATGAAGCGATCACGTAACCATTATATGAAGAGATCACATGACCCACTTCAAAATAAACTATGGCATTCACCTTGTGCCAAAATTGTGATTTTTAATGTTCTTTGTAATTCGTATTTAGTGTTTAATCCGTCCTAAAACCGCTTTATTGTTGCTTAAATTCAGTGCATCTACATCCTAAAACACTGCAATTACAATATATTTGAGTTTAAATGATCATCCAACTTTGACTATTTCTACAACGAAGCCGACTTTTTACTAATGGAAAATGTAAACACCAAAATGTGTAAAATGAGTTGTATAAGAATTGTTGCATTTCTTTAACGCAGAATTATTTAGCTCATGGAGTCTGCAATATAGCTGATATGAATGAAATATTCATTGATTTTAGAGAGTAGGACGATTTTTTCGATGAAGTTTAAAACATAGAGTCTAATTACTTGTACCTCCATGGTCTTAAGTTTGAAATAAAATAAATTATTATAGTATTGCGATGAATGAAATGAATGGAAAAACGTTTATGAATGAAATGCTGATTTTATAGAGAGAGCCATGTGTGTTATATTTCGATGGCGTCATTTGAACACATTTTATTTGTTTTTGATGAAGTTTTCAAATGTAATAAATTATTGTAGTATTATAATAATTTTAAAAATATTATATAGAAATGTATCGCATTTTATAGATGTTTAAACCAGACAATTTATATTTCAATCCCGTCATTTGAATGAAGTTCATTTTTTTCGATGAAGTTTTAAGTTTTCAAATTAATGTAGTATTGTGATAATTTTTAAAATATTACCGAGGAATGTATCGAATTTTAGAGATGTTTAAATAAAATTGCATTGAAGTTGGAAAGTGTTTCATAATCAATGCCTTAAGCATGATTCATCTTTCTTTTTAAATAGCTAGATAAGTTAACATCGGACGAAGCTAAACATATTTCTCATTCAACACCGAAATTCCGTGAGCTACTAAGGCCATGCAATTATCATAAGAAATGTTGAAATCTTTTCAGGGTAAAATATCAAGAGACATGTCTGGTAAAAGAGATGGAAAGTCACGTTATACGAATATCTTAAGTTTTGCATACGTCGTTTTCAAAGAGCTGTTCTGTAAAATTTTCTGTATAAGCATTGTGAGTAAAAATGCCTAAAATTAAATCTAGTAAATCAATCCGAATAAAATCATGTATTTATAATCATAGAAAAATCTGAATACATATGGTGTTTTTATATTATGTAATATGCGAGAAAAAATTATTCAGAAAAATATCAGAGCAACATGTAAAAACTGCTATTCACATTTCAGAGAGAAAAAAAAAAAAAGAAGAGTAAACACGCAGTTATAACTAAGCCGTTTTCAGCATGGAATACCCAAGAACTAAATATCACTTTCAGTTCAAAAGATGACAAGTACTGTCCAATAATATCAGTTGGTATTAAAAGAACATTTTTAGCATTAAAATGTTTTTAGATGATAAACGACAAAGTCTACGTGTCAAGAACTTAGAAAAGCACATTAGTTGGTTACAGCAATAAAATTTACTCACTATATGAAAATTTTGACTTTATTTGAACAATGATATAAAAACTTTTGATTTGCAATAATAGTTTGCTTGAGTTTGGTTGAAATTCCGCGTTTTTAAATGCTTTCAGATGCATTAATGATATTCGAACAAAATATATAAATACATGTATTTTATGTTATAAGTAATTAATTATTAAATTTTAGGTGCATATTTGCATGCATATTTTGACAAATTTTAATGCATATATTAGTTATGATATTAATGTAGTATCAAATGAGACATATCGTGCGTCTGCAGTTACGTAGGAAACGTCATAAGCATTCATTGATAATGATTACGTTAGTTCTCCATATATAATTGCATTATATTCTTCACAGAGTATTGGTGTATTAAATCCGACACTGTAAACAACCACATTTGATCTTCGACCTCCCTTCCCTGTTCGAGATCCTGACAACACCTATATACCAATCTTGACACTTTTTAAAAAATAAAAAAAATGTTGATTTTCATAAATTTCATTGTAATGTCGGCAAAAAAAAAATCAATATTTTCCCTCAAAAGGCTCTCTCTCTCCCAAGAATGCCTTATCAGCAAGCACTATTGAGAGGAAAATTATACACTCTTATTAAACATCGTGTTTTTGCAATAAATTATTTTTTAGCATTTGGCAACAGAAGTTTGAATCCTTTAATTTCTATTCTTAAATTATTACAAGATATTTTGAGCTATCTATCTATCTATATATATTAATTGTCAAGTGTCCGTCTGTTCGTCTGTCTGTCACGTTGTTTTAGGCACTCCCCGGATAAATAGAGACTTGTAATTTGGTGCACAGGTCGATCGTTCGATAAAACCCCCTGGAAAAATCGAATTTTTCGAAAATGTTCCGTCGAGGGTATGCTCCACACCAAAACGTTCGAAAAGTGAAATGATAGGAAAGTATACTTTGCGATGAGATAGAGATTTCAAATTTAGAGTATGTAAACCATTCTAAAGGAAGAAAGTGTGCAAGTTTAGATTTCAATATTTGCTACTTTAGTGGGTGTCGCGCACCGAAATGTTCGATTTTCCGAACAAATGAGAAACGCTTGCTTTAAATTTGATAGAGGCTTGAAATTTGGTATACGGGTTAATCATTTGATGAAAACACTCAAGACAACATTGTTTTTCAAAAATGTTCGTTTAAAGAGGTTGCTCCAAAAACGAAATGATGAAAATTCATGTTTGGAGATGCAATAGAGACTACAAATTTGGTGTGCGAGTAGATAGTTCGAAAGGAAAAGCACGTACAATTTCAGTTTTCCGATATTTTCTACTTTATGGGGGTACCGCAAATCCAAATATTCGATTTTCCGAAATAAATGAGAAACGCCTCCTTTCAAAATGTAATAGAGGTTTGATATTTGGTATTTGGGACAATCATCTGATAAAAAACACAAGAATAGAGTTTTTGAAATCTGTTCATGTAAGAGAGGGTGCTCCACACAAGCAGAGATGTGTATATATACCCAAGTTAGGGATTAAATAATGCTCAAAATTAATGATAAAAATCACATCAATGCAAAGTTAAAATATTTTATTTTTGTATTTATATTTTTTTATAAAGCTTACAACCATATTACTGAAAATTCTTACTTAAAGGTTTTTTCCATCGCATGTAAATTTATTATCATAGGCGAATCAAGCACGTTGAAGCACAACGTTGAAGCACATCTATTGACCTAATGAGTTTACGAGTCGCATTTCATGACCAATAAAATATAGCTTACAACCCTACAAGAGCTATTTATAATTTTATAATTCGAGAATAGATCAGATTCAGAACTGTAATCCCCATTTGATCGTCTACACCCCCACACACTATTTTTGGGATCCTATGCACCGAAATTAAGTGTATGTCGGATATCCTATGCCTATGATAGGATATTTGCATATGAAAAAAAACGCTGCAGTAAGAATTTTTAGGAATCTGGTTGTAAGTATCACAAAAGAAATCAGTTTTCTTTTAAATACCAAAAGAAAATTTTTCATCTTTGCCCTGATGCAAGTTTAGGCATTAATGTTTGGCATTATTCAATCCACGACTTGGGTATATATACCACTCTGTTTATTTTATTTGTTGATATTTACCTTTTTGATATCAGGTTTGTTGGTTCTTTAGCACTGGTGAAGGAGATCCCGCGTATTCTCGAAACAGTTGTCAGCCACAATTTTATTTTTTTTTACTTGAATATCTTAGATTTTTTTCCCTAATCCTTTGCACAATGTGTTTTCGTTTTTTTATTGGTATAAGGAAGAACTGAAAATAAAAATTCAAAAAGTTAAAAGTTAAAAAAGAAAAGCGAAATATTTTTTAAGGAAAGTTAAAAATAAAATTTTAAAATTATTTCCTAATTTGTTATTAAAACCATTTCATTACTCAACCGTTTATATTTGTAAAGCAGAATTTCCTATACTCCTTTGTAAGGAACTCACACATTATTGAAAAATTAACTTGTATGGAACTCGCTCGTTGTTGCAAAATTTTACTTCATATGTACGTAAATCGCAAGAAATGGCACAAAATTTCAGTTGCACGGAAGCCAGCCATTACCGTATTTAAGACTGGTCGCACCACTCATTTTCCCAGGCCGATCTCGTGCCAATTTACCTCTGTACTACTTACTCTATGTCACTGGGAACCAATATTAAAAAATCGGTGCAGATTATGGGTGGGACAACGGTAATCTAAAAGGACGAGTCTCTCAAAAGACAGGTGTATAATATATACTGTCCCAAACATCCATTTCTTTCGAGACTAGCTCTTTGTCCATTACAAATGCTATTATTTTACGAATCTTGTTTGAAGTCTATCCTCTAAGTAAACCGCACAATAGATGAAAAGTAGCACCCTTTGACCCGCAGGATGTTGGTAAGAAAGAGGAGGGGACTCATCGGAACAGGAAAGAAAAGGCCTCAAGAAAAATGATTTTTATTTTAGATTCGTCATGCATAATAATCTTGATTCATCTAATATATTTCAGAATGTTTTACAAATCAGGCGTTTCTTCTTTCAAATAAATAAATAAAACAAAAAGAATAAAAAATAATGTGTTTAACAAATGACTTTCTCTACAGATTAACACATCTGAATTTTGTTGGAAAAATAACACAATCTAGTGCTTGTTTACTATGAGAGCCCACTAAAATTAATAGACTTATTGCAGTTACTAATTATAAAAATATGTATAAGAAATTTCATGTAAATTGATTTAATATTTCGTTAGATATCGTGCACTCGTGGAAAAGCAAAAATACCTAATATCTCGAGAACGGCTCTTGATAACTACTGAAAAATAGTGTCCCATAATTATTAGTTAACTGTATTTAAGAATCATTTTGTCATAAGATAATAATTAAAATATTTATTGTTTGGGGGTTTTCTCCATTGTGGATCAAAAACGCGTAATATCCCAAGAACAGCTTACATTTTCGGTCCAGAAGTTGTGTTATGGACTTCTAAATACAGAATTATATGTAAAATGGTAACTTCCCCCAAAATATAAAAATATAATTATGTTTAAATATCCTTCGAAACTTATTAATTCGTTAATTTCTTTGATCCTATAAATTTTTGATCTTGTATTCAGTTTTTTCCATTATCTTAAATATAATGAGCCAATTTTTAAAAGTTTTTTTTTTGTGTTGAATTTATTTCTTGTTTTCAATAAGTAATTTAGTTTTGACAGGTTCTAACATTATTTTTATTATTTTATTACATTAGGTGATTCATTTCATTGATTCTGTAATATGTTCATTACATAGGTATATAGACCATATCTTTAAAACTATTTTACGAAGGAGACCCTATAGATTTTCATTTAATTTTTAATAAATTTTTATGTAACTTATATATTATGTGTTTTAATATTTTGAAGTCCGCAAATACCGGAGTCCCGGTTTTGAAAATTACAAATGTCGAGATACCAGATTATAATTTTGTCCCGAAATTAATTGCCCAACAAAGTTTCATTTATGCGCATATGGACATACCGGATATTAAAACTAAAGCCAACTAGTAATTTTAATTCTTCCAAAGATGTAACATAGGGAATTGTATGCTAATTTATTCCTTCGTAATATTAAGAGAAATATCCTGCTTATTTAGAAATCACTTACTTTTAAAGTTGTGAGAATTGCAAGTAGTTATTTGCCATCGTGAAAATATAAATGAATAAAATGGCCACCTCTAATCGTAAGGTAATGTTTCGTCAACCTTCATTTTACATTAGCATTCAAATATCCTTAACCTTAACATTTGTTCTTGATTTATTATTTTTTAAATATCCATTGCATTTTGTACTCAAGTACTTCAGGACCCGAAAAGTTGTATGAGAATTAATATCAATAAGTTGTACATATGAATTTTTTGAAAATGTAAATATTAAAATAAATTACATTTTAGAGCAGATTAGAGGTTTATGGATGACAAATTGGGCAGTTATGTATCAAAATTAACATATCAAGTGAAAACTAAAGTGCAATGCTGATTTAGGGTAATATAACTTTTTGAATTTTATGGAATTCTATATACAGAGAAGAAAGGATTTTTCCAGACCCCTGAGGATGTTAATACCCTCCCAGATTCCCGAGTTCCAATGTTTCGTCTGCGAATTTTTTACTAAATCCTTAAAAGGAGGGTGTATGAGAGTATTATAAAGTCTCCTAGAAGTGAGATAAAAAACAAATTTAAAAATATTACAATTGTTTCAAGTAGATTGACATTCATTCGTGTCCAGTGCAAAAATGCAAATAGTCCAATTTTAGGAGTGGCCATTTAAATAAGGCCGGCTTGGGGAAGTTATGTGCTTAGTCTCCATCCCATCTTTGCTGAAATACAAAAGGCCAGTACCGGAGCACTTCACCATCAAGTCCGAACAACCTCAAGAAATCACTGTAAGCAAATACAATAAATTTATCAACACCTACCTTTGTGGTTGTAGATTATCTTTGAATACTACCGGCCATATGTTGGTTTGTAAAGAATATGTATAACTAATTGTTGGTACATATAGCTTAAACTGCTGCTACAGCTCAAACAGCTATTTATTGCACGAAATAACACATAAAATGAAATGTATCTATCTCTCTCTCTCTCTCTCTCTCTCTCTCTCTCTCTATATATATATATATATATATATATATATATATATATATATATATATATATATATATATATATATATATATATATATATATATATATATATATATATATATAAATTCAATTTGCTGTTAAAAATTATTATAATCGTTTTGCAATTTGGCAGCTTAGCACATTTTAAAGTGACACCAAGTCGCAGAAAATATATTGGGATCCGTTTACTGTATATGAGGTTGATTTTATTCCTTTAATCATGAACAGAAATGTATAAAACAAACTCTTAATTATTATATTTAAACATATTATTTAGTCTTTAATTTAAGATTTTATGGATTTTTGTGGAGCATTTAAATGAAATGGCTGACTCTATTTCTAGTGCATGACTGTCCTGTGTAAGCACATACAGAGATTTAAAGAAGAATCACGAGATGTTGATAATCTACTGGTGGAAGCAGACCTAAATGCATAAATTTATGCTTAGGAAAGGTTAAAAAAAGTAATTTGGCTGATATCCATAAAGGCAATAGGGTACAATAATCTCCCCAACCTCATAAAAATAATAGGGCTGGTCTCTATGAAAAATTTTATTAATAAAAGAAATATCTTGATCAATTGGTTATTAAATAGATCAAATTTGCATTAGGCGATATTTTGTGGTGCATTTATTTCAGATTCTATTCGTGTCACTTAACATGTACTTGCTTCTAGTAATATTTTCCAGTACTGAGAATATTGGTGTTTAAGTTGGATAATCAAATGTTTTGTTTGTTACGAACTCTGCTTACGCTGATATTGGTAATTCTAAAATCTCACATTCTTCCGAAGTAGTGTAATTTTCGAAGACTGATGAAACATGAAGTAATTTATTAAAATAAAAATTGTTTCAAATCGCTTCTGAAAAGAATATGATGTTATATATTATCGTTAATATTAGCATTAAACAAATTAAAGGTGCCAACCAATTTTTTAGAGGCAAAAAACAGCCTCCTTTCGTCAAAGCAAAGACTGAGAATTTATGCCAGCAAAATAATTGCTAAATGAAAATTAGAAAAAATGAATTGAAAGAAACTAAGAATAATATAAATAAACAGAAGAAAGATTAGCTTGGTCATGACCAAGACTACAAATTTAAGTACGCCATGATGGAAAAAATATAAAATAATCTGTTTCGGAAAATACATCACGAGCACCATTATCAACTAATTTAAAATATATATTGGCACAAACCATTATAAAAATACTTATGAATAATCGACTAGAAAATTGTGTAGTATGTAATAAAAAGTATATGAAAGAAACAAGCTACTTTAAGATATTGAAGAATTTTATGTGCCGGTGTCAAAAAGAAAAGAAAAAAAATCAAATTTTAAAATTTTGTCCTGCTTGAAACTTGTCATTATAAATGCAAACTAAGCGATCCATGTGGCAACCAACATATTTGCAAAACAAGATTATAGACAATAGTATTCAGCTGAAAGTGATAGAAGATAGTACATACAAAACTCTTTACCTTTACTCAAAATAAATAATGTAGTATACATTATATAGTTTATCAAAAGATTTGAAAAAAATTGTAATTTGGGTATCTGTTTCCATTGCTCAAGTAAAAAAAAAAAGAAATAAAAATAAAATAAAATACATGACTCTATAAAAGGGTGAAACTAAGGCATCTCGGGTCTCGTCTTCAAACACACAGCTCGTATATATGTAAAAGAGTATACTTTATTTCACGTATTGTTTGTTTCATAAGCATATTTGCACAAATAATATTTTTAGCACTTGCTTTTATCCATCAAATGAAAGTAAGAAACAGATTTTTGAAAGTAAATGCAGTTGAGGTACAAGACATTTTGCGCCCCCCCCCCCCTTCAACTCATAGCTTAAACAAAATATAATATAATATACTTTATATCAATTTTATTAGAATATTTACAAAAATCTTGCAAAAAATTCTAACAACAGTCTTTTTAGTAGCTTAGGATACGATACAGAAGTTAAATTGACTTCGATTTTGAATGAACACGGAAATGGATTTTATTTTCAGAAAATTGGAAATACAAGAATGAACTATTTTATAAATTTTCGACTTTTTGCCATAATTCATTATATTGAGGTACAACTCTTCAATGATTACTATGCTACTGTCGAGTTTATTCTATATACTATTACATTTTATTTCCTCTACCTCAATGAATTCAACTGATGAGAAAAATGTGATAGAAACAAGAAAGATTAATCTTGCAAAAAGCAATGACTATGAAACACTTTCCAACTGAAATGCAATGTTATTTAAACATCTCTAAAATGCGATACAATCAGCTGCGATGCTTTTTTAAATTATCATAGTACAATAATTTTTTTACTTAGAAACTTAAAACTTCACTAAAAAAGGCAATGCTATAAAATCCCTTGCTTCTCTATTTAAGGAAAACCGATAAATATTGCATTCATATTACTTATATTCCAGACTCCAGAGCTAAATAATTTTACTTTGAAAAATTCAGCATTTCTTATGCAATTCATCTTACAATCGATTGTCTTGTTTACACTTTGCGTACGTTAAAATTAGGCTTCGTTGTAGAAATAATCAAATGTTAGTGTTCATTTATAAAATTTAAAATATTGTAATTTCGTAGGTACAGAATTTAGAAACACAGATAATATGCAAAATTAAAGCGGTTTTAGGACGAATGCAGCACTAAATATAAATACAAGAAATATCAATCATGCATAAAAATTGATTATAAAACAATTTTCAACTGTAATTTTATTTAAACACCTCTAAAATATGATACATTCAGAGGCGGTATTTTTAACATTTTACAAAGTTAAAACGTGATTATGACTTTGTTCATTCTGTCTGTCTGTCTGTCTGTCCGTTCGCAAGATAACTGCCGTATATATGACTTTATCAAAATGAAATTTTAGTATGTTGTTCAGACGGTCTATAAGACATATGGGAATGTAAATTAATATTATCACCCGATTAGTTTTGGATTGAAACTGGGTTGAAAAAATCAAATACCTTGAACCCTATGGGACCTAATTTTTCAAACATTTTTCAAGCGAATTTAAAATTCACAAATGCTTCGAAAATTTTAGGAAATATTTAAATTATTCTACAAAATGTATAAAACAATTTAAGCAAAATATATTCGGTAACTTTTTAAATAAAAATTAAAATAAAAATTAGACCCATATTATATGAAGTGGTCACGTGACACACTTCAAAATAAAGTATGGCCTCCATCTTGGGTCAAAATCGTGACTTTTAAAATTCTTTTTAATATATATTTAGTGTAAGAAAACCGCTTTATTTTTGCGTTTTTTCTGTGGCATCTGTATTCTGCGCCAACGCAATTACAATATTTTTGAGCTTAAATGATCATCAAATTTTGATTATTTCTACAACGAAACCTAATTTTAACCTATGCAGAATGTAAACAAGCTGTAAGATGAGATGTATAAGAATTGCTGAATTTTTTTAACGCGAAATTTAGTTCTGGAGGCTGGAATGAAGCTGATATGAATGAAATATGCATTGATTTTACATCAAGGTGCAGACAATTCTTGAGTATTGCTTTATTTGAAAAATTTTAAGTATAAGTTTTAAGCATAGAATTAGAAAGTACTTTTACTTCCAGGTTTTTATGTTTTCAAGTAAAATATATTAGTGTGATATTGTGATGAATGAGAGGAATGGAATAAAAATGCGTTGACGCATAATACAGATGCACAGATAAAACGCAAAAAAAAGCGGTTTCAGGACGAATGCATGCAACACTAAATATAAATTAACAAGAAAGATCAATCATGCATAAGCATTGATTATGAAACACTTTCCAACTGAAATGCAATTTCATTTAAAAATCTCTAAAATGGGATACATTCAGTGGTGATATCTTTTACATTATCACAGTACTACAGTAATTTATTATACTTAAATATTTAAAACTGTATAGAAATATAAATCATCTGATTCTCTATGCAAAATCAATGAATATTTCATTCATATAACTTGCATTCCAGTCTCAGATTCCAGTTAAATAATTGTGTGTGAAAAAAATTCAGCAATTCTTATGTAACTCACCTTACAATCGCTTGAGATATTTGCATTCTGAATAAGTTAAAATTAGGTTTCGTTGAAGAAATAATAAAAGTTTAGGGATCATTTAAAATCACAACTATTGTAATTGCATAGGCATGGAATTTAGATACACAGTTAATATATATGTGTGTGTGTGTGTGTATGTATTCAAAGTATTGGAATCGTGCCGAAGATCGGAACTCAAATTTTCGAAGGATCTACACGATTTGGGACTTCTAGAACACGTAAAAACTTCTTTGCGAAATGACCGGCAGAAATTGCCTTTATCCACTCTAGCTAATGGACCAAATTTAAAACAATTTGGTGTATAATATTTCAATAACCTACAAATGATTTATATACCAAATTTAACAAAATTTGTTACATAAATCACTTGTAGGTTATTCTAGTACGATTCGGGAAATAGGAATGGACTGTTTTTGCGAAATGGCCCGCAAAAATCGTTAGATATAAAAATAAAAGGCTACGTGTGCTCAATTATATCAATTAAATTCCTATTTTATACGTGATTTTTGACAATAAAAAGAATAAGACAAACCCCATTACTCTAGGACTAGCCGTTCTTTACATATTTTAGTTTTTTTGCGTTTTCGCTACGCCACTTTTGACAATAAGTCCATCTATCAAATCAGAACCAAATTTAAGTTTAACGTGCAAATTCAATGTTATTTAAAATACTTATGGATGTTATATTGTGCAGATAAACTCAAATTATTATTGAAGAAATAAAGAGAACGTGAATATGAGTCTGCAGAGAAAGACATGTGCTGTCCACATCAGAATTTTTAATAATATTACAACAATGATTTATAGAAGTGAACGGGGATTATTTGCAGGCCATTTCGAAAAGAATGTAGGATCTATATTTAAAGATCCACCAAATTGTTGTAGAATAAAATGTTCTACAAATTTAATTTGTGTACCAAATTTTAATTTTCTAGGATGTAGGAAAGTGCATTAAAAACGCCATCAAATAAATATATCATCAAAAGTTATATAAAATGTAAAAAAAAAATTGAAAAATTGTTATCTACCAAATTTATTTTAAAATGTGAAGCCTCTCTCATATACAAAATAATTAAAGTCTTGGAAAGATATTTATTATATAATATATCTACTTTTTCTTTCTGGAGGATGTCGCAAAAGTCGGAATTTAATTGAATTCGTTTTTCTCCCTATATTAAATAATTTTTAATTAAAAAACTACCTAAAATATTTTACTGAAATTTTTTTTACATATTTTATGAGATAATGTGAATATTTCCTAAAAATTTCGAAGCAATTTTTGAATTTTAAATGTGCTTAAAAAGTGTTTGAAAAATTAGGTCCCATAGGGTTCAATGTATTTCATTTTTTCATCCCGGGTTCAATAAAAAACTAATTGGGTGATATGATTTATTTATATTCCCATAGGTCCCACAGATCGTCTGAAAAACATACTAAAATTTAATTTTGATAAAGTCATTTTTACGGCAGTTATCGTGCTAACGGACAAACAGACAGACAGACAGACAGACAGAATGAACAAAGTCATAAACACTTTTCAACTATGTTGTAAAGTGTTAAAAAGAATAAAAATCACGATTTTGACACAAGATGGATGCCATATTTTATTTTGAAGTGGGTCACGTTATTTTTTCATATAATATGGGTGTAATTGATATTTTAATTTTTATTTAAAAAACTACCGAACATATTCTGTTGGAATTTTTTTTATATATCTTATGGAATAATTTGAATATTTCCTAAAATTTTCGAAGCAATTTGTGAATTTTAACTTTGCTTAAAAAATGTTTGAAAAATCAGGTCCCATAGGGTTCAATGTATTTCATTTCTTCAATCCGGGTTCAATCCAAAACTAGTTAGGTGATATTATTCATTTACATTCCCATGTGTTCCACAGACTGTCTCAACAACATACTAAAATTTCATTTTGATAAAATTCTTTTTACGGTAGTTATTGTGCCAACAGACAGAGAGAATGAACAAAGTTATAAGCACTTTTCAACTATGTTGTAAAGTGTTAATAAAAATAATTTCGTCATTTGAATGTTGGATACTATTTTATATCTACTTATAGTGTGATTGTAAAAGGAACTTGCACAATAGAATTTTGCACTATACACGTAAACCAACATTAGTAGATGGTATTTTTATTTTGTGAAGGATGCATGGCTTAAAACTTTCTGGCGACACAGAACGAACAAACAGGTTTCGGATTCCTTTGAAATATGGGGTACGGGTGATGGTTATCTGAGCGTCGAGAGCCAGATACTGGATATATTATCAGCAGTATTGTTCACGCTGGCACCTTCTACTAAGGGAACTATGGCTTGAAGGCATGCTCTACCTTGTGGCAGGGCTGTAGAAGTAATGGGTTAAGTCTTAGCACCTGTGGGTCTTAGCGCCTTCTTCCTTGAAACCGGAAATGCTTGTTAAAGCCGTCACGACATTGCATGATGAAAATTAACATTCATAGGATTTAATGGAAAGTTTACAATTTCAAACTAAAAATAAACTCTTGTAGAATACAGAAAATGAAAATCAAACATTTGTAACTAAAGCTCCAATTGAATTTTATTATTAGGGCAATGTCACTTGCGTTTTCTTGACACGAAACAGTATTTTTAATTGTTTCTTTTGAAACATTTTCAATTTTTATTTTCAATCCGGTTGTTACAATTAAAAAGCAAGTCACAATTAAAAAATATCTAGAAAGTGGAGATATATTGATGTACGTAAAGAAAAAATTATATTTCAAATTTTGTGTCCAAGTTATTCTTCTAAAATATAACGTAGAAATACCACATTAAAAGTGATTTTTTGTTTAATTAGCGACAGCTTAATCACGCTGATAAATGTAAATTTATCTGTATTATACAACTTATACATTTAGTATAATTTCCTGGAATAAACATATTGAAAACAAATTATTGCTATAAAATCTGAAAGTCCTAAAAAGTTGAGTTCTTATTGGGGAAAATGAAAAAAGCATGTTTTCAGATTCCACATAATAATTTGATATTAGTAGCTGCATTCCTTATTATCGTGTTCTTATCTCACACATTCAATAGTATTCGAGGAGGGCTCAAAAAGTTTTGAAACCTGCTTATTTGTTAATATCTCTAATTCGAATAAATTCGAGGAAAAGAAATTCCTTTTATACAATTAGTATGAGAAAGTACAAATATGTCATTTAATGGAAAATTATTTTAAATAGAAGATTCATTCCGTTTTTTAAATATAAAGGATCCGGAGTTTAAGTATCCACTGGACTTTTTTATATATTCGTTATATCTCATTGGTTAAGTCTACTTCTGTCACAATCGTCATCAGAATACAAAAAATATATATTTTATTTTCACATACTATTGTATAGAATAGGTATTGTTTCCTTGAGAATTTTCGGATTCAAAATTTTGATGTAAGGTATCCTGACGGAAGACAGTTATTGAATTTCATAATTTGATTAGATAGTTTTTGAAAATAAATAATATATTAATGCTAATCAAATTGTTTCTGGGCAAAAATATAATTTTGAAAAATATATAAAAGGAAAGAGGGCAAAATAAAATATTCTTTCTATAAAAATCTAGAAAAATTGAATGCTTTAATGACATATATTAAAATAGATTTTATTATTTTTTATGCTATTCTGTAAAAGAAACCGAAAATATACAATTGTTTAAAGAACACGATAACCCATATGGATGAAGCAGAGGCTACGGTATTTAAATGACAGGTGTTATAATGACGTGGAATATATATAGAATACAGTGTCTGATTACATACGCAAGTATATAATTTTATCTGTTGCTATATTAGCTGCAAATACTCAGTGGGACGGTCTGTTTGGACGTCAGTGATAGTGACACTCAATTAAAACCATAACCCAGTGGGGGCGACCTCCACAGGGGCAGTGTCCTCCTTCCTCTAACATCAACTTCTCGGAAGAACTTTCAAACCCACATAATGAACGTGCCCGTATTCAGCGTGAACAGAGGGTCAGTTTAGGCAGAGCTAGAAATCGAATTCGGTCCTCCGAGTGCAATCCCCGTGCCTTAACCACTGGATAATCCCACCTCAAAGTTCATCCATCTGTCCTTCAGATCGTATGCATTACATCAAAATCCACAGGGTTCATGAATAATAATACGTATATAGAGCATTTGGCGAAAATTTTGTCGTGCCAAAATAACATTTTTTAAATAAGTTAAAACATTTTTATATAGAAGACACTTCTCATTGCAGATACTGTCTTCCATGGACGGGTTTCGCTATTATTCTGCGATCGTCAGCAGGGAATAGAAGAAATCTGTAATGATAGTAAGAAACATGTCACTATTTTTTGCGAGCTTCTATGGGAACTGACAATTTCAGTCCTTCCACGTGGTTGGTATAACATTTGCTTACAATTTAACTCAGGTCACAAGGAGCTGCAAAGACAAATTTCATAAAACACTAATCGGCCTAAAAGGGACGTCCCCCCAAAATATGAAAGATATCCCAGCCACAATTTTTAATCAATTTTATGCCGGTCATATAGAAGGATTTAAATTGTCATTTTCCATAAAAGCTTGTTAAAATTGAGGATTTTAGCAAGTTTTGCACTACTTTTACAGCCGACAAGCTATATCTTCCATGCTAACGAGCGCATAATAAACACGAAACCGGTCCATGGATGTTGGTATTTGCAATGGGAGAGCCATTCCTATTTTGGGGGGCGCCCCTTATAAGTGGGTTTTGTGTATAATACACTTTTATATGTTTAATATTTTTTTCTCAATTTTGCATTCATTCGGTTATGTGTTAGGGCATGTGTTATAGAATGTGTAATTTCTCATGTTTCTTCTCTTCTAACTACGAGCGAATCTTTTATTTAGGTAATTTTAGTTCACTTTTCAACTAGTTCGAATGAAAGAAGTTGCAGCACATATAGCGTATATATATATAAATATTACACAGTTATCAGTTTTAAATCGTGTCCTCAGTAAAAATGTGTATTCACGATCCTTAGTTAATAGATATACGTACCCTTGTTTTTTCAGTTATTAGATATACGTACGTTTACCCTCGGTAAGAACTTATATATATCTAATGCCAGGCATTGTCCTCATTCTAACGGTGTATACACATAGACCTCATTCTAACGGTGTATATGCATCGTCCGCATTCTAACGGTGTACATGCATTGTCCGCATTTTAACGGTGTATACGCATTGTCCGCATTCAGACGGTGTATATGCATGGTCCGCATTCTAACGGTGTATAAACATGGTCCTCGTTTACCTTGCAAAGATACATACTTGAAATAAAACTATTTTTAAAATTTTCTTGCCACATATGTCATTAACTTCCTTCCAGGATGCCTAAAATGTGAAAATTATATCAGAAAAATCATTAATTCTGGAGGTCCTCAGTTTGGTGGGTTCCCCGCAGCGTCCTCGTTTTCCACCAAAAACCAACCTGTGTGTGTGTGTGTGTGTGTGTGAAAGTATGTGTGTATGTGTGTGTGTGTGTCAGTGAGTCTGTGGAGACTATAACTGACGAACGAATGGACCGATTCGAACCAAATTTGGTACAAAAATCACAATCCGTAAACACTGGAAGCCTATTGTTTTTATACGCAATCGAATGTTCAGAACCCCCCTAAATTTTCGAATGAAATTTTGAAAAAATCGTCAAAAAATTAAAACCACTAATAAAGTTACGCAAATAGACATTTCTTATGTAATTTTTCATTAGAAAACGATTGACATAAATTTTAGAACGCTAACGTGAACCGTTCTCGAGATATTGTACATTTTTTAAAAAATTATCAAAAAGTCATATAAAATAAAAAGAAAAATATTTCCTATTGAGAAACATGTTTACTTTTCATATGTAATACCATGCGATAAATTGAGTGACATCCTTCTCGTGGATCTAGCTCGTTCCATTCTTGAAAAAAGATACTTTGAATAATACTTTTGTATTTGAACGCCAATAGTCATTTATCTGCTTTAAGAAAAACTTATTTCTTAGTGCATAACGCTTGGCGAGATTTTGGCGACGAATTTGGCGGAATGTCGCCAACTTGGCGACTTTTTTGAAATGTTGCCAAATTAACGAAAATCTCGCCAAATGGATAAAAATGACGCTAAATCAATGAAAATGACGACTAATTGTCGAAAATTCAATATCTTGGAAAGAATATTAGTATCTACTACAAGAAAATCCTATTTTTTTACTGTAAAAGTAGTAAATTCATTACATTATATAAGGAAAGTCATGTGTTGCCCACATCAGATTTTTTTTTTCATTGTGAAAAAGTACATTAAATGCTTTATATAAGGACAGTCATATACTGCCAACATCAGATTTCTCAATAATAAATTCATCAATTTGGCGTCATTTCCGTTAATTTGGGGGTCATTTTACTATTTTTGATTATATTTTCGTCAATCTGGGGCGACATATCATCAAGCTAGTTATCTTTAGCAAAATGAGTCGACAAGTTCGTTAAATTCATCGCAAAGTGTTACACAA